>VZSZ01005823.1:14308-110116 GCA_013398815.1 Ibidorhyncha struthersii
AAAAAAAACAAAACAAAAACCCCACCAAAACCAAATTGAAACCCCCAACCCTACATCTGAAAGCACGATCCAGTCCCTCTCAGACCTGTTAACTTTGGCAAGGAAGCATAATGCAGTCCAAAGGTGGGTGAAAAAAAAGTCAATACAACTCCAGAGACAATCAAGTCCTGTACGAAATAATAATAGAGTTTTCAAAATCTTTTGGGGCCTACCTAAACCAAAAAACATTTGAGATTACAAATAATGTGGGATTTTTCCCCCCTTACCAGGAAGATTCAGATAGTCAAACACAGGAAGAGCTCTGATTCCTAAAGTGCAAGTAAAATTGTAAATAAAACGCAGTATGAAAGTACTACTGCTTTATAGTACAGCAAAACTACAGGTGGGAATCATGGACATAGACATGAAAGTTAGGACGACAGAAAAATATATGTTCAACAACTCTGGTTAAAATGGATGCATTTCTTTTCTAAGGGTCATACTGATGCCACAAGTCCATCTGCATCCTGAAGGACTTACATGTCAAACCAAAATTAAAAAAATATTCTGTGTAACGGGTGCACACTTCTGCTTGAAAACTCTGAACTGAAACCAGCAGCTGAGCATTCAGATGTTTTTCAGTCTACTGTCATGTTTCTTAAACTGTTTTTTGGTTGTTCATTTGAACAATGGGCAGGAATAGTGTGTGCATCTACATATATGTAACAGAAATGGCCAAGTATTTAAAAAAAAAAAAATCCTGAGTTTTTAGTAAGCCTGTAGCAACTACAGTAAATAAAATCTTATTACTTGTGAAATATAAGGTCAACAGCTCCGGTCTTAAACAGTTGCTCTCCATTTTCAGGCTAGTTTAATAAAACTGAACATGTCAGTTCCTAAAATATAAATGGCCACCAAGAGACTAGGTCCACAGAAAATACGTAGAGTGTCACATATGGCAGATTTTGTTTTTAAACATTCCTTTTAATGCCAATAAAAAGAAACAAAATAACCCAGTGGAGTGCAGCTACCTGATGCAGCCTCTGGTAGCTGCCCCAGGCAGGGGGAGAGGAGCATACTCTGGATACCATCTATTAAAGGGAGGTGGGTCATTAATCTTTGCTGTCAAAGCCAGAGTTCTGCTCAGTTGGCTTCTGCTGTATACAACTTGTTGGATATGCTTGAAACCAAATCAGCTCAGTTCACCTTGGTTCCATTTCAAAACTTCTGAATGCTCTGATTAATTATAATTTATACTACAGGAACAATTAGAGAAGCTAATTTCCCATAGATACGTACGTTGACCTTTTTAGGCACACACAACATTTATGTTCAAAAAGTCAAGTTGCTGAAACACCTTCCATCACTGCTGCTAGCAGTTATTCTAATGGTTTTCCTTGCTTCTTCATCCAGCCTAACCTCTGAGGCCCACTATTTCATTTTTCTTGCATACAACATTTGGTAAACAGTTTTGCAAAATCTCTTGATGCTATGTTTTTTTTTCAAATTAATGCTAATTTATACAATTATTACTACTCAGAAGTAAATTCATCAATAACAAGATGCTTCCTTGTAACCAGAACAGTTTATTCATCTGACCCAGAGTTCACTGGAGGTTCCAGCTTTCACTAACCGACCCTCAGTAGACGGCAAAACAGTTCAGAATGAATTTCCTACCACGCATGGGATATGCTGTTACACTGCCAAGACTTGAGTCTACAGCAGTCGTGTTCAAAATGTAAAGTCATGAGACAAAGGTTTCAACTCATACAGTTGGAGAGGGTAAGCGTTTGCAAGGGACCCATCCCTAGAGGACACACAAAGCCTTGATTAATTCTTACAATGCACATATGGGCTCTGTTTTGATCCTGGCTCCCTAGAATAAACAAGGGCCAGGCAATCTCCTCCCATCTACCTGCCTCTCCATCCTTCTCTATGGATGTTGTCTTCTAACGCATTTAGAAGCCACTACTCAGCTTCAACCAGACCTGGAAGAGGGGTGGAAAACGATAGGCAATTAATTTCCCTTCAGTCTGGGAAATCAACAGATGGGCAGAGGGGAGGCCTCTGAAGTCCCACCCGCACAAAAGGAAGACGACCCTGCCGCTGCCGGCCCTGCCGGGCAGATCCCACAGACACCGGACAGCTGTTCAGGTGGCTCCTGCCTTTGAGGTAGGTGCTGAACGCCAAAGGGGTTCAGCAACCAACAACAGAAATGTTGAGAAAACTCAGGGGGGGTTGCCCTGCTATCCGCAGGACTCTTTTTTCACTAATTGTCATGATTAAGGATGCTTTCTGAAGTTTGAGGTTATGGGTCATAGTGAGCGCAAGCAACCACTTCATCTACCCCTGCCCACCATTCAGCACAGTCATGCGGAAGGGAGCTGTATGCCATCCTTTATGTGACGTGCCAATCCAATTCCGGTTATTTCATTAGCTTACTTTATATGTCTTCCTCTATAAATTATACTCAAAACAAAGCACATTGTTAGCAGAAAAACCATCTTGTTCCTTACAACACATCCTACCTGCAATATCCAGACAAGGGATTTTGTTGCTAACTAGTTTAACAAAATGAGGAATGGTGAATAACTAAAATTGTAAAAGCATTTTTGATAAAAATCTTTCAAAATTATGGTGTGTTTGTGGTTTGTTGCCTTTATTCTAAAAAAAATAATCCTAATTTGACATCTATGGTTTGAGGTTGGATTCTAAGTTTTATAGTTAAACACAGTTAAACTGTTCCATTGCACATGTGTGCATCTGTGGAAAAGAGCATTTGTATATCTGAAGAGATATTAATAACAGATAACAGATTAACTTTCACACTAAAAGGCAAAAGACAGATCAAATATTTGAAAACATGTTGAGTCATGAATAAAATTATTAAAAGGGCATTTTGACAGTATTCTAATATATTCTTTACAACATTAAAGCATGAATTTTGGCTGTAAAAAAAAATTAAAAATCCAAGTCTCTACATATTGTACACATTTGTCAATGGAAACTTCAGCCCTTGCCAGTGGGCACAGAATCAGTTTAAGTTTTGCCGTTGAGAACACAGAGTTCTGTTATAGGCTTCTAGCTGTATTTGAATGATATGGATGCAGTCCTAATAATAAACAGCAAATCTGTGTAATGACATAATCAAATATATTGTTAGCTATTACCTCCAGACAGAAGATGCTGAAGAACCACTCTCATTTTTTCCTTTTTACCACGTTATGTTCTGGTGCAGGCTTATTTAGAAAGTTGCAATCCCAGCGCGGTAAAACTTGGAATTTTTTTGAAAGGAAATCTCATTTCTCTGCATGTTGCATGTAGCACTGTGTGGGTATTTTTAAACATGGTATGAAGAGACATTAGAACGAGTGAAAAACATGCTTTACTTGGTGTTCCCATATTCCCATGTAAAAGCAATTAAAAAAAAAAAACAACTTAGAATTCAGAGTATTGTGTAAAAACCCCCAACCTACCCCAGAAACCTACCCACGGCGTTCATACTGCAGCAAACAAACAGTAACACATTCCACAGTCTTTCCAACAACTTCACTGCGATTAGCTTGGTCTGTATAATTACTGTTATTTTAGTAAACACTTCACATTCCAACTACTTAATACATTATTCACTGCAAATGGCTCCATTCAGCTCTTGTTAAGGCAACTCAGCAACTATTTTGGATTGCGAGTAAACTCAAATAACATTTTTGTATTGTTTTATAAAAGATTAGTTTCTCTAGCTGTTCTTCTCTACTTTTTTTTTTTACATATGAAACAATATGTGTCAGTCTGGGGGCATTTCCAAAATTTGTTTGCCCAACAGGAAGAACTCCCATTTTCAGAATGTAGATGACCACAGCAAGCGCAATCTATAGCCCCAGATCCTAGTGATTCCCAAATTACGATTGCACTTCAGGTATGGGGAAATGCTTAATAATGGGGGTTTAGAAAATGACAGAAGCTTCATCTTTCTATTAGATTTAAGATACAGTTTTTTCCCTTGATCTTAATTGTTTCAAAATTATCGTACCTGTAGGCTTCGGGGAAACCAAAGCATGACATCTTTCTTCACAAAGCTTATAGGGTATTTTTTGGATCAATACCTCAATGCATTAGACTGCTCTACAGTGCCAGCTTTTATCCTTCAACATGTTTCCTTTCACTATTCTTCCCTTACTTTTTCCTCCCCCTTTTTTTTTTTTTAACCAAACTGACATTTTTGGTCAGTGCTTGCCTCCACTCTGTCTTGCCTTCCATCTTTATTTTCTGCCCTGGTTTGCACACATCTCAGGATTGGGTAGTTTTGAAGAGAAGTTCTCTTTCCATGGTTTTGTGAATGCAAATGGAGAATTACTTGAATTCCTCTATTTTCTGTCTGCCACCTCCAGCTGTTCACACTGAATTGCAGTAGTGAACGCTAGTTGATCTTAGCATTTTTTTTTCCTCCTTCCCCATTTAAAAATGCAGTTGCTATTTATCTGGCATATCTGTAGTGCTTCCAGCTTTGTGGAAGTGAAAGCATAGGATGAAGAGAGGGGGAGGGTTCGAGACCTCCCAACTGTCTACATAGCACCAACTGAAGCAAATATAAACTCTTCGCATCAACGAAACTCTGGCCTCCCCAAACATAAATCAAACCCTGCATCTGTGGCAAAAGACTAAATCTTGGTGTAGAAAGAATAATTTTCAGTAGAACTAGACATTTTGGAAATTTTGCACATGCTATCAAGTGCTTTAAAGGGAATATGGAAACACATGTGACAGGAGCATTCTGGGGAAAGAGCAGAACGATCCTGAAGTGGAGAACTTCACACCTTTCCCAAGCTCTACTGGGGGCTTCCAACTCCGCAGGAGATCAAGTAATTTCCTCCAAATTAGACCACAGCACTGACCACTTAAACAGACATACAAAAAATATTTATTCAGCTTCTTAAACGATAGCTTCCTGAAGATTAACTTTTTTCAAATATCAAATACCGAACACGGAGCTGCCTCTCTCAATATTCTCTTCCCTCATCCCCACAGAGGTAAAATGAAGTCAATATAAGTATCCTAGATTGGCAGTACTGTTCCAGGGAACTGTTTTGATTTTACAGAGAAGTTGGGGTGGTTTTATTTTTTTTTTTTTTTGAGGGGGGTGTTCTTTGTTTTTTAAAGAAAATGAAAAAATAAACATCACACCCCACCCCGACTTTTAATGGAAAAAAGTAGCTTTTTGTGAAAAAGATGTGTCATTGGGACAAACCAGTTTAACTTGGTGACTGTAGCTGAGTACTTTTATCACCTCATCTATTTTCTTCCGCCCCTGATCGTAGGTCTTTCTCTCCACAAATAACTCCAATAGTTTTAAGCAACACAACCCCCTCTACACACACACAGACCTGATTCCTGTCAATTCTACAGCTCCCCAACAAGACTCCAGTAGTACTGATATTTTATTTTTTTTACCTCTGCTTGGGTAGGTTACAAGTAAAGAAACATGGGAGCCATCTGTTTGTGGATGTTCGATGATAATCTCCCAAATGTAAGCCTCTACAGGCCTAACTCTAGGAAGATAAATTCATTTTATTTTAATTGAAAACTTAATTTCCTAAGAAATTGATGAAATGGATCCCACTTCCTACCATGCCCTTCCAGATACAATTTCCTACTCGCCAGTAGCAATCTGATCTTCCAGTGCTGTCATTAGCCCAGAGATAAGTCCTACTGAAAATTTAATCTAAACGATTCATGGAGGAAACTAATTGGAGGGGTTTATTTTACTTACCAAAATCTATTCTTAGGACGAATTTACTATATATCCCAGCATTGCTGTAACTTCAGGATCAAACTCATAACCATACTTTCACGCTTTCTTCCCCCTTCAGTCTAGCTACTGCCCTCATTTAATAGATCCCCGTCTGGCTCTGGTAAAGGCATGGTCAGGGTAAATAAGGCATTTCAGATCCTTTTTAGTGTCATGATTAGAATATGACAACATCTGTCTTCCCCTTCCCACCAGTCACAAGTTGGACTAGAATTCAGTATCCTGCAAAGGACACAGTCCCATGGGTCTTGGGGTGACCTCTGTTGCAGTATCGGACACACAGAGTATAAATATTGGGAATATACAGCAACCGTTTGGCTTCCCTTAGCCTTTATACCTGCAAGCAAAGCAAGACTCCCAGGAGGACACCTAACATAAATCAAATTAGTCTGGTTTCTGAACATTTAACTTTCTGAAATTTCACCTGCATCAAACAATGCGAGCACAATTTTGAATGTGTATTAATTTCAGAATGAAGGAAAAAGAGAAGGAAAAGTAATTGGAAACTTAGAGCGGTGACAAAAATGAAGGACCATTTCTGCTCCATTACTGACAGAGGGCACTGGGCTTTTATCATTACCAGAGAAATGGTCTCTGTTTTTCTTTATTCATGGAAGATTTATTTAAAATAAGCCATATGACTGAAACATTGCTGAAAGATGAATGTTAATAAATGTTAATAACCTGGCTAAGATATCGTTCTCTCAAGCCTGAATTAAAACTTGCCATATTTACGTATTTTCCTCCCCCGCCCCCAATAAAAAGCCATTCAGAGTCAAGTTCTGAACATCTAATAGGAATTCAGACTTTGAATATGTTGAGCGCTTCTCACTTTATCAGACTCCATGCTGATCATCTCTTGGTTCTCCACTGGCTTTCAGGGGAGCTCAGAAAACTTCCTAGCTCTGACTCTCAGCAACACTATCGTCACTTTATAGCAGGCTCCTGACTGAATTAATTTTTAATTGTTAAAATAAATGACTGCAACAACCTAAGAAAAAGTGAAGTTGATTTCTCACTTTATTACAACTAGCCATGCTAGCGTTCTAGCTGCTCTTCTCTGATTACACTGTATTGAGCCTGGCTTGTGATATGGAAAAAGATCCCATTAGGAACTGACTTAATCCAATCATGCAAAGAGCCCAGGGACTTAACGGAGAGGTTGGCCCTGTATCATCCATCTATCAAGAGTCCTACGTAATTGTTGTAAAGTAATACATGGCATCGATAGAGCCACAGACTCTGAAAGTCGTTCAGGTATAAAGCACTTCACGATCAATAATAACTGCAATTATTTATCTCTTTAAAAATAAATTCGAAAAATCCTTATTTATTTTCCCATATTGGAAACCTGGCCAGAGACCTGACAACACACGTAGCTGTTACATTTCAAGTAAAAGGTCAGGCAAGAGCAGAAGCTACCTCACTGCTCCTTCTTGGTCAGGCAGCGGAGCTGCTGTTGCGGCTGGGCAGTCCTCACTTCCCAACCTCGTACTCTGAGCAAGCTGACCCTCCCATAGCTCTTCCAGCTGTTTTCCCTTCATGTGGAAGACTGCAACCCTGTTTCCACTGAGCAAATGCATTCCACTGTCAACTCGGTAAATGATCAAAATTTTGGCAGTACTCGTCTACAACGTCGTTGTTGACAGAGCAGCATAAAGGCTGAGTCTGCTGCCTATGACTCCAGAAAACCTTCGTGCCGGGGCTGCTGGAGGCAGTGGCAGAGAACAAACACAACACTGGGTGGTTAGGGAAGCTGCGCAGTGCATCTTCTCGCTCCCTCCTCTCATTTTGCCTTGCTAGGTGAAGCCCTGCGAGAAGCACGGCAGGGCTTTCACAACAGACTGGAGATCACTCGGTGCTCCGGTCCAGGTGGGCCTGGAAGCCCCCCCAGGCGCTGACGTTGCCCCCTTGGGCCCTGCTGAGGAAGCCGAGGTCATGCTAAGTCAGCCCCCGTCTCTGGATTTGGAGCTGGGTTCTGGATGCCTGGCGTGGAGAACAGGCAAAGTGAGCAGGTCAGCCTGCGAAAGACAGAGAAAAAAGCCAGACAGGATGAGGGCCTGGCAAGTTCAATATCCTGCAGAGAGCACTTCCAGTAGCGAGTGTCCGAGGCCAGGCAGGCATTTTTATGAAATGCAGAAACAGTTCATGCTCTTACAGTATCTGTCTGCTCAAAAACAGATTGCTTCTGTAGGCATAAAGAAATTAAAACACCAGTTCCCTTCCATTAGTCTCAGAGCACCGAGGTGAAGGGGATGGGTGGGTGGGTGTGTGTACACATCCTATCCTCACTCCAGAAGACACAATTAAAGTAATTCCCTCCCAGCAGTTCTCGCTGCGACAGTCATAACCCAATACAACTCAAACGGAAAAGGCCAGAGATGCCTCTCTCCTCTTATAGAGGAGAGCTGAGTTGGGACCAGCTGTACAAACTGGTCATGTACAAGTCCATAAAATAGCTTTGCTGTGAAGCACTTGGAGGTCCTGGCAGATGGCGAGGTGAATGTGAATCAGCAGAGCACCTTTGAGGCAAGGAAGACAAACCATGTCCTGGACTGCAGCAGGTCAAGTGATTACTGCGCTCTATTCGGCACTTGCTAGGGCATGCCCGGAATGCTGTGTCCAGTCTTGGTCCCCCCACATTTCAAGAGAGACATTGAAAAACTGGATAGGGTCCAGCGAAGGGCCACCAGGATGATTAGTGAATTGGAGAACTTACCATATGAAGACAGGTTGAAGGAAAGGGGCTTGAGAAGAAAAGGCTCAGAAGATCTAGTTATGATCTTCCAATACCTAAAAAAAGTAGTTATAGAGAAAGCAGAGGTACTTTTCTCAGCAGGATGCATTTTGACAGAACATGAGGTAACTGGCACAAGTTGCTTTGGGGGAAAGTACATCTGGATATAAGAAAAAGGTTCTTCACCATGAGAGCAACTGAGCATTGGAAGAGATTGCTCGGAGAAGTAGTGGAATCTCCTTGATGGAAATAATTAAGGGTCAGCGCGGTCATGTCCTGGATAACCTAATCTAAAGCATGAAATCTAAGGCTTGCAACATAATTTCAGACCAGATGATCTCCAGAAGTCCCTTCCAGCCTACTTTTCTGTGGTTCCAATTCAAAACCAAAAACAAAGAAGAAAAAAAAGCAACATTTTTCTCTAAATGATTTTCCCACAAATTAATTTCCTTCACTCAATTCATTTAGCAACGATCTTTTTCTAATAACACAACTCTCTCTCTCAAATCAAATAAAAAAAAAAAAAGAGGACAGCAAAAGCCGACAATGTAACTTGCCACACACAAATTAAACTAAACTGTTGGGTTGTAAAGCTATGCAGCTTGTTGGAGCTACATTTATTTTTGAAACAGTTAAGATCCAGCTCAATATCAACGACAAAGAGCTTAAGCAATCATCAATAGCGCAAATCATTATTTTATCCTAAATGCCAGATATAAGTGACTCCATTACCGAAAAAGGAGAATTCCACACAACTTCCCTGCAGTATTGTAAGGGAAAGCAGAGGACAGAGCTGCCTGGCATGCAGCAAGCCTTGGCTTGATTGCTGAGCAGTAATCCGCAACCACCTAAAATGACAGTGGTTGCCTGAGACAGAAGGCCTACGAAATGGCTAATAACAGGCTTTTGATGAATTACCTAATCAAAATCCACACACATGAAAGGAAGAAGATTGTCAAGATGATTTACTAACAAAGATGAGACTCCAGGACCATCTTAATAAGAGGAAGTGTTATACATTATTTCTACATTCAAACTTGAAATAAAAAAAAAATCCTGCATAAAATCTGAAAAGAAATAAGATGTTGAGTTATGTTAGGTAGTTACACAGTCTGATGACATGCAGGTTTCCAGCCCCATGTCGGAAACCACTAGCAAGACACCATTCAGACACAAAAATTAGAACAGATTAAAGTATCCCTAATTCAGTGCTTCTCCAGGGAAAGTAAGGAGTTTCAGTTCTTCCAAGGTCAGGCTGGACGGGGCTCTGAGCAACCTGATCTAGTTGAAGGTGTCCCTGCTCATTGCAGGGGGTTGGACTAGATGACCTTTAAAGGTGCCTTCCAACCCAAACTATTCTATAACTCTATTATTCCATGGCTTTTAAATTTCCAAATTCAGTTGTACAATCCAAATGCTTATCGAAAGTTGCCCATATTATTTAAATACCATCCCTGAAAACTCAGTTTGTTGTTGCCTTATGCAGTTCGGAAAAAGAAATTTGACCAGCAAGGTGATGTTCAACTGGAATCTAAACTGGGTAGAGACTTACGCTCACCAGCTGCTCTTACTGATGCTCTGGACTTAAAGCTCACACAATGTCACTCCTGTTCCTCCTCTAAAACCAAAGCAGCATGACAAGTGTATCATTCTCTGAAGTTTCTCTAATGGGAGGAAAAAAGGGCAACAGATAGCTCCTCACAACTCTGCCCTGGTGAGGCCGCATCTGGAATACTGCGTCCAGTTCTGGGCTCCCCAGTTCAAGAAGGACAGGGATCTGCTGGAGAGGGTCCAGCAAAGGGCTACAAAGATGATTAGGGGATTGGAACATCTTTCATATGAGGAGAGGCTGAGGGATTTGGGTCTCTTTAGTCTGGAGAAAAGAAGATTGAGGGGGAATCTTGTTAATGCTTTCAAATACTTGAAGGGAGGATGCCAGGGGGATGGGAGCAGTCTTTTTTCAGTGGTGCCCATTGATAGGACGAGGGGTAATGGGCACAAGCTTGAACATAGGAAGTTCCATCTTAACATGAGGAGGAACTTCTTTACTTTGAGGGTGGTGGAGCACTGGAACAGGCTGCCCAGAGAGGTTGTGGAGTCTCCCACTCTGGAGACATTCAAAACCCGCCTGGACGCTGTCCTGTGCAACCTGTTGTAGGTGACCCTGCTCTGGCGGGGGGGTTGGACTAGATGATCTCCAGAGGTCCCTTCCAACCCTGACGATTCTGTGAAAGACGCACCCAGTGTGGAGTGTGAGACAGGTTCTTGGGTCACCCATTGGGAAACAACAGAGAAAAAGGAGAATAAAAAACACACACTGGGGGAAAGCAAGATTTGGGAGACAAGGAAGAGAATAAATTATTTCAAAAATGAAATAAACCACAAGAGAGAACAGGAGGAAACTTTGGCAATTAAAAAGGAGATGACAAGAAATAATTAGGAAAAAGCCTAAATGGCACATAGGAAGGAGAAGGCAGTTCGTTCAGTCAAGTTGCTATGTTGCCATGCCTCCCTTGCAGAAGCTAGGGAAGGAGAGGAGAGCAAAGCCCATTACTGAGGGCTGTGCGATGGGGGAACGCTCTGTCTGGCTGATGCAGTCTGTGGGAGAAACTGCACAGCAGCTCTGTATTTCCCCTGGTTTGATCTGTGAAAAACAGCACTAAAGTAAATATATGCTCCTGTGGAAGTTCAGCGATGTCCCTGGAGCTCATTCATTTTCTAACCTTTTACCAGTGGCTGGCCTGAAATGGTAGGAGTTCACTTTAAGCCAGACTGGATTTCAAAGGAAAGGTCCCAGAGGTGACAAGTTGCTCATTAATTCACTGTAATGCTTTTGTGCCAGAGGAACTGTTTTAAACGCACAATGTGAAACTATTTAGAGCCACCAAATAATTGTATCACGAGAAGCCACCACACACTTCACATTTACTAATGTTAAAATCTAGCTATGTAATCTGCTGATAGAATTAATGAAGAAAAAGGAGGAGACTGGCATTTTATTAAGAAATGCTAATCAACCTGTTTTTGAAGTGTCCCTCATTTGCATTACAAACATTATTATGAAAATTCAGCATTATGCTTCTCTGTGCAGCATTGTACTGCTCTACTGAACATCAAAAATATTCACTTCCTTAGAGCAGGGAAAAAAAGGGAATGAAAAATCATGATCAAAGATAACTTCAATTACTTGTTAATTTCACCTTAATTCTACTCTTGGGATAATAAGCCTTCCTCATAAGTTTCCTTCCCTGTAACAAATTCTGATATATGCTTATAGGTCCCTAAATATATTCCCACAAGAAGTACATGAATAAATATGCATCAGTGTAATTTACATAGCCTTCACCATAAGCATGGTAGGACTGTTCATAAACTCACTACTGTTTACTGTGTGAAAAACTCATTAAACTCCCCTTTGAATACAGGAATGAAACTTATTTTTTAATTTATTAGATGTGTTCTCATTGGTCTTCTATTCAACAACACCGTGAGGGATGCACAGAGACACTTTTATTCTCCAGTAAAAATAAAATAACAGCGCAGAAAAATCAGAAGTACATACTTTTGATTGCCTATCAAAACTTCACACACTCATCCTTGAATAAAATACTTTTTGCTGCTGCATAGATTTGTTAAGCCGATATGAAGAAAAAGCAAACAAATTTTCAAGTTGGTTTATCTATCAAGTATTTATCCACAATTTATTACTGAGTATATATTCTTCCCTCTCACAGCTCTGAAATGTTAATTGCAGAGATGCAGGAAAACAGACCTGACTCGATAAACAGGTAGAAAACTTAAGAAATTATTAAACTTGAAAAAGCAGGCAACAAATTGGTAGATCTCAGTTACTTATTTAGCTCCATCAGCTGCATACAAAATAAATTTCTTAAAAACATTTCTCTTCTGAGGAACTGGTGAGCTCTGAAGAAAAAACTTTGTCTTGGAAAATTCTTGACCAGCTCTGCCTAAAAACACAGACCATAAAATGTGATTTCCAGAATTTTCAGTGAGGCCAGACAAACTCAAAGTGGAAGAAAATTTTTAAAAGATACCTGACCATCAACATTCTCTGGCTGTGACTGTGAAACCTATTTGATCAGATGGAATGACAAAACAGCTAAAACCCAGGAAACACACACAACTGCTTCTTAAAGCACAAATCTTTTGAAAGGAGAGGTGAGCTCATCTCAACTTCTGAATGGAAAAATACCTATTAATCTTTCCTTTTCTTTGTGTGTATATGTGTGTATGTGCTTGTTTAGAAATCAGAACCTGAGGACCAACGGTTGCTACAGTCTTTCCAGAAATGGAAGCCAGCAAATGTTGTTGGGTATCAAAATGGGGAAAAATAACCCCTATTATGAACACGTTAGATAATGAGAGCACGTTCTCTCAGGAAAAAGGTGAACTAACTGAACTCATAAAATGCAAGTCTTCTGGAGACGCCGCAGGAATTGCCATGCCATGTAGCAGGAGCCGAGCCTGCTGCAGTCTTGCACATGTTATCTTTTTGGAGCAGCTCCTGAAACAGGTTAGCTCTCCAGCTGGCCCCAGACCTGGTCTTTGAGAGAGCAAGTTGGAGCAAACCAGAGCTGAGGGAATGCTCAAGGTTGCTTCATCGCCCTCTCTATTTAGCAGCATAGATGCACCCAGTGAGACTGCTTTTGCATCTATGTGTCTACTATTAGTTGCATGTTTTTCTTCTTTCTTTGGAAATAAGGTTAATCTCAGGGATAGGAAAAGAAATCTGTATTAGATTCCATTTTATCTGTTTGGGAGAGTATATGATTATGTCTCCATTAAGCCAAAATGTGGATGGTTCTGTGGGATACCAGGACCCACACTTTAGTGATGGGTTTCACAATTTGTTAAGCATATACGCTTAGTAAAATAGCATCTCATGTTGGCCCTTCACATGCACAGGACCGAACTTTAAGCCTATAAAATACATTTTGGAGATATGGATAGTGATTTGAGAATGACTAAACCATAGTATATATAGGGATACGTAACTCTTCCCTCTTCTCCTCTGTTTCACCCCGAATTCTATTTCCCCATAATTTTAACTTCACCAGTGAAATGCCTGACCTAATGAAAAGCCAAAATACATGGTCTTCTGCTTTCTCTGCACAGTGAGAGTCTTCAAAATTTTCCCCTCTACCTGAAGACCAGGTCAAGGGTCATCAGTGTGTTAGGAAGGGGTCTCACGTGCAGCCTAACGAAGTGACAGAGGCAGCAGCAGTTTGCTTCTCTGTCAACAGGGTTATAGGTTTTCCTGACACGGTAGGTCTGCCAAAGGAAAAAGGTACACAGGAAAGGGCTGTGTTGTGTAGGAGATGGAGAGCTAACCACAATCAAGAGTATGTCCCTAAAATGCATTCTTCTCTTCTGTATTTCTGCCTGTAGATAAAAAACTACCCTATCCCCAGTGAGCAGTGTTGTCATGAATTCTATGTTCATTAGTCTTCTTTCTACCTGGACTGCAATTTTAGACGGCCTTCAAATTTGCTTTTATTTTACTAATCTGGATGGTTGAAATGTCAAACACCTTAAGGGATATATAAAACCCTATTTACTCAATTGAAATTTAGTTTCTAAACCACAAGCATCAGTCTGTCCAATGAATGTGGCTTGAGACACAGCATGCTTGCACAACAAAGTTCTGCGATATGTTTTCTGGATTTATATTAGTTTTGAGTTGTTTTCTCTGCCGCATAATCCTCCCAAGGATATCAAAACCCAGGTAAATCAGCATATGATTTGTCAAACAGACCGCATTCATTTTATCCAGCAATTTCCATTCCCAGTATTTAGATATGGCACACCTCAATTCTACTCAATTCTGTTTTCCCTTTTCCTTTTAAAAACATGCATTTGTATTATTGAGGACTGTGATTTAGGAAAGGCAAGATTATAGCAGACACTGTGAACCACCCTGATTTTCCCTCTTAGGCTACCACATTTTAGTGACAACACTGCATCTTCCAGTGGGCACTTCATCTTTTATTGGGGTGCTTGACCATCTTCACCGCTACAGTATTTTGTCTTCTAAGGTTCAACAGCTGTAGCAGTCCTTAATTAAATCTCTCCTGGGTTTTTTTTTGGCTTTTNNTTTTTTTGGCTTTTTTTTTTTTTTTTACTGCATAGCAACCTAATACTAGGAAAACAAAATCTATTAAACAGCAGAGTTATTAGAAAAAGAATAAAGAGGAAGAAAAAAAGCATTTGGGTAGGGACAGGCAAAGCGACTTCTTAGATGGTTTTTGAATAAGCACCTGCAACCAGATTCATCAAATCAAAGGAACAAATTACATCTGTGGATGCAGTCTTTTGGGAGCTGCTTTTTTTTTTTTTTTCTTTTTTCTAATTCACTGCATTCACTGTATTAATTCTCTTGGCTTCCCATTCATATTGAGTTTCTCTTTTAATCAATACTTTAAACCAAGGGCTTGATCTAAAGCCAACAGGGACCAATAAAAAGTTTCTTCAGTTTTTCAACTTCAGTGGCGTGCAAGCACCAGACTTACATTAAGTAAGTAGTCTTCATTGTAGATTGACTATATATGAAAAAAGCATAAAATATTTGAAATTACACCTCTTTAATAATGCTTCAATACCACTTTGATCACGTAGACATTTGCTCAAGGACTCTGACTTCATATACCAAAATTCAAACAGAAGCTATCATTTTTGTCTCATTTACCCAACAGTGTAAACAGAAAAACATACATTATAGGAACTATATTAGAACTATCCTACAGCACTTCAAAAGACAAGTCTCAATTTAAACCTCCATTTCTTATAGTCTGGATTTCAACCAGGATACCTGGGGCTAATAATTAAACTCCACAGAAATTACAGAAAGGGAACACTGAAAAAAAAGTCAATAAAGAAACCTTTTAGAGGAATATATCTCTGGAACAAATGGTTGCAGTATTCATTCTATTAAACTGTACCTGAAAGAGAGAAGACCTTAAGCCTGTCCTTAGAATAACTGCTGCAGGGGCTGGAGAACAGCCTCCTATCACCTGGGAGATGTAGTTTCACCGCAGGGGGCTTTACAGCCTTTGAAGCGGGGAAAAAAAAAAAAAAAGATAAAGCTCAAGTTTACTGAAAATCGTGGCATTAACTTTCATTCACAACACTGCACTGCAGTAACCACCAGCGATGGATGCTGAAGATGAAACATCACGACTTTTGTGTCCCGTGTGCCTAGGAAAGTCCCGTTATATTGTCATGCAGGGGATCTAACACGTGGCAAGCGCTACCTCACTTTATTCTTGGTTTTGTTCTAAAAATAACTCTTCAAATTGTAATCTCAGGGCGGTACCTCAAACTTGTGTGAAACTGCATGGAACTAGGATAACTATTCATCCCATTTATCATTCCTTTGTTTCTTATTTGACATTGATGATAGCCTAATTTTTCCTCTGCATTAATAGAACATTCACGTCACATCAAATTCTGAAGTCATTAGTTAGTATATTCACCAGATCTACATTAATAAAGCAATAACTTGATCACTGGCTTTTAAAGTGCCAGTTCAAAATAGAAAAACAGGTGCTGTTTAAACAGCATAATCATTATTCTAATTGATACCTTATAGTTAACACTACAGAAGAGGGAGTAACTACGAGCACTGAACTCCCACATATATTTTAGTTCTAGCAAGTGTCTCTCATTCAGTGTTTAAGGCACGAGAGTTACTGGCATGCAGACAAGAACTGCTCCCACTATGCTTATGGATCTCTGTCCTCATGAATGTATGCTATTGCTTTAGCTTCCAAACGCTAAACTATCACACTTCCTCACTGTGGGAGAGTTGTAGGGGAACAGGAACTCCAGCCAGAGACAGGATCATTAAATGAACCACCTCTGAACAGACCCGTTGCCAAAAATAAAAGCACCTGCCATGATTCTGTACTCCATAAGTCTAAATGTGCTCCATGAGATTCAAAACGCTTTGAAATTGTAAGGTATGTTGATCTGAATTCCAAAGCCTGTGAAGCAGAGAGATAGAGAGAACTGGGGTTAAGAAGAGGCTCCACCATGTGCCCTGGAAACGGAAAGATTGCAGAATATGTCTAAGCTTTGAGAGAAGAGCTTAAATCACTTCTCTAGTAATCTCTCGTGGAGTCTGCTGATTAGGCCTGCAACTCATAACAGGCTCTCGACTTGAAGTAAACATTTCTCCAAGTTATATCAGGGACAGTACAGAGTGCAGACCAAAAAAATGAAGTCTGAAGTTGTCTTGCAGTGGGGAGAGATGAAAAAAAACCCAAACAGCCTATTTCACAGTATCTGCCTGACTTTGCCCGTCTACCGAATGACCAGGATCAAGGAAGTTTGCACCTGCAATTCTGATTAATCTGTCTCTAAGTATCATTAGTATATTTTAAATAGGCATAACCCTCATTTAAAATGCAGCATAGATTAATCTCTTTGAAACTTACAAATATTTGGAATATTTTATTCTGTGATTACAAAAATAAATACAGGGAGAAGAGCCCCAAAATACCTTTGAAAGACTGCAGTTCATGTCCCAAGTAAAATGAACAAAAAGAAGCAGAAAATCTCATGGGTTTGTTATTTTAACAATCTATTATGCAAAATAAACGTGCAAATAACAACAGTACTCAAATTTCAGGCATATTCATTTTCACACAATTGTTTATTCATCTGTCTTTTATGTAATCCTTGTGACAGGCACGCACGGAGGAACCGAAAATACGAGTTCACTGATGATACAACTGCACAAATAGGCACATTTTGAAGTAGTTCAGGTACACAGGCGTCTCTGCGGTACTTCAAAACTTAAGAGTTTTTACTTGGTTTAAGAATACAGGCGTAGTTCTAAGAAGGTAATTACTCCTGAACAATTTACCGTTCCCTAACTGAGAATATAGTACAGTTTCCTAGTCATTTCTTAGACCAACATGAAAAGGTTAAGTAAAAGAAGAAAGCGCAGGCAGAATATGTGAAAGGGCACAGTGTCTTTGAACCTTTCTATGAAAACTTAACGAAAAACAATGAGGTGGTAGTAACAAAGCAGAAACACGTTACAAATTTCGCAAAGCTTGGACAAAAAAACACCAAAAAATTGCAGCATAACAAGATGTTGCAGAAGACTTTCCAAGAGGAGAGCTTCACAATGACCCACACAGTGACAGATGACCAGCCAGACAGTGTTACCCTCCACTACGGAGAAAATAACTATCGTAGAAAATGGGCAGCGGCCACTGAGGGNTCAATATGGAAGTGAATAAAGATAAAAGATATATAAGAAGCCAGAGAAATAGATAGAGGAGCTTTCAAACATTTTAACTTTACGGTGCCTCTGAGGTAAGTAAATATTACCTCTTTTTGCTTCATAATTGAGGCAATAAGGGTAAATGATTTATCAAGATCACATGGGAAGTCTGAGCCAGAGCCAGGAACCCAGATTTATTACCTAACCTCTGCACCATGCTGACTCCTGCGAACGATGTAGACAAACTGCAGGGAGTTCAGAAAGAAAAAAACTGAGACTCCAGGCTGGCAAGACTTAAGATACAAAATGAGATTTAAAAAAACACTGGGGTTGGCAGAGGTTTTCATGATAAAGTGAACAAACTCATAACTGCACACCAAACCTAGCACTTAATTAGATACACAGCAGCTCACGCACACTAAGCAAAAGACCCAGCAGAAACAAAATGTTGTCCTGCACACATTCCTCCCGCTGGTGACAGAGTAAGGCAACAAACAAAAATGACAGGAATTGGCCAAATTAGTCAATTCAGTGCTTTATGAAATGCTGGACATTTCCGACATACTTTGGCATAGCACAGGACCTACACAGAATACTGCATCTAACAATTCTTGAAAAAATTCAACCCATTCTAAGGAATGAGTAGTCATGGGGCTTAACCATTTCCATACTGTACAGGCTATCAATGGAAAGGACAAAGATAAGTTACTTGGGTGTATCCGAGGGTATATAATATTTGGTGTAACGGGTTGAACAAAGAAATGTAAAATTTAGGCCTAATGAGGAGTAACAAATCACCTACGAATAGAAGTACTCCTCATATAACTATTGAGGAAAAAAATAAACATACTGCACAGACATCCTGTTTGAGTAAAAAGTCTAAACACCTATTCCAGCTTTAAAAATGTGTATTTGCTGGGAAATGGATCAATGGACTATTTAGGGGACCCAGTGTGACTTATCCAGGACCTGAAAGTGAACAGCCCCATAATTCCCACTTTGAATGTACTATTTTTATGAGGCAGGTGAGTGTTATACAGAAGTGGGAAACTACTGCTGCTGAAGAAGCGACCTTCACTTGAGAGGACTTGTCAACACATGAAAGATTTGAACATCAAACGATTTAAGGTCAATTTTAGCTGTAACCTTTTAACTATTCCTTTAGCTTTAACATACATAACTGAGATCACAGAATTGACATCTATCCTCCATGTCCTCCAGCAAAATTGGCGAAAACAAGCCTAACTTTAGCAAAATACCCTGAAGAATTCTGTTCCCGGGATACCACTTCTAAGGAGTCATTTTACCTATTTATTTTTAATTAAAACAACATTTAACGCAATACAGAGCTGAAATGAGAAAGTATAATTAGTGCAGCCTCAAAGACAGGGCAGCACTTGCTGGTCAAGCAGGATGAAAGAGGTCACAGACCTTTTCTGGTTTATGGTTCGTGTCCTCAGGTCCTATTTAAGTTAGTTGGTTTTGAAAGAGGTCTGAGGAAGGCAGGGCATCATCTGTCCCAGCTGACAAGGTATATGGCACACGTGTATTTTTTCCAAGTATATTTTCCAAGTGTATTTTTTCCACTTTTGTAGCCACAGGCTCACAAGAAGATACAATTTTGTTATGCTTGATGGGCTTGTCAGGATAGGGAATGAGTCTCTCTTGCATATTCAAATTCCTTTCCTGCCCAGCACCACCAGCACCGCCACCACCGCTTTCACTATCTATCCGTGCAGATCAGGATGTTGCTGCGTGAACTAAACCAATTAGCAAGTGGGAGATGTCCAGGGGACCATCTTTTCCGTGGAAGTCTGCTTCCTTGATATCAGTTGAAAGGTGAAGACAACAGAAGTTAAAAGACTCTGGCTGGGCTCTACTGCCTGTCACAGGGGTGAGACCGACCACAGACAGAAATCAGATCAGGAAGGGAGAGCAGATGAAGGCAGCCCTACTAAAATTGTCAGATACAGACAGGAACCTACAGTGCGCTATGCAACTTTTTGCCAGATACATCTCTAAACAAATTAGCTTAGCAAAGCTGACATCTAATTAAATCTACTCTTTAGTGAGTGTCATTCTTCTTGCAAGTCCGTGCAAAAAGGGTCATAGGAAACTTTGTGATGACATTAAACATTAATTGCTAGCTGTAATCTTACATCCTCATTCCAACTTACCAGCTCCTAAATCAAAATTTATGCCACGCATAAGAAAATACTATACAGCACACACGAACACATCAGGATCTTGTGTTGTCAGCAAATCTAAAAGCAAATCTATAAAGACCTATGAAGATGCATTGGGAAAAACATTATTTAAAATTAAGGGGGGAGGGATCGAGACGCGTCCTTTTACCAAGTAATGCGTGGGTAGTGAGGGATTTGAAACCATCCTGTGTTATGCTCCATACATGCTGCTGACAGCCAAAACTCATAAGGAAACCTATCCTAGTGCTATTTGATGACTGACAATCTCCATGTGGCAATATTTTCATTGGCAGAAAAGGAACATAAAAAGGACAGAAAAGACAACTTTAAATTTCCATTGATCTGTTAGACTAAGTTAGAATCCTCATCTTAACAAGCAGATTTTTTTAAAAAGCTGAACATGAAGTAAAAAGGAGACTTCAGACTTCACAGGACCTAAATTCATTCACAGTAAGAAAATTTTAACAAATGGTTCTTGACATCACACAACGAAGACACGATATAGCGGGAAATTGTCACTTTCAACCATCATTATACATCTCTGTACATCTATCTTTCAGTCTGTAAGCTTCACCAAAAGTTTTTTAAAGGGCAATTTAAATGGAACTGGAAATACTATGGGCTTTGAAGATGAACACTCAGCTAGAAATTCTTCAGATCAGAAGAGGGGTAGAGGACTCATTTTTGCAGTGGTTTATTTTGACAATGTGTGACTGATCTTCCTTGAAAATCATGTCCATACAAGGTAACAAAAAATAAATATATCTGAGCAAATGAGACTGGTATGGTCTTCATAATTGCAAAAGTGACTGCATGTCATACACACTTTAGGTAGCTGGAGAACTGAGTGTCTGCCAATTAATTGACTGAGTTTATAACATGCGTGTCCCCACCGCTGTTGCATCTTTCTTCAATTTACAAACATTTACTGGTCAAAAAACACTATGAACACCCTTAATTGCATCATGATTATCTTCTCAGTAGGCTGCCACTATCTTATATTGTAGCAACTTTATGTTTTGCTATATTTATGGTTTTCAAACATCACTAAAAAGAAAATTCTGAAATTGCCCATCATTACATAGACAAGCCAAGACTGCCATATTTGTGCTGTTTATGTCATTGACTCTAACTGGTATACATGTTTATCCAACCCCAGGTAACGTTGCACCTAAATATTCCCAACATTGCAAAATGCTCAAGTATTGGACAATTAAAAAATTATTTATTTAAAAAAGCCTTTAGAGAAACCTCAAAACCTCAACAGGATCACACATGCAAAATTTAAAGTCAGTGACTTTACTGATGTTAGACGGATCTACTTCAGCATAGCACAATTTGATGGCACAACATGAACTTCATCTGTTTTCCGAAATACCACTTAAAGCCACCAAAAAAAATGAAAAAAAAATCAGAATCTCCATTTGTTTCAAATACTTTTTTAAAAAACACCCCAAAATATGTCTTTATATGGTGCATGATAGAGAATTGTCTTCCAGAAAATACCAGGTCTTGGGACCTGAGCATTTGTGTGAGTGAAGGCTGAGGAGCCTGTTGGGTAGATATGGCTGATGGACAGAAATCTGCTTCTGATGCTAAAACCAACTGAGAATCTCTTTCCCAACCTCACTGTTTCTGTATGATACCAAGAAAACATCCCTGTTCCCACAGTACTGTATTTATTTAGGTCGTTTTCATAAAAATAAGAAGATTCTTGGCCCAGTTTGTACTGTAGGGGCTGTCAGAAGACCCAGTTTCCTACTATCTCCTTGATGGGCTTTGAAAATCGAAAGGCCATTATGGGGTCTAGGAATGCCGGCTGCCCCACTCATAGCCAAGCACAACCTCTTAGTTCCCAGACGTATCAATTAGATCTGCTCGATGCACGTTTAAACAGCAGAGTGTTTAACACGATGCGGCAGCAGACAGTCCATCTTTATTGCTGTTTTCTATGCTAATGGCACTAGGGGAATCAAAATGAAGCTACCAGGACCAGATTCACAGCACTGCAAATGTATTCTGCCGTTTCTCCTATCGTAGGTTAACATAGGAGTTGCTCATTCCTTCAGCAAGTTGGTTTCCAAATTAATGAAAGTAGACCAGAGAAAACACAAGTCTAGCTGGCTCTCCCTTCTTTTGTTTAAATCACTTTTTCTCTTTTCCCATTTCATTTTCCTGACAATTATCTTCTTACTTTTATTACTCCATTTATTTTCTTCCCCTTGCGAATATACCCAGTAGAAATGTGGAAATACTAGTGTTGCTTGTGAAAACTGTGTTTGGCTGAAATAAATGGAAGGATTCCTCTGACTTACGAATTTGGCCACAGCTGTAAAGAAATACCTGGGTCCCAGCTGAATGTCACAAGATATGAAGCTAGCGTATCTCAAACCAGGTAAATTCAGATGAAACCAGGAATTCAGGTGATTCTAAGTCAGCGTGTCAAAAGTTCACCCTTCACTCTGCAAAAAGCAAGAGCCGTAAGTTTTCCTGGCTGCTTCCGCTTGTTATATAACCTCCAATTTAAAATGTTATGGTCTTTGGGGAATTTTTTTTTTTGGTACTTCCTACTTATTACCTTTGTTACACAAGTCACATTTTAAACTGCTGCTGTTGATGGAAATAATCACAGCTCCAGATGACACACTTCTTTTGCTGCTCTGATTGTAAAATTGATTAATGAGCCCTGAATTTAGAAGCATCTATACTAATAATGTTGGTTTTTAAATAGTCTCACCTCTTCAGCTAAGACAGAATATATTGCTACTTCCTGACGGTGAAATATGTACTTAGAGTTTCAGTAGATAGAGATTTTATGTCTACAAGCACATCTTGTTCTGTAAGAACAGCGTAACCTCCTGTCACACAATTAAGGTAAATATGTTAGTCTGCAGACACACTGTCTAATATCCAGAACATCCAGGAAAAAAACCTCACAATGGTTAAGCCCAAGGTCAAAAGTAAGCATTGGATGCTCAAAACTTGAAAAGTGGAACTAATTTAAATTCTTATTCGGGAGATGTCATTCTTGTTCATGTAAGAACACTTACGCTGGCTCCAGTTGCTATTGCAGTGAATTGTTTACTACCAAAACCATGTATGTTTTTTATATTACCCCAAAAGCCACATCAACAGGTATCAAAAAATATGACAGGTCTTTGATGAAATAAAGCTGGAAGAGCTCAAATATGTTTACCAAAATATTCTAAGTTTCTTCTTCAGATTGACTCCTCTTACAACTGAAAATCAAATAATTACTTAATTTATAGACGGATGTAATGGGTCCATACATGCAAAGTAAATTCACTAGTTTTAAAACCATTCATTTAAAAGCAAAAATAGAATATACCAGCACTCAACCAGCATCTCTTTAGGCAGAATTTTGTCACTAGGGAATGCAACTGCAGGAAGCTGTGAACTTTCATTTACTTGACTGCTCAGCCATGAACACTGGCATCTCTCAGCATTAGTAAGGAAAGAGAAAGTCCATCGCGCGGACATGGGGTTCTTGTAACAAAACTGACAACAGAAACTGAAGAGGGATAATCAATATTAATCATAACTAATAAATATAATTAATAATTAATAACCAACATGAGGAGAGAAACACTCCAAGACTCAAAAAGTCATGTTCAAAAAAGGAAGTGTGTTTCTGACTGAACAAATGTATTGACACCTCAGTACCACAAGACCAAGATATACCGCAATGCAGTATTTTCAGAAAAAACAAAAGTCACCCCGGCAGCTTTGGAAGTCACTCATGAGGCAGCACAGATGAAACTAGAAATTCAATATCTTGTTTTGCCCCTAACTGGGGACTGAGCAAAGAATTTCTTCCTTTTTCAAGAGGCGAGCAGTGGCAAAAAGGGCTGACCCTTCACCCCGCTGAAGTCTGTGGGAACGGGAATCTTTAAGACTGCACATGATTTATTAAAAGGGCAGGATCAATTAAAAACTCATATTTCCAGCTGAACATTTTATTACCAATAAGTCTTAAGACATTATTATTACTAAGGGGTAATAAAAACTTCTCCTGCTGTGTTTTCTCCAGTTCTCTGACTACATGCACACGCCAGTTTGGCCAGGTAGCTCGCAATAGCTCACATGAGGATTTCATAGTGATAAAAACAGGCCACAACCATGTGGTTTTAAGGCTAGACATTTTCAAGAAGATCTCATCAGTGAAATATCCAAAACTGCTCAAACTCCCTCTTTAGCAAATTTGAAATATACAGCATGTATTTAAAGAGATTAAATATACAGACAATCTAAATGCTACCTAATTACAGAGATTATCTACAGCATAATATATTGCATGCAAAAAGCACAGTTGCTTATCAACCTTTTAAGTATAGCAGGCTTCCCTTCAAATATTAGTATCTTTTAAATCTGTTTCAAGTCGTACATTCTATACGCCATCTCTCTTGTCTACCATGTGTTATTTCCAACGCAGCAGACCCCTGCAGTGAGAAAGATCTTTAACAAATAAGTGAAAATTTTGCTGCCAGTCTCCACTGCTCAGAAGATGATGCAGGTGACATCTTAGAGACAGTCTGCAGAAGGTAACATGGTATATTTTTCCCCCGCAAGCACTTGTAGGTGGTTTGAAACTAAGTAAAAAATCCCTTAAGAACTTCGTACACAGAAAAGTTTCTTCAAGTCTTACCTGAAGTGCTGTCAGCAGAATGGGTGTCAGCATTGTAACGACAGCAAATCTGAATCTCAGGATTGTGACTTCTGTATTAATGCTGCCTGGCCCCAGCTGGAACCGGCCGAGAAGTCACAGCTGTATCATCATCCTTCATCTAGCCTACACCTATCACAGATCAAGAACAGAATATGAAAAGTGGTCTTTGCTGCTTTAATATTTTCACTCAACACAAATTAATGCAAGAAACGTGCCTCAGCTCCCAAATGCACACTGCAATACAAGCATTACTTGCTCCAGAGGGAAACACATCGCTGAGTCTGGAGGTATCCAGCTAAAGGTTACCAACATCCCACCCATCAGCACTGAGTAAGCAGAAAGAAAAGTATGCTCCAAATCAAACCTGCATCCTTGAGACACTTTTGTGCAGTTCCAAAGTTGGAACATCAGTTTGTGCACCACCAATATACAATGAAAATGTTACAATGCTCTCAGGATATCAAACAGCATAAGCTTCTTGGGTGTCTCATGCACAAACTGAGAAATGCACGTGCTCTGAGAGAAGAGGGAGCTTAAACGTGGATTTACAGTTACCCATAGTATTTTCTTAGTCAGATTCCTTGAATTTGTAAAGTATTCACCTTCAGAAGACTCTGTAGTGGTTATACTGTAGCGGTCAAACATCTGTTTAAAACTACACCAAGCACAGGGTAGTTTGATGAAGACCAAGCACGTGCAAATAGTAGCAATAAAGTAGAGCCTGAGAGCTAGTTTTCGCATTTTACTGATTTATAGTATTTTCACTTTTTTTTTTATGCCTCATTCTGAGTCCTAAAAACAAAACAAAAATTCACTTGAGTCAGTACAGAGGTCATCAGTCACCATTTGAACTTAAAATATCTCCATTTAAATGCAAATACTAGCCTTTCTTCCTGACCTTTAAATGCTCATTTCATAGAAATGGAATAGAAAGTGTAAATTTTGTGTCTTGATATCTCTAAGCAGTTGCCATGTCATTTAGTCACATTTTTTTGTCACATAACTCCTTCTTATTAAATATATTCCTTCTGATCAAATATATGTCACTGTATCAGTGTGCTCTTCCCCCTCAGAGACAAAAACCAGTAATTTTGCATGTTTCATTTCACAGAGTACACAGATTAAAATGGAGATTATCGTTGCTTCTTGCTCTTTATTATTTATAGAGATAAACCTAAGTTTATGTGATACCAACAATTATGCTACAATATTATTTCTGAGCCTTGATAATAACAAATTTAAACAATACTGGTAGTCAGAACAGAGGCTTGCAAGCTCTCCTCGAACTGGTTCATCTGACTCAAAAACTCACTCCCCAGTTTATCTATAGCTATGTATTACCCTTAAAATTCTTGGAAATTATGTATAAAACCAAGAAAATAAATGAATGAATATTTCTTTTAATATCAGGGGAGGGGGGGATCTGGCCAGCACCCATTAAGTTATTACAGCAAAGAGTTACCAGATAGGGCGGGACAAGGTCTAGCGACTAGTAAAGAGGTGTGAAATGTAATATTGAGCTATTGATGTCTTAGCCCTGCTGGACACTGTGTGGCATGATTGCCTTCATTACCCGTACTGCAGTAGCATCTGAGTCAAGCCCTGAACCAGCAGCACATTCAGCAGGTCCCACACAAACAGACCAAAGCAATTCCTACTCTCTCCTAGGAGGAGCCGTCCTGTGTTTCTCTTCCACTGAAGTTCTTCTGTGGAGGTCCTCTGCACCTCCAAAGCAAGGCAGGGAAGACCTTTTTCCTTGAAAGAACGTTTTTCTGCCTGATTAAAAAAAACTGACGCTGCTGTTTCAAGGAGCAACGACTTTGAGAAATGTCAGATTTTTAGCTGGAGGGCAAAAAGGAACCAGTTCCTAGGTCAAATATATTCACATCATCATCACTCCAGAGCAAAGGTCAATTATTATTGTACCATCATTTCACATGTCACGGTTTCCCCTCCCTGTTTCACCAGTACAACTGTCCTCTCAGGGCGGCAAATAGGATTCTCTGTGCCTGCACGTGAGAAAATGTTTCTGTTGTGGCTACTTTCACCAATTCAGTCATTAGTTTCTTAAATTAGATCCCGCCCCTCTCCATATATTTTACTTCACGATTCAAATCAGGACAGACAATTTTATTGTCAATGAATTACACATGCAGAATCACATTGGTGCTCTGGCAATCGTGACTCTAACTTTGATTAAAAAAATATAATTATGCTTTATTGTTCCATTTTTTGGAGGATGGGGAGAAAAGTTTTAAAGATTGATTTCTCATCGTGGCATTTCTTCCTCTTTGACTATCAATTTGGCTAATGGAAGTCTGGCTAATGGCAAGTCTAAGGAATTGTCTGATTCTAGTCTCTCAAATAAAAAAATAATGAAGAAAGCCCAAGTGTGAAAATTTGTATTTTGTACAGATTATCAGAGTAATTTCCGAGAAATATTTCAGAATGAAAGATCTTTGCTTGTATTTTTTGTCATTGTATAAAGAATTTCTCTGTTGATTCTGCAATTCAGATTTTAACTGTTAAACAAATTAACTCTTTTAACAAATCGTATGGAGTTTAGAAAGACTTACACATGCAAAGGACATAGCATAACGTCAGACGATTACTAATCACAGCAACTAGAGAATCACAGCACAGTCAATTCAATTTCCAGTGATGCCTCTTTAAGCTCTAATGAACCATGGTGCCCTAATGAGAGGTTTCACCGAATCCTAGCCGATCAAGCAGAAATTTTATGGAGAAAAGGGAAAAGCTACGGAGCAAAACCACTCAATAGCTATATTTTACAGCAACGTATTCAACCATGGTTTAACGGTTACCCTTTAAATCTGTAAAAAATAGTCATGACAGAAATTTAACTTTGCAGTGTAGGTTTGGCTTGTTTTGTCCCCCTTTGTGCCCCTCTCCCTACCCCAAAAGTGGTAGACAGTGAGCTATATATGCAGAGAAGAAATAAATACTGAAAACCAGTGAAAGGAATCATCATGCCCTGGTTTGTCAGACACTGTGACAGTATCTTCGGCTGCCCTCATAACTTGAGCCACTTTGATTTATTGGGCCATTAAAGCTCTAGTAATAATTCCAGCACCCTTCCACAACTAATGGTTACAGACAGGAAGAGTTTCTGTCTTTCCACTTCACAGTGTTAAAAAATAATGTATGCAATCCTGACCTCGCTGAAGTCAATAGCAAAACTTCCACTCGATTCTGACGGATGGAGTTTTACGCAGACAAGTCTTCCAAGCTGTAAAATGGTTTTCTAGAAGAGTAATTAAAGTATGGCAAATGAGCGTTGTCAGCTGGCAAAATCTGTGCCAAAATGAAAACTTTGATCAGAGGGTTGGCGAGTCTTTTACAATGTAAAGGACAAAAATGGGTGACGTAGTAAGTGTTCATCTTTCAAAATACTCTTGGGTTTGACTAGGTTGCAAGATGAGAGATATTTCCACAGTAAGCATCTGAGTCTGCTGAAGAAACATGAGCCTGCGCAGCGGATTTAACTTTTGTCTTACTCGAGCAAATCCGAAGAAAAAGAAGGGAAGAAAAGTAATCAATACCTCTGAACGTTTTCTTCTTGAAAGAGAAGAATTTGGATGTTTCTGACTTAGCAAAGGTTGTTCTCCTTAAGAGAGTTCAAGGTTTTTCTGTTTGTTTGTTTGTTTTTTGGTTTTTCGTTTGTTTGTTTGTTTTTGTTTTTTTTTTTATTGTCAGGGTTGGAAGGGACCTCTGGAGATCATCTAGTCCAGCCCCCCCGCCAGAGCAGGGTCACCTACAACAGGTTGCACAGGACAGCGTCCAGGCGGGTTTTGAATGTCTCCAGAGTGGGAGACTCCACAACCTCTCTGGGCAGCCTGTTCCAGTGCTCCACCACCCTCAAAGTAAAGAAGTTCCTCCTCATGTTAAGACAGAACTTCCTATGTTCAAGCTTGTGCCCATTACCCCTCGTCCTATCAATGGGCACCACTGAAAAAAGACTGCTCCCATCCCCCTGGCATCCTCCCTTCAAGTATTTGAAAGCATTAACAAGATTCCCCCTCAATCTTCTTTTCTCCAGACTAAAGAGACCCAAATCCCTCAGCCTCTCCTCATATGAAAGATGTTCCAATCCCCTAATCATCTTTGTAGCCCTTTGCTGGACCCTCTCCAGCAGATCCCTGTCCTTCTTGAACTGGGGAGCCCAGAACTGGACGCAGTATTCCAGATGCGGCCTCACCAGGGCAGAGTAGAGGGGGAGGATGACCTCCCTCGACCTGCTGGCCACACTCCTTTTGATGCACCCCAGGATGCCATTGGCCCTCTTGGCCGCCAGGGCACATTGCTGGCTCATGGTCATCCTGTTGTCCACCAGGACTCCCAGGTCCCTTTCCACAGAGCTGCTCTCCAGGAGGTCGGCCCCCAACCTGTACTGATGCATGGGGTTATTCCTCCCCAGATGCAGTACCCTACATTTACCCTTGTTGAATTTCATTAAGTTCCTCTCTGCCCAACTCTCCAGCCTATCCAGGTCACGCTGTAAGGCAGCACAGCCTTCTGGCGTATCAGCCACTCCTCCCAGTTTAGTGTCATCAGCAAACTTGCTGATGGTACACTCTATCCCTTCGTCCAGATCATCGATGAATATATTGAACAGGACTGGACCCAGTACTGACCCTTGAGGGACACCACTTGTTACTGACCTCCAACTAGACTCTGCACCACTAACCACAACCCTCTGAGCTCTATCTGCTAGCCAGTTCTCAATCCACCCCACTGTCCATCCATCTATCCCACACTTCCTAAGCTTGCCAGTGAGGATGATGTGGGAGACAGTGTCGAAAGCCTTGCCAAAGTCAAGGTAGACAACATCCACTGCCCTCCCCTCATCCACCCATCTAGTAACCTCATCATAGAATGCTATCAGATTAGTCAGACACGACTTCCCCTTAGTGAATCCATGTTGACTACTTC
The DNA here is from genome assembly GCA_013398815.1 of Ibidorhyncha struthersii. Classification (NCBI taxonomy): domain Eukaryota; kingdom Metazoa; phylum Chordata; class Aves; order Charadriiformes; family Charadriidae; genus Ibidorhyncha; species Ibidorhyncha struthersii. The sequence goes on from VZSZ01005823.1 coordinate 43,931, forward strand.
TGATAACCTTTTTTTCATCCAGGTGCTTTGAGATGATACCCAGCACAAGCTGTTCCATCATCTTTCCAGGGATGGAGGCGAGGCTGACCGGCCTGTAGTTTCCCGGGTCATCCTTCTTACCCTTTTTGAAGACTGGAGTGACATTGGCTATCCTCCAGTCCTCAGGCACCTCACCTGTCCAGTTGGGATGGAGGAATAGCTCTTCATGAAATTCAAGACTACGTAAGCTTTCTCTTCAAAGGATGATGATGAAGGACAATATAGAAAAAAAATCTTTCCTTTCTGGCTTTAAGAATTACAGTTAAGATTAGTGTGTCAGCAAATCTCTCTCTCTCTCCCTTCCTCCTGAAGGAGCAGAAGTGGGACATGTCATACTTACTCAAGCTCAAGAGCAAATTAATGGATTTTGTGTCTTACTCTTTGAAGACTCCAAGAAAAACCCTGTGTTACAGGGAAAATAACTTCTACGAAGCACTTAACTGAGGTTTCATGGGCAAACTGGCACAGGAGATTCTCTGAGGAAAGGATACAAGAAACTAATCTAGTTTGCTTGGCACTGGAATAAATCAAGAGAAGTCATGTAGTGGTCACCGATATGCTGCCTTTCACCTTTATGTTATGTCCAGTAGGTCAAACTTGCTTTCCATTCTTCATCTGTAAAATGGGAATGATATAAACTGAGTAATATCATGGAATAATGTCAGTGAATAATAATATAATAATATCAAGGAACTTCTGATCCTCTCGGTTCAGGCTCTCACACAAGGATGGTAGATCATATCTGGATATTAGTAAATCTCTTCAGTCTTAAAACATGAAGCTACAATTGCTCTGTTTGTAAGAAAAGATTGTCATATGGCTGTGATGCTTCTAAACCGCATAACCTCATATTTTAAAATGTGCATAAAAAGATTCTAGGGCTTCAAATTCTAGACTAACTAGAGACAAATGTGTGAACCAGAGGAACAAAAATGGATTCTGCTGCTTTTATACGAGGAGCTAATGAAAATTTAACTGAAAAAATATTGTTTCATAAAGGTCCTGAAAATTAATAGAATCAATGAATTTTAACAGACAAATGTAATTATACAATCTATATGCTTGGAAGCATTAAAATTAAGAACTGGATCAAGAGTTCCTTTATTGTTCTTTGTGCCAGAAAGACACCTACCAGATCCTTCCCTTTTCAAAGCAATGTTTCCAGTTTCCCATATTTTTGTTTTATTTTCTAGGAATTTTGTTAAAAAAAAACAAGTATTATATAGATGTTCCTTATAAGTCAACGATTTTCTCTCAAAAGTCTGGTGGTTTTGTGGACACCTAAGTCCCTATACCCTGAAGAAAATACAGGATTTAACAACAGCTCAGTTTAGTATGGCCTAGAAAGTATAAAGGATTGACATCAAGATACAGAATTCTTCACTGCTGTACTTTCATCCTGACTCTGACCTGAGCTCATAATTACCTTCATGTCAGTGAATCAATTCAGCTGTGCTTCTAGAATTCATAAGTACTGACCTTTGATAAATGTGAAAGCAGATGGCTTTGTTGGATCATTGGAAATTTGGCACATATCACACACCACAAAAACTATGCTGGTCTGTCAGCATCTTTTTTAGCCCCCCCTTTTTTTATAGGGTAGAGAGCTGGATCCACACAGACCATATGTTATGTTCAAACGTCACTGACTGCTGTTCCAGTTTGCTCTTCAGGCAACGTTTAAGAAGGAAGGTAGCAAGGTAGCACTTTCCCATCCCATCACAAGACATTCCTGCTCTCAAATGCAAGAGCATTTTGGTTTGAAATTTACCTTCACAGAATCACAGAATCACAGAATAGTCAGGGTTGGAAGGGACCTCTGGAGATCATCTAGTCCAGCCCCCCCGCCAGAGCAGGGTCACCTACAACAGGTTGCACAGGACAGCGTCCAGGCGGGTTTTGAATGTCTCCAGAGTGGGAGACTCCACAACCTCTCTGGGCAGCCTGTTCCAGTGCTCCACCACCCTCAAAGTAAAGAAGTTCCTCCTCATGTTAAGATGGAACTTCCTATGTTCAAGTTTGTGCCCATTACCCCTCGTCCTATCAATGGGCACCACTGAAAAAAGACTGCTCCCATCCCCCTGGCATCCTCCCTTCAAGTATTTGAAAGCATTAACAAGATCCCCCCTCAATCTTCTTTTCTCCAGACTAAAGAGACCCAAATCCCTCAGCCTCTCCTCATATGAAAGATGTTCCAATCCCCTAATCATCTTTGTAGCCCTTTGCTGGACCCTCTCCAGCAGATCCCTGTCCTTCTTGAACTGGGGAGCCCAGAACTGGACGCAGTATTCCAGATGCGGCCTCACCAGGGCAGAGTAGAGGGGGAGGATGACCTCCCTCGACCTGCTGGCCACACTCCTTTTGATGCACCCCAGGATGCCATTGGCCCTCTTGGCCGCCAGGGCACATTGCTGGCTCATGGTCATCCTGTTGTCCACCAGGACTCCCAGGTCCCTTTCCACAGAGCTGCTCTCCAGGAGGTCGGCCCCCAACCTGTACTGATGCATGGGGTTATTCCTCCCCAGATGCAGTACCCTACATTTACCCTTGTTGAATTTCATTAGGTTCCTCTCTGCCCAACTCTCCAGCCTATCCAGGTCACGCTGTAAGGCAGCACAGCCTTCTGGCGTGTCAGCCACTCCTCCCAGTTTAGTGTCATCAGCAAACTTGCTGATGGTACACTCTACCCCTTCGTCCAGATCATCGATGAATATATTGAACAGGACTGGACCCAGTACTGACCCTTGAGGGACACCACTTGTTACTGACCTCCAACTAGACTCTGCACCACTAACCACAACCCTCTGAGCTCTATCTGTTAGCCAGTTCTCAATCCACCCCACTGTCCATCCATCTATCCCACACTTCCTAAGCTTGCCAGTGAGGATGATGTGGGAGACAGTGTCGAAAGCCTTGCCAAAGTCAAGGTAGACAACATCCACTGCCTTGTAGCATGTTTTAGAAGGAACAAAAATGTCTTGACCACACAGAAAATAAATTATCAACAAGTACAACAAAATTACTTAGAAAAAGAAGAGTATTTGTAAGCTGTACTAATGAGGATAACTAAGGACAAAGTGGTAGATGAAATGACTTAGCAATCAAGGAACTGCCAGGCAGGATCATCCCAGCGATGCAACTTCTTCAGTATCGTTTCACCAACTGTGGCCAATACCAGATGTTTCCAAGGAAGATACAAGAAAAACAGATGGACAAAGTTAAGGGACAACATTATGCTTGAAGATAAATGTTTTCTCCACATTGTGAATGTAATCTGGGTTTGTGTTTTGCCCTGAAGCAGGGTGATTTAAATTACTTCCAAAACCCAGGTTTTCTCATTTAGGTCTAGTTTCACACAGCAAGAAGCCTTATGTGACTGCTCTGGCCATGACAGTTTCCCTTCTTCCACCACCAAAACGTGGCTTTTGAACCTTTTGACCAACTTCATCAAAACTAAAAAGAAAGGGCATGAGAATCTAAGAGACAATTATATTCCCAGAGTATCATGAAAGCCAGCTGACACGCTTAAAGAAACCCCTAAATTCATGCATCTGCTGAGGGAAAGACGGGCCATAGCCTGCAGCTATACATCCCGTTTGGCAGCACCCAGCCAATCAATCACATCACATCACACTTATAGGCTGATCAACCAAATCAGGCCTAACCCAAGCCAAAGCCTCTTGACCCAGCAGAGGTAAGGGTCTCCTGCGCAGTCCAGGGGAGGAGAAAGAAAGGAGCTGCTGTTAATTCATTGGGGATATTCAGGTGACAAAGGACACGTGCCCAGAGGAAACGTGGTTTCATTCATTTGACTGAACACCAAGTAACTTGAGAAGCTTTTCCCTTCCACGTGTAACTATTGACCCCACAAAGGTTTAATCCCTGCACCTACCCTCCCCCCTTTTGCTTTTACTTCTTTTCAAGGCTTGGCCTAATATTTTAGAGCTGTAACTAATCAAAGATTACTTTTTTTTTTTTTTTATATCGGCTCTTGCTTTCTGTAGCTTGTTCAGTTTCATTAAATTTCTCCCACCTTTTTCCTCATGCACCACAAACAAACCAAGTTCTCATCTCTGTGTGAGATATACACACACGCTCTACAGGGAAAACAATCTTTTGAGTCTGTCTGTATAAAAGATTCTTTCTGTGCCCCTAAATTATTTTCACTGCCTAAGTGTGGATTATTTTAAAGTTCTGTGACAGTGTTTCTCTGAGGAAATGTGTCTAGAAGCATCCAAAGTGTGAACACACAGTTAATTCATCGTTGCAGTATATTCTGCGCACACACTTGCAGTCCATGCCTTAGACAAGGTAACATTTGGTTCAGGTTTTTTTAGCTGCAATCATACATTGGTCAACAGTCCATGATAGCAAACATTTTTAAAAAGGGGGACATCTGAGATTCAATATATGTTGACATAGAAAGGCAGTATATTAGCAATACAAACGGGGTAAGGAATTTAGAGATGCTGAAATCCTAAGATTAATTTCATCTGCATTACCTTGTAGGTGTTACAATGACAGACATAATACTATAACATAACACCAGTAATATATACTATTTGTTAACAAGCACAATAAAAATATTTACTAAAAATTGAACTAAACTTTCAAGGATGAAATAATCATTGCAATCCAGTTTTATGATAGAAGATACGCACACACAGAGTTTGCACAGCAACAGATAGTAAGAAAAAGCAAACTAAAAAGTAAACCAGAAGTGAACAATGCCACACCACTTTACTGTCACTGATTCTACTGAATAAAATTGCTACTAACAGACCTACGGGCAGAAAAAGACGTAGAACAGGAGGAAACAGTTCACCCATACTAGAAGATAAGCTGAACTTTTCATATAAATGTCCTTGGGTGCATGCCAGGGCACAGGGATCAACTTCATGTAGCACCTCAATGATCCATGCCACTGCGACACATCCAAGCAGACATCAGTGACAACACAGTGTAACTCATCATGTAGGGGAAGGGCTACTGCACCTCCTGACCATAAAACAAAGGGCTGATGAACACGTCCTAGAAAAAAATAAAACTTTTGCCAACCTTCAGCTTTGACATTATTTTATCCTTAAAAGCCTAAATAAAGAGCATTGAAGACTTAATTTGTTCACTTGAACTTTAGAGGCTTCCAGATCTATTAATCTGATGCTCTATTTAAATAGTCTACTGAATTGCTAAACTTGACTACATTAAATTTGAATTTTAAGTGATTAATTTAAAACAACTTTTCTCCTGGTACAGCAATTGGTATTTAAGCTTTTAAACTGCTGTCAACATTTAAATTAGTCATATGTAAGTGTTTCAACCTGAAGGGGCAATAAATTAATTAGGATTCATTTACTGTGCCTTATCACGAGCACATGTCAGAAATGTAACCTGGCGGTCCCAGGGCAGTATTTTAAGATTTTAGGAGAGAAAAGGAGTGGCTACAAAGCAGCATGTGGTGGAGGCTGTCATGGTTCACAACGCAGTGCAATTCAGCAGAGACACCAAATCTGCCAAAACCAGAATAAACTGTAAGAACAACGAGGAACTGAAGTGTGTGAGAGTGTGTGAGTGATAAGATATAGGTGGACGCAGTGTAGGCAGTGCTCTGTAGCAAACAGAAAACATAATTGATGGAGCAAAACCCCTTTCCCCTGGGAGGTACCAGACTCTTGGATTTTCACGGCAGTAGTCTGGAAGTCTTTTAAAATGCCTCTTCATGCATCCTTCTTTCATAAGATTTTAATCTTTTGAAAGCACATATCTTACTGTCCTATGAGATTGCATATGATTTGCATTCACTGTGATGAAGCTGCAGGACAACAATCTGCTCTTGTAATGACTGTCCCCTCAGAATGAAATGTCACTCAAACACATCTTATTAGAGTCGTCCGACTTTGTGTTGTCCGAAAGAGCAGATGAGAACCCAGCTCTGTGAGTAACAGGCGGGGACTGAACCGCCACTCTCAGCTGGCCACTCACTGCCTCTCACCGTTGGATCTAGCAGCACCAAACAGAGGTCAAGGGACGCACTAAAAACATTCACTCTTGGACCTGTCCCCATGACTACCTGCAGTAAGAGTCACGAAAGAGCAGGGAGGAGGCTCTGATATGACACAGCAAGCCAGGTTACCTATCTTTTTCTCTAGTCAACCAATTATCTAGTGTTTATTGTGAGACTTTGATACTCAGCACAAAAGTATCATCTCTAAAACATCCCACCCCAGACTAAAAAAACTAGTACTATGCAGATCAGCAACGATTAGTGATATAAAACAGTTAAACAATGACCACTGCTTATGAGTCCACGCACAAAATGCCAAAGCACAGCCTGTTATGTCTCATTTGTTATTTTCTGTGACTGGACTTATTTTATATGAAACAGAAAGAGATCATACTGCAGCTTCTAGTCATGCAAGGAAATAGTGTTAATAATTTTAGTATGTCCAAGAAAAGGTTCTGACAGGTTTTGTTCTGTTCCTGAAGCCCTGGTGACAGAAGTTGCTGACCTCTCAGTGAGTGGGCAGGCTTTTGCAACCAACCCCACTCTGGTGTTACTTGTAATAGAAAACTGGTTTAAATTTTATTTTTTTTTTTAAGAAAAAAAAGGAAGAAAACCAAGGACTGATAAGCAAAATAAGTTCATACAGCAAATACTAGGAAGCCAAACTAACCACAGCTAGTATCCCAACACTCCTCTTATTTTTTTCTGTCAGGAAGCAATTGAGAGAGCCACCTGCCAAAGTAGTACTAAAAACCCTCTTCATGTTACTGCTATTTCTACAGGAAATTTGTTTAGCAATACTAAGGGAAAACAAATGTTCTTTCAGAGTAAGAAAACAGTATGGACAAAAAGCAATTGAAGGGAGGAATGAGTGACACCACCAGATTTGGACTGGCTGGCCTGAACTAGCTCCTTCTAAGCAACAAGATGGACTACCCAAAGGTCAGAAAAGGAGCAAGGGGAATGGAAAATCTGATTTTCTCTAATCAAATTTTGTGCATACAGGTATGTGTAATCTAATTCCAGGATGCCAGATTAAGATATTAACCCAATTATGTTCATTTTATCACCTTGTAAAAATGAACCATCATTTTATTTAAATGTTTTCAACTGTTAAAGGCTAGGAGAGTAATATATTCCAATGTCAATACAGTGCCAAAATACATTTCATATAGAAAGCATCTATTTATATGAATCTTAATCAGTCTAGACAAGCACAGAAGTACTTCTTAGTGCAGACCCAGAGGCATAGCGGATAGTAAATTGAGTGGGCATAGAGAAGATTTACATTAGTGAAACTGAAAACTCATTTCCTAGGCCCATTCATAATGGGGAAATTATTGTCCCATTCCCTACAGACTTTCCATTATCCCATTACAGGAAAGCCAGAACTTCTATCTGTGCTTCCACGCCCATGCACATATTGCATCAGGAGAATACGTGAACTTAATTTGGCCGAGGGCCATAAATTCACTGTGAAAGGCAAATTAAGATCCTCTCAATCTGGTCACTAAGGCATGACATCCTAAAATCCAAGTTAAGAGAGAGCTCAAAAGCCTGGTTCAATACAGCACGTTCTACCTAGGTGGTAAAGACCAACTGTGCTCTAACAATGTGGGCATCCCAAAATTAACAGTAAAGATATATCTTTGGGGCCCAGTGACCAATTTTCAAACTGCTAAACACAAGCAAATTGAGAAGGAAAGTGCACAGTGCTGCAGCTTAGCAGAACTAAATTCTTCCAAATTGTATCCCACAAAGCCGGCCCAAACACCATTTCTTCCAATACTACAATGTTATATTGAAGGCAAGGGAACATTAGTGCTAAAAGATGGCAATTTGCAGGAAAATGGAATACCAGCAAAAGAGAAAATGGATTTTTAAACCAGACCACTAGAGAACTGCTCGTATTGGCCATTTGTTCACCAGGGCTCTTCAGCCAGTGCTTAAGTGCTTTGGTGAACTGGGGCCACCTCACCTTATCAATCACATTCACATTAAAAAAAAACAACTCAAACTTTTTTCAAAAATGCCAGTGTGTATTTTTATCTACGAAATGACACACCATATCCTTGTCAAGGGCAATCTGTTAGAAGAAAAGTATCACAGGATGCGGAAGACAACTAGGAGAACTTGTGAGGTCCGTTTTATGAACTGTAGACTAGCATTCTCTTCTCTCTGTGTTTTTTTTTGCTCTTTCCTGTTTTCCCTGCCATCCTTCTCAAATGAACCATCATCATCTCTTATGAAGATTTTATGAAAATCAGTGTTTTATGCTATCTTGTTGCCCGTTTCTATTCTTTACATAACCAGCCAGATCGAGTCACCTACAGGTGACTAAATTTTACTCTTCAGAGAGGGATTCTGAGAAGGTTTTGAAGTTCGTATCAACACTGTCTAAACACTCCATGCAGGACACGGATGAAGCATACAGGTCAGAAAGAGGCACGCACGTGGCACTGACCTCTCTGCTATGACTACTAATGTGCAATTTATTAAGACAGGTTCTTGTGCCAGTGATTCAACGTCAGCTAGAAAGAACAGCTTATCCAGTAATGGAAGTTTCAGTATTTCTCTACCAGTCCTCAGAACTACCCCATCCCACAGAGCACATAACTGTAACTATTAGGGTTTACTACCCTGAGAGATGCGTCATAATTACACTAAGAGGGACGCCTACCTCTCTTACAGCCAACATATTAAGGCAAATGTAAAGCCAATTACATTAAGGCAGATGTAAAGCAAAACATGCATGATGCAAAATAGATGGAAATAAACTATAGTGTACTGCCCCTTGAAAGATGATTTATCTGACCACATAAGCAGGAGCACTGCGCTAAGAAAAAAGGGTGCTTGCTACATAGATGGTGGACCTCTCTCCCAGGAGCAGCACAGGTAAAACTCACCCTGGAGAACAGAGCGCTGGCTGCATCCTGGCTGGAACAGAAACCACAAGAACAGATCAAAGGTATTACCTTGGAGTTGTAAAAAAAGACAAATCAAAACAGAGAAAATGCAGCTCTACACACCCCTTCGGCAATCTAGTAATTACCTGTGTTTATATGAACCCATGGACACCACCCTCTTCTCATAACAGACAACTCCAGCAGGTTTTCCTTCAAACCCCACGAAGGGCCCCAGGAACTCAGCACGTAGCCCTAACCAATACGCAGAAACCATTAAGTACACAAAATCCCCCACTTTCATTAATTAACATAAAATATTTTAAAATATCAACTATAATAATTATTACTTTAAAAAATTGTGATGAAGGATCATAGTGACTTGAGTGGCCTGGAGAAGGTGATTAAGTAGCAGCTGTTCACCGCCTCTTCACATGCAAGAACCGGAGTCAAATATAGCAGGCAGCAGGGAGGTATCAAAAAAACTCCAACAGAAGAAAAACAAGAGGACACGGTTCTTCATTAAACGTGCAATAAAACAGTGAAAAAATGTGACAGAATGCTGCCAATGTGAAGCATTATGGAAGTTCAAAAGCAACAAGAGACATTTGGGAAACTAAAATCTTGTAAAAGTTATTAAAAAAAACCCACAACACTACTGTTGGCTGACAAAGTCTCTGTTACAAATACCTGGAAGATGGGACAATATTCTGAGATTTGGGAATATTCTCATTGGCCCCTGACAACACTGGGCTAAACACATCTTCAGTCTGATCCAGCACAGCCAGCATCATTTTCTTTTTTCAAAACTGGTAAAATTTGTAAACGGTTATGGAAGACTTCAGCCTTTAAACTCTCCTTCCAAAATTGTGACACAGGCACTTTGATACAAAGGGCTACAGGCTTCTGGTGAGCTGCTGACTTGTATCTCTTGGCTTTTCAGGCTCCTTCAAAATTAAACTTGGGGTTTTTTATCAGCCTCTCTGTAGACCGGATGTCCTATATCAAATATCTTAAGGTGAAAACATATTCAACTTTGTGGATTTTATGTTTTATTTATTACCAGTTTATTTAAAACCAGTCAAAACGCACTTTTTCTTGTTTACACACTGAAATTATTCATTTGTTTTATCATTTTACATGACTCAAATGCAATTTTGTTTTATCAGAAAGCATAATAGAAAGATCACTTTAAGGCCAGCACCCCATATAACGTAATTTACCTCCATTACCCAGTTTGCTTAAAACATTTTGCCTGGGAACAGTCAGTAGCAAAAAGCACTTCAATCCATCTCATCCTTGAGCTATGCCATAATTTTCAATTCAGGGTGTTAGCACCGTGAAAAGAAGGGTAAGCTAGAGTCTGTTATAAAAATAACAAGCATATTAAAAAAAAAAAATTGGTGAAAGAACTTGAGAGATCACTTTTCCCCTACTACTTCAATCATTCAATCTGAATCCAACTTAAAGATATGAATACATGCATTTACAACATCTACGCTATTTCATTGCATACTACATACAATTTTAAAGATATCTTTTTCAAATGCACAAGCCAAACTGATTTTCAACAAAATTCGTATTCTAAGCTCACATAGAAGTGGTAGGCTGGGGTTTTTTAAGGCTTGACTTCAAAAGTTTTCCTCTTCTCTTAGCTACTCTAGCGTGGATCTTAACTATTTTGCTAACAGAGCTACTTAGATTTCATACCACCACAGACAGTTTTATTTGACATAGCAAGGATTCTAAAACATAACATTTGCCCTTTCCTATCTTCTGACCAACTTAGATTTTCTTATAAGGTGAAAACTACAGCTGTATATAAATGAAAGATGTAGATACACATCCCTCTTTTATTTAAAAATTACTTCACCAAGCAAAACAAGGAGATAAGGGTACTACTGCAAACTCTTAAATACACCATGCACATCTGTGACCTAATTGTATGCTTGCAAAATCTTTCTCACATTATAAAAACACTAAGAGCAGAGGCAGCAGGCTTAACTATAAGCACCCATTACTGTGCACCGCTGAATAACATCGTACAATAGCGGATGCACCCTCCTTCATCCAAGTAAGAGGGACTGAACTGATCGGATCCACCTGTGATACTCGCACAGCTTCTTCCCACTGCCAAAACTGAACATTCTGGATCCACCAGATGGACAAGAAGTGAGGATAGTCAAAGGAGATTTAAAAAAAACAAAACAAAACCCAAAGACATCACTTTTTGCCAGTGCAGGGAGACTCACATAATTCCTTGACCCTCAGAAAATAATTAATAATGGCTTCACTGATGTCTTATAAAAATAGCGGAGCTCAATGAGAAATTGCAAAAATAAAACTTTAGAAACAAAGAAAAGGTAAACAACAAAGTAATGAAGTGCAAGACAGGCAATAATGAGAAAAGGCCAGGTTTGCTGCATATGATACATGTCAAATAGTCCCTATTATCCACCCTTCTCCAAGCCATCTCCAGAAGATGGCTCATATGGTGTAAAGTTACATCAGCAGATGTAGGAAAATCGAAACACAGATTGGTTATTTTCCTATACGGACCTAAACTCACGCAGGGACCATCCAAGATTGTAAGCAAACATTCTTTCAAAGCAGATAAGAAAAAACTCAAAATTAAAGTACTGTGTGCCTCTGTGAAAAAAGACTTGATTCAGCAAATGATTGAGGCACATGCCTGTAGAGATTTACTTCAATAGCATATTCCATGTCCTTCAAATAATAAAACTTATAATGTTTTCTTCATCAGGCCAGAATTTTCCTCTAATTTATAAAAAAAGCCCAAGTTTTGTTTCTTTATTTTCCATTTGTTTTCTTTTCTTGAGGTGAGAGCTCTTGCAATTAATTAAAAATCTATTTAAAACCAACTTAGAGACAGTAATATTAGTGGCTTGATATCTGACAAGCCCGTTGTCAAAGAGTCACAGTTAAATCAAAGGAACGAGTTTTGTAACAAAAATAAATTTTCTAAGAAACATTTAATAGACTTCGGAGAGCCAACCCAACCAGCAGAAAAACTCTTGCAGATCTGCAAAGAACTCATTAGTTACTTGAAAGTGGATTATTCATTACTAAGTTGTTTGCTCTGCTCCTCTCTTTTTCCGAAAGTCAATACATCGTATTTCACTCAAGAAACCGTTCTCTTTTCCTCTAATTCTTCCTATGTCTCTAATAATTAATTCATTTTGCTTACACTGCAGCAGCCTCAAAATCATGGTTTCAGTTTCGCAGTAATAGAACTCTGCCAAAGGCAATATGCCATGCCATAACCTCAATTACAACTTACACAGGAGAAGGCTCCGCTTATTTTCTGCTGGAGTCACTATTTTGACTTAAACGAATTTCACTATGGGTTATGGGGTGCCACAGATGTACAGTAAAAAAGCATACCAGATAATATGAAAAAAATCATTTCAGAGACAAGATAAAAGGTCCATGTCAGAAAATCCAGATTAGAGAAGTGCATCACTATTAGTAGTTATCCTGTCAGATGTTTTCACAACTGCAAAATACAGCGTCTACAAAATACTTGTGATTTAGCCTGTGACAGAGACTAAAAATAGTATGGGTAATAAAAGATTATTTCCAATGATTCTCGTACAAGAATAACTGACAACTTTGTGTGAAAGGGTTTATTCATAAGCTAAACTTTTAAAAACACATAACATCGTAAAGATTAACTCTGCATTTCCTGAGGTCTTAAAAATTCCATTTCAGCACTTAAAGAGCTGAAAAAAAGAGGTAAATTATTCCACCCCCACCTAATACCTCAACAGCATTTTAAGGGATACTATATTCTTCCACTTCTTGCTGCAAAAAGCTACGCGGGTGCTCTGCTGCATCCTTTGCCCTCTTCCACGGCTGTTGACAGGTATCAATATTCAAGCGTACGTTGTAGGCTATGGCTAATCCTCCAGGAGCCACTACTCCCCCAGTAAGTCTTTATGGGGCTACAAAAGCAAAACGCTCTGCTCCACCTCACTGACAGCCGTTCCCCGCAGCCGCCTCAGCACCGGCCTTTACAGTCCCCACTTCTCTCTCTCACTTGCCCAAGAAAGGTGCTCTTTGGTGGCCACACACAAACACTTTTGACAGACTTCATGCGTGTTGTTCCTTCATTTATGCATCAGTCAAAAAGGTCACCCGCTCACTACAAAAGAGAAGGCAAGTTATTGGAGACTCGTGGCCAGTATGATTGATGTAGGTAGAATTAGCTGTACAGTTTTCAGAGACAGGCCTAAAAATCATTTATTGCCCCAACACCTGAAGTACGGCAAAAAAAAATCTGGGTTCCCTGAACAAAGTCTTTTGAGAGATCTGACATTGCAATAGAAGTTCAAAGAACTTTCCACAAAGTGAACAATCAGATAGAAGACTTTGAAACGTGAATGAAGAAATGCTTTGTCCAATTAACCTCCAGCCTTAAAAAAAGACAAAGTCTGCTGGTTTAAGATCACGGAAGCCAAAATAAGCGAGAAAGGATCTTTTACAAGGGAATGGAGGAAATGTTTAAAATCTTTTAAAGAGTCAAGAATGACTTGGCGGGGATTTTATTTATGAAATCACCAATGTAGCAACACAAAATTAATTTTTCTTCCCTTGCAATGAATAACACTTAGTTAATTGTTTATCTTAATGAACTGTATTTATTCACCTGGAAGGACAGAAAATTATTTTGCTAGTTGTTTGTGCAACACCTATTGGACATGCATAGCACAAAGTAACTCATGGATGTGAATATGACAAAAAAACCTCAAGAGTGTTTTCCCTTGAACAATTAAACTAAGGAGTTAATAGAAGTTATGTTTTCATTCACAAGCTGCATGTAAATTCCTGTCAAAAGAAGCATTATGAATCAAAATAGTGAAAGGAGAAGACTAGGATTCAGTTATAAATAAAACAACAGCAGCAGCAATCAAAAAAGAAAGCTGTTGTTAAGACTTTGCAGCAACTTTTAAAAAATGCACAATTGCTTAACAGGACTTATCACAAATTTTAGTTTAGTGCAATGAAGTAAGAAGGCACATGATGAGGGTCAAACTGAAGGCAGAGTTTTCAACAACTGTTTAAATTTTACGAGTTTAGTCTTCTCTCTCAATTGCAATTGGGAATGGTCTAATGCTTTTCCCCAAAGTGTCTTCTGTGCTTAGCATAAGTTTAACATGTGTGGCATGTCTCTTAAATCACCATATTCATTGTGCAGGAATAAAATAGTGAAGGCAATTGCAATTTTAAGAACTGGAGTGTTTAGTATATGGAAAGTGATGCATTGGAAAAGAAATAGTGTAATTTGAAAAGAAACTGAAAAAAAATCACCTGACAAGTGACAAAGACAATAGCAGAATTTTGCCAATTTTTTTCCCCAGTGAGGCTTTTACAAACAAGAGGGTGGTCCTGGTCACTAATGCATCTTACTGTAACGGAGATGAAAAAAATGAATGCAAAACTGAATTACTACAGGATGCAAAATAACTGAAGCCAAAGGGGAAAATGATAGAGCCATCTGGGATATTGTTAAAACAAGAGCAATTCTTCTTCCCTTTGTTTTATCTGAACCTGGTCCTCTTGTCAGAATTAGTGAAATCAACCGACAGCAGTAACTGACGCTGTCAACAACCTCAAGCTAGCTTCAAAACCACATAGCCTGGGGATGAACAACACAGCTACACAGTTGGCCAGAATATATAATGCCTTGAGCGTAACGCTGGTATTTGGTTTGTTGCCTATCCATCAGCCTCATCATGCCCTATGACCCCTCACAGATTGATGCACATGAAGTATTTTTAGCCAGAAGTATCAAAAGGATACTCGTACTTCATTCAACTTAGAATACAGCTTTGTGAACAACATCAGTGATGACTCCAACCTGGGTTAGGCTCAAAAAAAACCAAAGGACACACTCCTCTTTTAGACTCCTCTTGGAAATATGCACAAGATAAACTCTCTCTGCATATACATATGTGCATGTATGTAGTTTTAATCAATGCATTACCATCCACTTTTGCATATGCATTCTAAACTGAAATCACAATTGGTTAATTTACTCTGAATTCAGTTCTAAGCCAACTTTAAAATAATACAGAGAGAAATATAGAAAATGTAGCTTGGAAGCTGAACTGAAGCTATCAAGATTATCTTGATGTTTAGCCCTGTATTAAAAATTCCATTAAAAAGTGCTACTTGGTATCCTTTGGACCAAGAAACTTAAACTTCATGCATCAGTTCAATTCTTCGCATCCACACTGACGCTCTCTCATGTGACTAACAACTCAGTTCACATTGGCTTTCACAAGCCCAATCTGATTTACAAGCCTAAAACTAAAGAAGGGAAAAAAACCCTAAGCCATCAGCATATCACCTCTTTAAACCTTCAGTCTAGACTCTCCCCGTATTCTTTTTGGCTTTTCACACCTCTGTCATTCTCCCTCACAACTGTTAGATGGGTACCTAGAATTGATACCAAATGCAATGCGGATGTCAAAAAGTGAATCTAATGTTTCTCACATAGCATCTTCTCCAATTTTATGATATGTCACCTTACTTAGTTATGTTCTGCTCTATCAGCGAGTGACCTTTTTATACAATGTAACACAGACTACCTTTATGATTTGTATTTGTTTCTGCTTTTCCAAAAGACAAACCAAGCATCAAAACTGAGGTTATAAGCAGCATTAATAATTAATAAAAGAATTTATAACACATAAAACAGCTTCATGAGATTTCAGAACAGAAATCTTTCATAGAGTCAAGATATACATATTCTCATCTATTTAAAGAACCATGTGTGTATCTTGGAGAAAGCTCACATCTTGGTTTTAATACTTTCAAGTATCTTTCAAGCATTTCTAAACACCCTGGAAAATTAGTCAGTTGGTCATTATATCACTGATATGGTACTAAGCTGAAGTTTTCCTTTTATCTGTCTCTCTGTTCTATCTTCCATATACCCAAGTCCCAGAGAGAGTAAGTGCTCTTCTCCTGGAGTACATGAAAGGCTAACAACAGCACGGACAAAGAGAAAGTTAGGCAATTAAGCAATACAATCTCTATGACCTTTACTCATCTAAGAAGAATTTGACCTGATGCTACTGAAGTGGTCATTTAATGGAGCGTGGCTCTCCACTAGCAGTTTGAGCAAGTTCATTTCTGTTGGCCTCTGTATTTGCATTTAATCTTTTATTTAGTCGCAGAACAGTGAGGTCACCTTTTTAGAAACCACCTTCAGAAATAGGGGAGCGAGTGTTATCGTTCCCCGGTTCCTGCAGAATGTTGCAAGATAATGGCAAGCAGAGACTATTTCTTCCATTAACCCTTTGACCCTTCCAGTTAATGGCCTTTTGGTTCATAGAGATACAACAAACAGAACTCCCTCTGAGATCCTAGGCTATAGGTAACTTAAGCAAGTAAGTGCTCCACAGCTGCTTGAAAAACATCCTAGGTCTATATGCTCAACACAGACCACGCTTAACCACCAAGTCAAAGGTTCACAAGTTGGCCCGTTGGTTTAATCATCTCACGCAACAGATCATTCCTAAAAAAAAAGCATACACTGAAACATTTTAGTTTTGTACACTGCAAAGCACAAATAGTCAGATCAACAAAACTTTCAATGAAAACAATCTCCTTCAAAACAGCAGTTAAAAAATGGTGGTAGTCCCTTTTCACTCAAAAAGAATGCATGGTTAAATATCTGCAGAATGTGTTTCAAAGTTAAAAACTACGTCCTTGTGATAAACAAGTACTTATAGCTAGTCAAATGAATACAAAATCTTAATGAGGTGATAGAAGCAATTATTTTCACTGATTTCATGCATTCTTCTGACTGTTTTGCAATGGACTGAATGGGAACTCTCACACAGTGAGAATACCTTAAACCATGATGAATGGCATCACTGGAAGAGGAAGGCGTTTCCAAGGCCAGTAATACTTTTATCATTTGGTGCTGAATACTGAACTAAGGTATGCCAACATTTCTACTCCCATCTTCCCTGCAGTCTGACTCATGACACTGAGACGGTGCCTGAGTACAAGAACTTGGCTGCAAGTGTAATCTTACATATTTTGCACAGGTATTATGAAGTGGTGGGTGCACCCCGGGATTTCATAAGCCCACCCAGAAGCTGGCATTCCTGTCATTTGGAATTGAAAAAAAATATATAATCTATTCCCAATTTTAAAGAAATCTGTGGAAGTCTAACATTCTGGCTTCTACAACGCTTATAAAAATAATAATACCCTGTTTTAAAACAAAGCTACACAAATCCATTAAACAAACATACAGCCACAGGAGGAGTGCCAAAGCAGACAGAGCGTGCTGCAAGTAGAAGAGTGTCGCAGAGATGTAGAGATGGCTCATTCCACCAGCTGAGAAAGTAGACAGACCTTTCAAGCTTCAGGTTTAAGTGCTACAGAAGCACAGGGAAGACAAAGTACAGATACTCCTATTCTGATTCCCCTTTTCCCTTATACATCCCCATCTTCCTACTCTTTTCCAGCTCTTATCACATCATCACTAGATGATTTTATTTTTTCCATATGAGTGATGTGTAGAATTTGTGATCGTAGATACGTGCCCAGCTTTGCTGGCCTGCCTCATGTATCTCTTCTACCTACGTAACCTTCAGAGGCATCAGGATGTGGCACATGGACCTATTCCCACACTCTTCCAACCTTAGTCTCACCTCATGGGAACAGGAAGGTGCCTTGGAAGACAAAGCTGAGAAAAACAACACAGAATTCCTAATTAAAATGTTTTTCTGTGGCATGCAAGGAAGTGAATTTCACCCCCAATAATCCTCATTAAAAACCAGTAAAATAAGATGGATATCAGATCCAAATTTCACAACTCAGTAAGACTTTTGTGGACTTTGGATCAGTTTCTACATGAGGACAAAACAGATGCTGAGGCCCAGTATTATGCCTGAGAATGAAAGAGGGCAGAATATCCATTTAAGTGGACAGAAAAACACAATAAAGCTCAGTAGCATTTTCAACATTAAAGCTGATGACAGTGTTTATGTACAAGTTCATTTATATTTTAATTTGTGCAGAAATGGTTATTATTTGTAGACATTCCCATGGTGATTTTCAAAATAGCATCAGGGTTCTGATTAGCTGCATGCTCTGAAATTAAAGTCCTTTGGACTGTCTTTTAAATAGAGAGGCATACTGCACATGAAGTCACACTGTATTCAAAAGTTGTTCACTTTTTCAGCAAAAAACTTCTTTGCTAGCAGATTAGGATTTTTTGCCATTCCCTATTCTTAAAGTGTCATGAAGACGACTACATTTCCTTGGCCATAAACACATTTGTAAAGCTGAGACCTGTGGCATAGCGAGCGGGCCCCTAAACAACCTCTGAGAAGGTTCCCTTTGTTTGGGGCAGACAGCTGTTACGATTCTGTCGCGCACATGACAGCTTAACCACTCAAGTGCTACTGAAACTTTATTCGATTATCATTTTCTCAATGGAAAGCACTCGTGAGACACATCATCTCCCATGTTTCAAAACCGGATCAATTTTCTCTCATGGATTCCAGTTGTTTCAGGATCAGAACGCTCCCCAGAGTTATGCGGATCAAACACTGTACTTAAACCAAAGATGAGGCAGGCTAGCAGATGATTCACCTTATGCAGAAGTATGGGTTCTTTTTATTCTTTTTTTGTATTGTTTTGGCAACTGGCACTCATAAAATATCTGAGAAGACCACAGCTACATATTGCTTAAAAAGAAAAAAAAAAACAACACAAAACCCACTTATAAAGGATTAGACCTTTAGGAGACAGCAAATTCCTCCTACAGCCAAGAGAAAAGCAGACTGCCTCAGGCAATATGTCATCTTCTTAGTTAACACACTGTTCTTTTTCCCCACCCTTTTAAGTGAACTGTTGGAAACGTTTTAGATCTTGTCTAGAGATAAACGTTAATTTTACATGCTGCATCAAAGACGCAGCATAAACTCATAAATGAAATAATTTTTTTCCAGTAAGCAGCCTTCTGCTGGCAATCCAAGAGCCTGACTTTCCACTGTTGAAGAACCTTCCTATAACAGCAAGTTTCTACATATAAAGGTTTAACTTACTAGTCTATCGGCAGTATTTAATAAAACAAGTTCAGATTTATTAAGTGAAGCTCATCAGTGTTTAATATCAAATGCTCTCTTCCTCCGCTAAAAAGGCATTTAAAGTTTTAAAAACTATCAAAATCATCTCCCATGGCATGAGAGTAGAGCACATATATTCCTCTCTTGTACTGAGAACAAAACAGACACAAAACCAAAATGAACTATTAAATAATAGCCATTGTCTTAATTATTAATATAGTTATTATTTAATTATACACATAAATTAGTTATTATATTTATTTTTTCCTTGCTTCAGTAGATTGTTTTTAATTCTTTGCTTTCCACTGCACAAAAAAGATGAACACACTGCATGCATTATGGATTTAAATTATACTTTTGGGTAACCCATGAAGTTCCAGAAGATGAAGAACAGCTCTACATATGTGTGGCTCCTGTTTTACAACCAATAAGAGCTACCAGTTACAATGCACTGAACGAGCTGTTCTTGTCAAGAGACTCATTTATCAACTGAAGAGGAAAACCATGAAAAGAAAGTCGAAAACAACCTCTGACGATGTATTCGTAATACGATAAGAAAGAATGTTAACATGACCTCAAGGATTAAAATACAAATGTTTAGTATGTCAGCACAAGTATCTGATGCGGACCAGGTAACCCAAGTGTTTGGAGATACAGGTGTCCTAAGCTAATGACTTCATGCACCAAAGATAGCTGCCCTGAAAGCCTGTTCATCTGAGTGGTTCTTCAGTTTGACAGGAAAACCTCCCCTTACAACAAGAGTGCTCTGGCAGATTACCAAATGATTCTTTCATACCCAGATAAACAGTTTTAATCCTTAGAGGCTATCCCAGCCAATCCTCCGCCAAATATAATGAATGCAATTAAAGTCTTACCCTACAGTACTGAAGTGATAACCTGTCCTTGTGAGAAAAAGCCAGCTGAATACACGTAATAAATATCTTCATCTGCACATATTAAAAACTGAGGCAAACGACCTTCCCAAACAACAGTCAGGATTTCTGCTCTCTCTGTTTTTTTTCTTTTTTTTTTTTTTTAAGGAAAACGAACCCAAAAGAATACACTGTAAATATGAAATCATTTCAAAGAAAAGCACACAAACTAAATTGTATTAGTTATTATAAATACAGAGCAATATGAGAGGGCCTGGTGATGAACTCACCAGTATGACATAATAATACCAGTAAATTGAGCATAGAAAACATCATGACAGTAGTACTTAAATATTTCCCATGTGCCTGAACAATTTGTGCATTAGCAGTCTATTGCCTCATCATTTACCCACAAAACAATCTGGACTGATAACTCTTTCTGACAAAGACTGCCATTTATTATCCACTCTTACACAGCCCAGAATAGCGGTATTCAATTTATATCAGTAATAATCAAAAAGAAAGCATCCAGTTTGTGACACAGAGCTGGTGACCAAAGAGGGGTTGCAATTTGCGGCCCATCTGCCAGTAAAGATGTACAGAAGAACCTACGCGGGTAACCGCAGCTTCACGCAGGCATCACGGGGCACATGAAGGGGCACATACAGAAGCAGCCTGGTGCACGTGGGACCATGAAGATGGTCTTTCCTTTGTCAGTGGAGACCCTCTGTTATTTAACCTCTTGACCTAAGCCTAGTAAGCAGGTAACAAGCCCCAGAAGAGGCTGCCGCAGTGGGGTAGAGCAGGCAGGAGAGATTTACTGGTCTTTGCAGTAAACTCAGACCAAGGCAGGGAAACAAATCGTACAAGGTTTCGGTTGTGCCCCAGCTCTGCTCCCCTTGCCCTAAGCGCTGTACAAGACAATAAAGAAGGAAGAGAACATCACAGTGTGATCAATACGGCCAAGGCACAGACACACGTGCAGGGGTCGACTTTCTCATCAGCACATAGGAATGATATTTTTTTACCCATCTCTCTCTTTTCTTTGCCTCTGTCTTATGTTCATCTGTACTTGACAAAATGGTAGCAACTGAGATAAGACCTTCTTCCAAAAGGGATTTTAGACACGGTGTTTTTCCAAATATTTACCTTCTTTTTTAGAGTAGTTACAGTTTGATAATATAGACAGATATAAAGTAGTTATAAATACAATTACACAACCAAAGGATGGCCACCTGACAAGAAGACTCTGAATTGCCTGCTAAGAAAATAAATACCTTGTCAAAAATATGAAAATACTCTGCCAAGAACAAAGTCTGAAGTGAACCATTTACACAAAACACCACTAAGTCAATTAATTGACAATACTGGTTCTACTTTGAAGCATCTCGAATTCATGTTTAATTATGCTTAATGCATCATTTTATTCTTCTAACATAACCGGTTGGGCATTAGCACACATAGTGCTGACAGTGACCTTTCTGTCTCAAATATGCTATTCACAGCTAGTTAATTAATCCCTTACGTGTAGCAGGACATACAGCCTAATGTCCTACAGAAGGGCACTGAATTGGCCTTATTGTCACCATATGAGATGGCATTCATCTCCAAATGCCAAAGCACAGCATAAGGAATGCAGAATAAGAATAGAAAGTATTTAAAAGAACAAGAGGAGAAGAAACTCTTGAATAGCTTGCTCTTTGATTATCATTTACAGATCAACTTTTTGAATGAAAAATATCCAAGAGATTGTTTTCCCACTTGCGCAGTCCAAGTTTTTAAACACAGTGACTGCTTTTGCACTTCAAAGGAGTGTTCCTTCACTAACCAGCAATTAAGAGTCCAAGGTCAATCAAGGCAAAATTCATCTTCTCCAGTTTTGTAATTTTCCCTCTTATCAAACCATGTATTTGCATAAAGCACAGACTGCGATGGCTGTCGTAAAACAACTTGAAAGTTTCAGAAGCAAAGAGAAAGTGAATTGTACTTAGGCACTGGCTTAAGCATTACTGGAAATAAAATTTTAAGAGATTCTGCTTCTCTATTTTCTGACCTATAAGGCTGTCAAAATGTAAGAGATTTTCAGGTTGGGGAATTTTTTAGTTTTGGTCTGAATAAGAGATGCATTTTAAATAGTTCCAAGCACAATTTGAAGAAAATAAAGAAAACCCTGTAAGTTACTAAAAATATACAGTGTGCTTAAGGTTAAAAATATTACATCTAAGACAAAATTTTGTTTCCCAAAGTGTTTAGATGTCCAGGTATTTTGCTTCAAAAGCACAATCTCTAAACAACAGATAAAAGTTCTTCACTCACAAAACCTTCTGCAGCCCAGTCCTCCCACTGCACTCTTGCTTAAAACTCACACCATATCTCACATACTGAACTGTCAACTTCAAACTTTATCAAGACAGACAACTTACAGTGGGTTACATATTTCTTAATAATGACGGCCATTTACAGCTGCAAATCTCTATAGACAAATCAGAAGTTATTCTAATTCTTATTGAAGAGGGACAGTTCCTGTTCCTTGCTTTGCTCTGTGAAGTCTTCAGCAAACTTCATTCCATGGGGCACTAGCTAAACACAATTAAAAACAAGTAATTCAAATGTCTCTTTTACACTGGAAATTTAAAGTATCTCAGAAAACATCATGAGATTTACAACAATGTAATTGTATAATCTTTAAACAGTTCTGCTGAAGTACTTTTACCAAACACAGTTCCCCAGATCTCCTTCTACTTCATAGTTATGTGCTCCTTATACACACCCACTAAGCCTTTAAAACAAATGTATGCAGCATGCAAAATCAATTTTTATTGATTGATTTTGAAAAACGAAAATACTCCTATGTTTATATTACTTTCTTCTTTATAGAAGAAAAAAAAAAAAACAACCTTCATTTCTCACAGCAAGAATCTACGCTACATTTCTAAGAGAAATTCTCTTTCCTGAATACGTTTGTCTGCTCTGTACCTAGAGAAAGCTGTGGGTGGGAGGAAGGGTGAGGAGGGGTTTTTTTTTGTAGTTTGGGGGGGTTTAAGCATTACAGACACTTTGGTTATTCCCAATGTTTATGTTAAGTGAGATACCTACTTATCTGTTTCAGCCCCTCAAGGAAAGGGGCGTATATTTAGTCTGCAATGTTTTCAGGCTCCAAAGTCTCTTTTTAGCTTAGCAGGACCTGTTAAATCTGCATCTCTGAAGTTTACGTTACCTGTCACAAGTATGATACTTACTACACCATCAGACTTCTAGTGAAGAAATCAATAGGAAAACACTCTACATTATCTAATTGTTTAGGCTTTAGAGGTTATGCACTGAAAAATTACGAGATAGATAATTAAGGAAAGGTCAGCAGAAATTTACCCTTCAGCATACGCACAGTACAAATTAGACTACTAACACCAGCTTACATAACTTTGAAGAGTACAGAAAGAAATACTTGTCGGCACTTCTTACTCCTGTGCGCTTCCCCGGCATGGTCCCTCCTTAGTCTTTTGCTGTTCTTCCGCAGAACATCTGCTGATGTTTCCAGCCTGTTTCACTGGGGTATAAACTTAAATTCAGAATTGTGCTATTCAGAAAGCACATTCTGTTCCTAAAATGAAGGGACACTCTGAACGCCCAAACGGTTCTTCCAAAAAGCTACATGAAAAGTGGTGAGATACCGAAAAAGATGCATGTACCAGGCCTTTGCTTTGAAGGCAGAAGGTAGAATTACAAGGTAGCAGGCTCGTTAAGACGACTGTTATGTCATGAACTGTCTTCACTCAGTACTATGTGCTGTAGAGATGCACAATCACATGCTTTGTCAAGAACAACTTGAAAAACGCCATCACATTAGAACACAGGACTACACTGCACGCTGCGTTAAGCCTTAGACTATTATTATTATTTTTACAAATATTTCAAGCAGCTCTCGTGCATTCATACTCTGTGTATCAGACGGAGCTTCCTGGCATTTTCGGATAGCTGCCTTTCAGATTTGACAGTTCATACTCTATTAATCAACACTGTAAATCCCAACAGTCGCTCATCACCCCTTGAGGGCCTTCAAAGTAATTTTTTAGTGTTTTATCAGAAATGACTGCAGAAACTCAAGTCGGAAAAGAAGCAGAGGTGTGTCACTGAGAATTGCAATCTACTCCATGTAATAAAATTGAGACTCTCTTTTGGAGCAGCTAAGCTGCTGCAACTCCCTTTCCTGTTCCGAATCAATTACCTTTTACTTTTTTCTTCTTCAAACTCCACACTAATGCTAGGCTTCTGTTTGGGCCATTTATACCTTTAAAGGGTCATGACACCTGGTTGACAAAAGCATGCAAAGGGACAGTGGGAAAGCCCTCAGGGTGGCTGGGGAAAAGAATACATATCATAATTCTTGACCAATTGAATAGCTCTTCGAAGACCGCCACTCCCTGCTTACACATCCTTTTAGTACTAGTCTTTCTGCTCCATCCTGGATTTTAACAGTAATTAAAGCCCCTTCTCAGAGGCTACGGATATTGATTCTAGATCAGTCTTCTAGTCCCAAATAGCCCCATAATCTCTATTTACTTTCCTAAATTAAAACCAGCATGCTTTTCTCAGAGTTGCTATGCTTTCATTGTTTCGAGTGGAAATTGCAAGTGCCCAGCTTCTCTAGAGTGTGGCTATAGAGCGTGAAAGGCCTGGCTTGTGCAACTCCGAAAACGCTACAAAAAGGAGCCCACATCAGAGACAAAAGTAGTCCTTTGTTCAGTCCACCAGATCACACAGCTTCGTGTTATGAAGTCTCCTCTTCGCTGCGAGAGAGATTATACTGGTGTTTTCCAAGGAAAATTGCTCAGTGCCAAACTGTTGAGCTGTAAAAAACTTGAAACAGCTCCTGGACCATGACCAATCAATAATGGTCCATTCACCTTCAACATGGCCAGCAGGGAAGTGGGAGAAGCAAAGCAGGTATCCTGCATCACTGCAAGGCAGCTGCCAACAACCGGTCCCTTCAAGAAAATGAACTCTGACCGCCAACAAACAACCTCTATTTATTTCTTACACCAAAGGCTAGCAAACTAATGACAGGATGAAACTTCCCCTGCTTTTTTTTTTTTGTTTTAAAATATGTAAGCATAGGTAACAGATGCTCCTTGATATTTCCTGTGTTGTCTCAATTAGTGGCCCAGAAATGCTGGGATTTAGATTCAGATTGAATTCCCCCTCTACTAGACTTGCAATCTGGCACACAGCAGGCACCAAAGAAAATAACTAGTGTGGATAGGTATGCAACAGAGATCAGAAGTGTGGATACAGCATACCCGTCCGTTCAAGCAATGTGTGTTTTCAATATCCAGGCATTCAAGTCTCACATTCATCACGTTCAGTGCAAGACAGAATACTTGCTTTTACCTGCAACCTATTCAGTGTACAGAGAATCTATATCCACATCCATCACATTCAGTGAAATAGAGTCTATCTGCAAATGTTGAGCTTCAATTTTCCTGCAGTGATCTGAATTACAATATGCTGCAGGTGAACATGTTAAATTTCTGAATTGGTAGACATGAAAAAAGTTCTGCCAGAGTCATTAATAAATGTGGCTAATGTGGAAAAAGACTCATTTCAGAATGTAGCTGTGCACCATTAAAGGTGCTGGAAAAAGCTCTTTTTCAGTGAGCAAATATAACACTTATGGCAGATGTCAGTGTGTGTAATAGAGATAAAGACAGAGCATCTGTATTTATTACTATACCATGTAAAATGCCGGTATCCAGAGTGTAATCTACCCAGGAGACACTGCTTCTAAACCTTCTAAGGCAACATCATGCACTTTCAAATCCATTTATCATGTCCACGCTGATCTCTTTTTTTCCCCACTGACAACCTATCAGCAATGCCAAGTACCAATGATGAAAACCTGTTTTTGGAGGAAAAGTCTATACAATGTTTAAAACAGTGAACACCTATCAGACTCTTGAAATACTGTTATTGGTCACTGCTATGCCACGCAAAGGAGAAGGAGGGCTTCAAGTGAAGCGCGTTGTCAGTGCACCCTTGCTGTAAGTTATGCAAATACAAATCAGGACACAAGAAAAATGGCACTCCACAAAAAGACTAATTCAATTCCCAAGGCATGAGAATGCCCACGAACCATTGTGTGAATATCTTTTAACTGTAACCTTGAAGAAAGAGATTTTGTTTTCTGGAAATGAACAGAATTAATGGTTGAATACTGATTAGTTAGTTAAGAGCACCTTGGTCCCTCAGCAACATACGGGTTTGTTTTCTTTTTAATCTATCCTGTTATACTATTGGGAAATACACTATCTACTGGTTTCAGTGTTTAAAATTAGTTTTCAGATGAAAGTAAAAACTCCTAATGTATAGAGCATTATAAACAAATGAGTCCACAAAGATGAGAATCAAAATAAACATTGGACCACTAGTAGAGGGCTAACAGAGACCCTCAAGGAAAAAAAAAAATCCCATCCTTGCTGCCATAACCACAGCACATGTGCTACTCTTGAACAAAGGTCAGAAAGAGGGCAATGTGAATTGACTAAGACATTGGAAAAACCTCTATTATAGCCCAAAAGACCCCCAACCAAATGCAACCAACCAACGCAAGCCAAAACTCAATACTGAATAACACAAGATAGGATTCAGGGATGACTTCAGTTTTGATATGCTTCCCCCAGAATCCTTCCTAGCCAGGACCCCCACAGAAGCTACATCACCTTTCTCTAAAGCAGAGATTTCTGCTGGAGCCATCCTGCTCCACACCCTTGACTCTTGAATAAATCTCGATGGCCTTCAGGAGGGATGGCACAGATGCACTTCATTCTGCTGATTATTCCCAGCTGAGAAGTTGCTACTCACTCAGAGAGGGAACTGGCCCTGCCCCACTGACAGGCTCTCTCCACTCTCAGCGCATGAAGTTAAAAAATAGAGCTTTATTCTGCCTTGTTCCAGGCCAGAAGCTAGTTGGTTAAATAAAACACACTATCTACTACAGCAAAACTATCTGATGCAAGACATTAGATGTTTCTCTAGCTGCTAGAGACAGAAGAAAAAAAATAATTCATAACAGTCCTTTTCCATGATGGCCTGAGAATTTGATAAGTTCAAGTCTACTGAGCCTGCGGAAAAGTACAGGCACACCCAACTTTTACTGGGCTTTGCTCAAGAACCCTCTTAACCATGAAATAATGAAACTAAGATAGAACAGTACTGAAATTGTATCAAATGGAGTGTGGAATGAGTATTATATAAGAACAATTTTCTTGTAATAACAAATCTTACTTATTTTTATGGGACTCTAAATAATTTCTTAGACTTTCTATATGGCTTTTCAGCACTGCATAAATGAATATCAAACAGCTATTTAAGGTCTTTCCCATTTCTTTTCTAGTTGCCTCTTGGCGACTAGACTTCTTTAATAGGAAAATATTTGATATTTATACCTGATACGGCATTTCTGTGATACAAAAATAACTGAAAGCCATCTGTCTAACAGGAGAATGGGGTGTGAAAACACACATGTTCCTAAAACAGCCTCTTGTAGACTTTCATACAAGTTTTTCTCATTAAGTCTTTATGTTTGGAAGAGGCATTATTAAATATTGTGTCCACAAGCTACCCAATAAAAACGTCTTTTTTATATTTTCCGAACTCTCACTGATATTTAGTGTTTCTGTTGACGAAGATGTTCTTCATACTTGTGTGGTTTAAATAAGTTACTTCCATATTTTTTTCATTCATTACTAAGACTGCTTTATTTTATTTTATTTTATTTTATTTTATTTTATTTTAAGTATGCAGCTGTCACAGGCTAGCATTAAAACATCACCTGGAAACCAGCAGTAGAAATGGACCATTTAATATCTCTTTCAGCAAATAACTACACAGACAGTATTTCTCATGGTCCCCTGGAATCCATGTCAAGTCCCATTTTGTTTGTTAGCGCTAGGTTTATTATTAAAAAGCTGACATTTCTGTCGTGAGGAACAAAAGAATTCTACCCTTCAAAGAAAAAAGAAGGGAACTTCCTTTTTGCATTAGGTCTTCAAACTGAAGATGGAGGATTTCAAGTTTTTCTCTAATTCATAACTATGAAATTTTTAACTTGTACTTCTGAGATCACATGTTTGGGCATGCAAGTTATGCTGTCCCCTGCACTCATCTACTGAGTCTGGGTTTTTGTTCAGTGGTGCTGTATTTCACTAAATGTTTCTTCGGTCTCTGTGGGAATTTGATATTTATTTTTGTATATCGGATGCTACAATTTGACAGATTTCTGCTTCTATGTTTTTGTTCTTCAAAAACAGTTAAGGTTTCCATCTAGTGTTTGTTGAAGACATTCGGTGTCATGACTGACAAATCTAAGACTGCAGGTAGCCTTAAAAAATTCGGGCATTTTCCATCAAAAAAAATTTGCTTTCTCTTCTTTTCCCCCTTGGTCCTCTCCATCTCACCCCTTCTCCTCCTCCTTCTGACCTTAACTGAATCCTCTCAGCCACTACCACACCACTATCTACCGAAACTGATGGCATTATTTTTTTTGGACATACTCCAAAATTAACTGTTTTCTGCTACTCTCTGAATGCACTGTAACATTTTCAACCTTTCATTATTTTCAGTTTTGAAGTGGGTTGTAAGGAAAATCACTGGGTTCATTTAAAGAAGAAAAAGAATTTTTTCTTTTCACTAGCAGAACTTTACATTCTTCCATAGAATCCACTACTTAACCTCCCATTTTCATCAATATTAGGACAATAGCGATGCCTTTGCTTTTGGTATTTCTGCATGCATTGCTGCATCCTTTCTCTTACATGATTTTCTCTTCCCGTTCTTCACTGAAAATGTGACATCTTCTAACTAGTTTCTTTGCCTGCCTTTAGATCAAATACTTCAGTGGGTAACACAGAGACGTATGTCTTACCCTCTCTTTTCTTCAGACTGCCTTTTTATTTTAATACACAAAAACCAAGGACTTCATCCAGGTTTCTCTACTTACCCAACAGACATTATCTGGAATTCTGGTTCTCATTCACTGGCTGTTTGACTTTTCCCACCCATTGCACAGGAGAGCTCTGTCCCTCATTTACACTCAGCTGCAGTCGAAGTTGGGAGGTTCTCTTTATGCCCTCAAATGAGCATCTTTTCTTGCATTCCTGGCAGAAAGCCACCTGTTTCCTAAAAGTCCCTCCCCGCTGCAACCATAGCCACCAACAATGTTCAGTCACTTCTGCTTCCTTAGTTCAATTTCACCTGCCCACTCAAAAGAGAAAGCAATCAGTGAAGAACACGACTGAGAAAACTCCATTCAGAAAATCATTACTCCCAAAGGACTGGTACAGTTTGTTATGCCAGATATGTGAGAGTGCATGAGTATTTCTTAAAAGTCACTAGTTGTGAGAGAAAATGAAAATATTTGTTTGAGGGACTAAGACAAGTAAACCTCAGAGTCTTAATACCCATATTCAACAACTTAAAACGTCACCGAAATTGCACTACAAAATTTTGCATTACCACTTTGTTGGGTTTTATTTTTAACTATGATTCTTTTTTCCTTCCTTAAAGTATTCATGGCATATGTAAAACATGTTACAATCACATCCTTTTCTGTATTCTATTTAGAAGAGATACAAATCTAACCAGAAACATTATTAAGTAGACATTAAAATACAAATTATTGAATCAGATATGAAAATCTGATGAAGAATAATGCCACTTGCATGGGAAAGCAAGTAAGTGCTGGTTCCTTATAATACAGAAGGAAATTCCATGCTTTTCTGCAATAAAAGACAACAATTAATGATCCAGCGCATAAGTATAATTTGTACAATGAATAATAAGTGAACCTCAACTGTATACATGCTTTGAAAAAATCATAGTCATTTGAAATGACTTCACAAGTGTTACCCTGTATAGATGTGAATGTAATTTGAATTTTAGGTTCAAGGAGGGTGTTAAGGCACATTAATTGCAAAAATACTTGTACCTTACTTAACACATAGTAAAATATTACAAATGCAGAAAAATCCAATGCTTTACAAAATGTTTAAGCAGAGTATCTACTTAATTTCTAGGATGGGAATTAATAAAAAGGAGAAGCTTGAAAACCAAGGAGAAGGTCACATCACAGGATACAGGAGTATAATTGGTGTGAAGACAGTGTGCCGTGTCTGAACGTTAAAAGTGTGAAAACATTTCTCTCTTCTTAGATGTCAAACAGCTTTTAAAAATTACGCACAATTAGACCTAATAAACATCACACTTCTTTTTCAAGCTACTGCACTTTGACTGTAGGCTACACATATCCTAATGGAGAAGTGTTGGAGAGACATTTTATAATGCTATTGCATGGAGAGACAAAGTCATTATGAACTAACATCCCTGAAAGTTACAGATAGTTTTGGAAGATACTCTTAACTGTATATGCCTTATTAAGAAATTGCTTTAATCTGAAATACAGAAAGACAGTCATCCCTGAGAAGAATTCTACTTTCACTTACGTATCGGCGGTGCATCTACTCTGCCACCTATACACAGTTTATATTGGACCTCTGATATATAAGAGTTATCACTCTTACCTGAAACGTGGTACGTTCGTGTCTGTTTAGAGCATTTTTTTCACTAGACACTCACTCTGGTTTATTTGCGAGATACTAATACGTCAGATTTATACTACAGAGCGCATTCAACTCCTGCAAGGAAACTTCTTTCTCTCTCTCCATTTCTGAAGAACATTTGGAGAGGTAAAATGAGAGGCGCCCCCCCCCAAATCATTCCTATTCACGTAAAATTGTTAACAGAGCAAAGAATGTGTTTTGTGTCAATGTTTAAAATCAATTCACTTTCCTTTGTTGTTTAAGATTTTTTTTTGAGATCAATATTTAATGATATATCAGGGACTCGAAGAAATCAAACATAAAGCCCTACTGAATGGGTTTAGCAGAAGTACTCCTCCATGCGCAACAAGCAAAGAGGCAGATGGTGAACAGGTAAGTCCAGCGCTCTAATTCATTTCAAGGAGCAAGTGTGATTCACATGAGGTTGTGATCTGACCCCTTTTGTAGCTGACTCAGTTCAAAGAATACTATAAAAAGCAGCCAACTTGTGAGAATTATGAGGAGAAGAGGCACCACGGAAATGGAAAGATTAAGATAAAACTCCTGATAGTAACAACTGAAGTTGATACCTCTTGAGTTTTGTCTGAGTGAGCTATTGCCTTGCGCCAGTGCATATGGATGCTCCCGTGAACTGGATTCACGTGGACAGACATTCTGGCAACAAGCACAACTATCGTGCATTTGCTGCATTCTGGTTGGATAAATAATATTTATGAATGACAATTTGTATACCATTCCAAGTCAGAAAAGCTACTAAAATGTACGTAAATTCATCTCGATCAGTGAAAACAATAATACAATTCATTTTTAAAAGACCACACTGTAGCAGCACATGGTACTTACTTGGTTAATACCAAATACCCACAATCCTTCATATATGAAGTTAAATGCTTCTTTGTAAGAAATATTTAAGCATTATCTTTTTCTGCCAAAAATGAGTTCACACTTTCAAATAGGTGACAAAATAAGAACCACATTGCCAATTTACTGAAGCTGTGAATTTTGTTTTCTACCAAAGCAGAGAAAGGGCCCTAAATCACAGGTACATTATAAAAATAAAGCACTGTAGATCTTCAAAAACAACAAAAAGTGAAGTCATCCAGTTTTCCTGTGAAACCACAGAAGTACAAACACCCACTGTGTCTTTGAGTTTATTGAACATTTGGTTTTTGAACTGAGCTGGGCAAAGCATTTCTGGAAAATATCACAATCAAAACTTCAGAATTTTTCCATTAGAAATTTTATTTTCAAAAATGGAGTCCTAATGCTAAAGAATTAAGCTCAGTTGACACGGGATATTGTCATTAAAATCACCTAGCTATTTTCCATTCAGGAATTTGGCAAAACGACTCAAAGTCCCCAGCTTTACAAAGCCGAGTATATGCAACATTTACTTGGCTGTGTACAGCCAAGAGTGTACTAGTGGAAAACGCGTACAGTACTTATTTTGTGATTAAGTTAGGACTGTGGAAATATGAAAAAAAGTCACCGCCTACCTTTCAAAATTTGATTTGAATACCTTATAGTATCCAGCTGAGGCTTGAGAGGACTCAAGGCACTGTGGTGGGAAGAGCCACACCTTCTCCCCTCCTTCACATTCCCCAGGCTATCAGAGACCCAGAAAAGGCAAGAAGCTGGGACAGCGAGCCAGCTGATACGCAATCAAGCAAGTCACACGTGTTATTGAGGCATAAATTTAAGAGACACAGGCTGCTCTGATCATAAGGATAACAGACAATTTGGCAGGTGTCCATTTATGCTGGAGAGAATGTCTATGGCATGGGAAAGAAGAGTTGTGTTTGAGCAATCCATTTCTTTTTCCTGAAACAAAATTAGAGAGGACGTCTGTGAGCATCCAAAGACCACCTTCTCAGAGAACTGACTCTGTGCAAGGAAGCTGGTACATAGCAAAATGGAATGAATGTATGTATAGCATATAGGGTCCTAACTGCAGTTGCTATGGCTTAGACTAACTTTGTAAAGTAAAGCTACCTCTTTCTGAAAAGAAGATTATTATTGAACAACACGCTACGTATATACTTTTGCTTTCTAGTTTATTATGTTCTACTTCGGAAGAAGCTATTAGCATTGGTTTACTATGGGAGGAAAATGAGTGTATATCAAAAAATACATCAGTCCAAATCTTTATTTTAATATCGAGGTCTCAGCCAACACTACTGTTACAAGACAATAGCAACCTAGATGTGCATTCTGGGTGTGGGCATACAAACAGCATAGCAAATGATCTCAGATTGCTTCAGGTTGTTATACCTGGGTCTGCCACGAGAAGTAGCTTTTGAACTAGAAAATGTGCAACCATGGGAGCACATATTTTATATTCTTTGGAGGCTCATTAGCACATTTCAACAATCTGCCTGGGAAAATAAGGCTTGCTACAGAGAATAACAGTCAAGCCAAGAATGGGAGATACTTCCACAATTCTGGCTTGCAAAACAGACAGGAACGAACCATGTCATTCACATGCATGCCCAAACCTGTTTGTTCCCAGAGCTGAGACAGCAGCGCAGCTCATAAACAGCTGTGAGCGGGATAATGACATGCAAACGCTGAGCAGGTTAGATTTCTTTATGAAGTGAAGGAAATATTTACTGTGTAATACATACTGCCATCACGTTTTAGGGTATCACAGCCTCAGTGAAGCAGTGATCCTGTGAAAAACCATTATAGAGGGAAAGTTTTATGAAATTTATGTTCATACACAGAGCTGATTAGTGAACAACCAAATTTATGGCAGTGCATCCAATTCATAGAAGATACACTCTCTTTCACAAATTCTCAAAGGACTCTGTTGGCAAAATGGCAATTTCTGATTCATTCAATCATTCCACTTTGACACTTTTGATACTAACCGAGAAACTTTATGTTTTAATAGCAAGGGTTCTTTAAGCAGAGGATGATAGGAAATCTTTTCTAAACTCCTGCAACATTTCATAGTGACTAACAAGCCGGATAGCATAATGGGGCGTGCTTCTTCACTGCTGAAAATTTGTCATGTTTTATCCTAAAGGGGAGAAATGAAGAAAACTTTTTTCTGTGCTTTACAGTAAGATTGCAAGAATGTATTCTGAATCCTGATACTCATGCTCTAGACTTCTACTCAGGCAACAGCCCCAGAGAGGGAAGAAATCCACACAAGGGAAGATCTCCTTGACTCTAATATATGCAAGCCATGACGTTGACACATATATAGCATCCACCTCTTTAAACAAGGAGTTGCACCATGTGATAATATAAACTACATTTTGGAAATTTAGTCCCCATTATGGCAGAACTTGGCCATATCTGCCAAATAAGATAAAAGATTGCTTTTGAAAAGATTTTTTTTTCCATTTCAGTGAAGCAAGAAAGCAGAAATGACGGTATTTCCCCACAGCTTAGATAGACCTTGAGTTGTATTTTGTTGAGTCGAAGATAGGTGGTGCAGAGTTTCCTTTTCTTTCAAGAGATTCAGATGGGACCCTGCTGACCTCCATTTCTTGCCCACAAGCCATGTTCAGAGATAAGTCCAACATGCTGCGTGCTTGCACCAAATACTTTGAAGGCAGCAAAACAGAGGGGGTGTCATCAACCAAGTTAAGTCAAGGTATCACCCATCAGAGAGCCTTCCTAAAATTCTTTTTATGCAAAATTCTTTTGTATAAGCAGATATGTATGCTCTGCAAAAAAATCTCACATCATGCCTTTTACCAAACATGCTCAGTAGTCTGAGTAACTCGAGGTTGGCATGGTTGTGTTGTCTTGACTGTATAGAAGATTCTTTGTTGTGTTTTAATCTAGGAAGACAGGCAATTATAAAATTAACATAGGCAAAATGCTTTTTTTGATATAAGTTCACGCCTTTGATGACTTTAGACAGCCAAGCAGATTACAAAGGCATCTGCTCAGCTACTCCACAGGTGTCTCCTCAGTAAAGGATCTCATGATTCGATCTCAAAGAAAATGTGTGGGTAGTCTTCAAGGAAGAGTCCCAAGTGATATCCGTTCAATTAGAAAGGATCTGACGCTGCAGCTAAATTCCTTTGTAATGCTATCTGATGTAGGTGACATGAGGTGCATATAATTTCAGGGCCATCCCCATCAACTGCAGCATAAAGCTTATTTGTGGAACACATCTCATTTGCCCTCTACCCCAAAAATACCACAACAGGGCATGTCACAGGGTAGGAACTGAAATATTTTGTAGTGTCTGTGCTTGGCAGAGTTGAAAGAAAAAGTAGTAAGACTAAGATAATCATACCCAGTCATAAGTCAGATGCAGTCTGCAACGCCCTGAAGAAACATGATGACTGTGACCCTGTCTCAAAATACGTAACGCACATCTGAAGAGGCCAGAATGGATCAGCGTTCAGAAGGCAACAACCCTCCGGACACACTGCAACAGACTAGTTCTGACCTATGAAAAGATGACATAATCCTTTAGACAAGACTGGTCCCAACGCGTGGAAAACTGTATATAAACACCAGTGATGCACAGTGGAGGTTGGGGAAGAAAGGTGACACCCACTGGCTTTCCTCGTCAAAGAGCTCCCATGCTCAGCCAGCTCGATGTCAGGGATGAAGAGCCATCATGGTTTGCAGCCAGTAGAGCCAACAATATAGCATCAGATGTATGGTACTGTGCAGCTAAGGCTTGACTAATATGTTTGAATAATGCTTGATTTTTAGTTGTTAAGTGATAAATGGGATAGTAGTTTAGCATAAATAAATGCTTCCTCATGGTTCCTGAAATTTGCCAGCCCATTCCCATCACAGTGGTTCCCAATTTCCTAATCAAAATAGCTTCTACACTTCCTAAATCACCCATATCTGAGCCATCCATTTGCATACTAGCTCTAACAAATTACAAAAATGTATTGGATTATTTCCAAAGTTGAGCCCAATGTACCGTTTCAGAAATCCCAAATTCCTGCTTGCTGAAGAGAAATGAAAAGCAATCCATTTACTTCGGAGACAGGCAGGATCAGCTAACCATCCCTGGCAAACAGGCTTCAATGTTGGATACAGACTCTACCTACAAACCTACTATCTCTCCCAGGCAATCAGACAAACACATCCACCAAGAACACAAACATACCTGCTAGTCTGGATTGTACTAAAGGACAAGCTTTCCAAGTCTTCTATTCTCTCAGAGCAACTATGTGCACAGATAAAGACTATGGATCAATGCCCACGGGATCTCATGAGTGCAAAGAATCCCTTTCATGTGGTAAGATCACAAAACTGAAGCAAGCACAGAAAAGCTTTCTAGTTAATGCATGAATTAAACACCCAAGACACAGAGGTCATTACTGCAGATGGCTATGATTTCCAACTGCACAACGTACGAGCAGCAGTCAGCCTAGCTGCTTAAGCAGAAGTTCACTGCTATCTGCGATAAGGAGCGTAAACACTTCTTTTCTCAAGAGGCTGGAAGCAACCCAGGGGATGGCAAGGCAAAGAAAGCTGTGTCACAATGACATGGTTAGGTCTACAGAATGCTGGGCTGTGCAGAAGCACATAGAAAAAGAGTCTATGGAGAGAACAGAGCTGTAAACACCAAGAAACACGATATGCAAAAGGCAGCTAAACCCGAGATCTTGGTGTACCCAAAACACGGTTACTTTTCATGCAGATGGCGTTGCGTTTCTCTCAGTACTGGAATGCCATCCCCAGAAGCAGTGGTATGACCGTCCCCCAAGTGTGTGTGGGGGTATCTCTTTTTTTATTAATGCAACACATTAAGGGTGTAAAAAACAAACGAGAAAAACTGAGACAAACGATACCAGCTTGTGTCGCATCTGTCCAAGTGAAGACTAAGTGATGCAGTTGATTGACTACAGGGAAGCAAGATGTTATTCAGCACATGTTCTTTGATAATGCCCTAGTTTAGAACCAAAGGGCGGGTTGATTATGTTTTGAAAGCTACATGATCAAAGGAATTCAGAAAAAGCCTTTTGAATCATTTTAGTAGATGCTTCTATCAAACTGTATTAGGCCAAATCCTCCCTTTCAGTTTGAACAGTTTGAGCCATAGCATTAGTCTTCTGCTCTTTAAATCTATTCATAAACAAAAAATAAAATCCTTACCCAAAGAAATGACCACACTAACCCATTATCTTGTGTAACCAAGTGCAATCAAAGAGCTTCATTTACTTTATGTAAATGTCCTCTCCCTTTCCCAGGCCTAATGTTTTCTTATTCTCTGTTGTGTCACCTCATATCTAACCCAGATACCAAGATCATCTGGGTGGAGACGCTGGGTAAAAAAGTCACTACTGACTAAAAAAATTCAGCACCTTAGTAACTTAAGACACTTCTGAAGTAAATAGCCTGGTTCCTCCTTCTCTGTTTACACCATTTAAAAAAAAGTGTGCATCCAATATATCCAAATATTTCCACATTAACTCCAATCTATTTTCTGTCAATAAAAAGTTTACCATTCTTTATGATCTAAAATCAAGACTGATCTTCAGTAGCCTATGATGTTTAATGCAGACACGTATACAGTACGAATTTACTAAACATAGAATTCCTTAATGCTTACAGCATGTTCTTTGTTAATGTTAATAAACGAGGCGTAGAAGTCAGAATTGTTTCCTCCAAGCAGCACCACTCAGTCTGCCATCGTTTCTGATTCAAAGACCTGTAGCAGAGAGCCAGCAAATGACAGCTGCTCCATTGTCAACACGTCCTACGGTACAAAACTATGAGTCATGGCATAAAAGGGTTAAAATGTGTGATGGCAATGAGAGGATTTTGGGGGGCTATTAAAGCTCTCTGAAGTCTTGGCAGTTTATTGCCAAAATGTAATGCATTCCCATGTTTTGATCTGTGGCTGGTTACGACAGTGAGGTATTTACTTGTATGGCCATTCTTACTTCCACTCCGCCGCTCTCCTGAAAACTACAGTATAGTATTGGCAAAAATGAAGGCTGATGACATTTTGTGGACCAAGGTCTCCTCTAAGATTCAAACACTAACATTCACTGAACAAATGTGAGAGGAAGACTTGCCTTACATGCTTTGATACAATAGAGTTTGATGGAAGATATTTTATCTCCATTTTCCCTTGTTCTGTTTTCACTTAACGGGAAATCTTTATGCATTGGCAG
The DNA here is from genome assembly GCA_013398815.1 of Ibidorhyncha struthersii. Lineage (NCBI taxonomy): Eukaryota > Metazoa > Chordata > Aves > Charadriiformes > Charadriidae > Ibidorhyncha > Ibidorhyncha struthersii. Next base: position 81,592 of record VZSZ01005823.1, read on the forward strand.
TCAGATTTCACAGCTAAAAAATAATACCTGCCTTGAAAATTTGAGAGCCTTTCATCTATTTTCTTTTAGCACACATCAATGAGTGTTTCATCTGAGACGCATCAGGATATACACTAAGCTCTTAAACACATTAAACCAGCTGGATCAAGTCCTTTAAATGTGTTAACTTATGTCTGCCTTGCTCTTTCATTTTACATCATGATTTTCTTTTTGTTTGTTAATTCTACATGTGCCATACTAAAGCAGAATAAAGTACAATTTTTTCTCTGGCCATTTTACATCCCTTTCCCCTTCATCTCCTTGCCACTTTACATATTTCCAACAATCATACCATGGATAGGCAAGCAGTATCTCAAATACACAAGCAGGAAAAAATGCAATTGTTCCTCTTTCTCGATGAAGCCCTTCTGGTTCCAACCATCAGTGACATTGCCACTGCTCCACTATCAACTGAAGTTCGTATTTTCTTGTTTTTCAGTACTTTTTTCCTTCCCAATAGTCTCGTCAACAGTTTTTTCTACATTTAGCTGTTGCAGAATTTTTAATAGCTACTTCTTCAACCCTTTTTATTCTTAAGTTTCCCATTCAGGTCCTAAGTATCTTTTATTAAGATGAAATGATCCTCCTGTTCTTGAGTTTCTGTGTACCTGCTATGATTCCTTTTCTATACATCCAGAATATTGCCACTCAAGTCATTTCACCTCTCCTATCACTTTGGCTATGTCCAGGTTAAGCTTATCCACATTTAGCTATTAACTTTTATTTAAACAAAGTACAAATAACCATTTTGCTCACCTATCTAATATTACATTAACCTATACTATCATTATAGCTGAAAGACAGAGATTAACTGTGTCATCAACCTAAGCATCATTGTAGTATTCAAGCATTGTACTGGAAGTTGATATTATTATTTTGCTCTGGCATCCAGCAAACATTGTGCTAGAGCAGCAGCATGTGTACTGATTACAACAGGGTATGGGAGGTCATAACCTACATCTACTCCATGGCAAAGATCTGCTGACTTTAGGGAAACGCTTCTTTCCTGATCTAAACGCAAGGAAAGGTGATGTAACATATGCTTCCAACGGAACGGAAACTGAATCCAAACAAACAGAAAGAAGACAGACATTAAATTTGTATTATAATTCACACTGGTAGCTTCCATAGGCTTGCAATTTTCAACATTATAAAAGGTCATAGATCTGGCTTTCACAGTGAGCTAGGTCACATAATCTTCATTCATCTTTGTTTCATGGACACGTACTTCACGCAACCAAAAATAACCAGAAAGAGGAGCCTCCACTCTGCCATGGCACAGTCATGTGTTTAAGCAAGTCAGAAACTACCATTTAAACAACCAGGAGAACAAAAAATCTGTATAATTTCTGAAGCTATTTCAACAACATCTCTTAGCAGCATTGCAGTGGAGCGCAAACAGCCAGAGCAATTTTATCTAAGTGTTTCACATAAATGTTGGTGGACCTTTTCTACACAAAAGCACTTGAAAGAAGTAGAAGGAGGAAATTTCTTTATATACATTGATTATATAATTTGGTCTATTTGTTGAAAGAGAGGAGGAGTTGATGACAAGACTATCATTGGTGCGACTCTTTACATATGTAACTCATCTCAGAAGCTCTTAATCTTTTTGGCACCCTGCTAGCTTCAATCTTGCTAACAAAAAAGCGAATGGGAAGAAATCTTAAACCCTTAGGCATTAAACAAGAATCCTGATGAACTGAAACTGTAAGAAAGTACACACACGTACAGCCAAACTTCAGGCTTCACCACAATAGCCCTGTGTTCCACTGTGGCTCATCAGCAACAGAAGAAGAAATCTGAATCTGAGATTCATTCCGGATTTCATCATTAAATGCTATGCCAGTGGATACAGACTGCATAAGCCCAGAGGATGTAAAGCTTGTGCTTAATACTTCTTAAAAATTATTTGCTTCTAGGGATGACTTGTATCAATTCTTTTTTCAGGTCAGCATATATAACATACAAACACCTTTGTTTACTACACACACACTATATTTGTAAATTCACCTTTCCCTACACTCAGTTCTTCAAGATCTTCCATTCCATTGCAGTCCTAGATGGGACCAGGGACAAATCACTGGATTTTCCATTCCCAAGGCCATACTCAAAATAAGGAACTGGAAGGACAAGAAACTATCTGAATATGAAAACTCTGTTTCTGCTATAATTAGCTTTCCTAGAAAAAGTGTTAGAAACTTAAAGTATGGCAAAAAACTAAAACACAGCTTTCTGCGTAATAATTTTCCAATCCAGTGCATTCTATGGTGAGCAGTAACAGGTGAGTTTGGGACTTCAAAAGCCATTCCCCCTCTGTCCGAAAGAAAGCCATTGATGGTGGGTCTAAGGTGTAAAAATGACAGCACGCATATATGTTACTGAAACAGGAATATGTAATACGGATGCAAATTGCACATGGCAAAAAACGCTAAAAAAGACAGGGGAAGAAGGGTAAATCTCTAAAAGGGAAATACATTATTAAAAGATATCTTTGTAATATATGCAAAGCTGTCTTTTTGACTAAGCTATTGACCAGGGAAAAAGGACTACAGGTCTTTGCTATTATAGCATGCTGCCAGCTTTCAGCTTTATATACTCACTTCTCCGGTGAGATTTGAATATCCTAGTCCTTTGCCGTTTTTACCCTCTCTCCCCAGCGTTTGACTGAATCTTAAATGTCTAACACATTGAAATTCAGTGAATGAGATGGAATAAAAGTGTGCAGTGAATAATCAGCAGTGAATAACATCCGGAAAGCACTTGTGTATTTCTTTCCTACTGAGAAAAATGTCCTAAACAACATTTGATTTATTTACCCCAATGTTCTCCTTACAGGGACTGACATTGCTGTTGACTGGGCATTTATTTATGATCAGATGGTACCAGGCTCTGTGGGTTTCATAGCAGGAAATGTGAAATTCATTACTCTTATCACACTACACAGTTCATCTTTTATGTATTATATAGTGTACCAATTTACCGCAGGTGTAGCCTTGAAAACCTGAAAAATGAATATTTAATGATTATAACATTATATATGCCTGTATTTTGTTGTAAGGAAAATGTATGAGTGTATTTTGCTGCATCTATTCTGTTATGTTTTTATAACAGGTCAGTATTTGCAATGGTATTGTCCAGCTGTTGGTACCAGACCTTTATTCCTGCTTTACCTGGCATCATTTCTACCAAATTCTTTCTAGTAAAAGAGGTTCTACTAAAAATAGGAAAAGCAAGATGTCATCTCTTCAATGAGCAAAATAACTGAATCTGATAAAACAAAAAGCAACTTCCCCTGAATCAGAATCAGTCTATTTTCATATCTGTGCCTGGGACCCAAGCTGCCGTCTAGCTTAAATTAAATGACCATTGGATTCAGAGTATGAATTTAACAGCTGAGTTCTGAAGTAACTCTTTTTCAATAAGAAGCATTCCAACAGAAGTATTAAAAAAAACCCAACTCATTAAATTTTCCTTCATAATCTAATTAACATAGAATGCAATATTGTGGTTGTTGACCTCAAATGCAACTTGCATATATATCTATTTATAAGCTAAATAACTATGACACACAAATAAATACTTCAGCTTATACTCTAAACCTTGAAAGCACATGGTCCATCGTATTAACTCTGCTTAATTCACTGGTTTGTGTGTTATCACATGTTATTAAGATACATAAAACTTCTGTAACAAAAGTGAGCAGACTAACACTTCACATACCAGACTTGATGTCAAGCATATAATGGCTCAGCCAACTTAGCATTCTTAATNGAACACACAAAACCTCAAAAGAAAATAGCAATTCCGTTAAAAGATTGAACCCATGAATATTTATGAAAAAGCTAGGAGGTATTTTTCTCCACTTAGCTTCAAATGTCTCCTTTTAAAACTCTTCTCAAATATTAAGACACATATTAAAAAAAATAAACTGTGCATATAAAAGAAGGCCAGAATGAAAGACATGCAGCTTTTAAGATAAGTGTGCTTTCAGTGCAAGCATCTGCACTCAGAAGAGCATTTACACAAATTAACATATTTTATCCACTGTAAGGACCATAAAACATTTCCAATTCAGCATATAATTTTTATTTGAATTGGTATGACAAAATCTTTAAATGTAGCACTAGTAGGAAGTATAAGAAGCTACAGTGACCAAAGGCAACAGTGGATTTCCCTGCATAAAGAAATGAGTAACAATCAGAAAATAAGAAGGTTTGGCTATTTGGGGCAAAGGGAGGGTGCTATTCTCAAATTTACAGAATCAGCTTCTTGTTACGATGATGTTTTAAAGCATGTGTAATCTCTTTCTGAGTGAAGACAGAGAAAAAGATTACATCATACAGTGCAATCCCTTTCTAGAAACACTGCAATTTTGTCATCAGTACACAGGTGAGAGATGTCATTACTCTTGGAAAATAAGAGAATTAGAAAGCTACTATACAGTTATCAGGCACGGTGCTATGCCTAGCAAACAAGGTCACTCCCCATTCAAAGCTCTATACCGTTTGCAGATTAAGGTCTGCTAATACTATAGTTAGTTCCTTCATCTACCAAAATTCAAATGGCAATGCTTTGTAACATGCCACAGATAGGGTTGCTATGGTACAGCACTCACAAAGGCAACGAATGCTCACCACACTCTATTTCATGGCTGCAAGGACTTGTCTTCCTTGATCAATTTTAAGTTAGTGATGAAAATACTAATAAGACTGAAATAGGAAAAACAAATTTAGGGAGCTACACTGGCTCTGGGACTATGCCATGATGTACTTCTCTGCAGTAAAACTTTCAAAAGAGATTGTTACTTCTCAGGTATATGTAGGAAAAGCACTAAACTACCTTCTAAACATACAGTATGTTTAGTTGTATGTATAGAAGATCAATATAGCGGATAATAAGTTACTTATAAATTAGGTTTTTCCACTTTACTAGCGCTTTGATGCAGATAAGCCATCTTTCCAAGCTGGGTTCTGTATCAGAAAAGATATTTTATTCTACATTCATGATTACAGAAAACAGACTTGGTTAAATACATGATGTCCAACATCTACTGCCATCCTTGAAAAAGACTTTTGCAAGAAAAAATTGTCTCTTTTGCCCATGTTTACCGGTGGCATTTAACCCACCCTACCATCAGACACTTAATGAATATGTCCAAATTATGAACTTAGCTGTCCCTCTTCAGAAGTGAGGGAAGGAGGGAGTGAGGGGGAAGTGTACCTCCTTTGCAGACACCTGCAGATACCTAAACCCAGATCCCTCAGTTAAGCACCCAAAGACAGACAGCACAAATCTGGGCCTTATCAGGCCACAGTCTCCCCAGCAGACTCCATGTCCTCACCTGAATATTTTTAGGGAATCGAGATTTATTTTTTTTTGCCCGAGGCAGACTATGGCAGAGCTCCCTTTCATAACCCTGTTTCTCAAAGGGTTCTTAGTCAATCAGATTTTTTTTTTTAATAACACAGCTGCATATAATATGGCATATGCACAGTAATCTGTCTAAAATCTCTTGCAAATTATTCCAATGTCTATTACTTGCATTGCTTCACGAGCACCACTCTCACTGATTTAGAAATTGTTTTTTTCATTTACAGCTGAGAGTCAAGATCCTAAGTAAAAGTAAAATCTGCCCCAAAATAGGTGAAAATACTGTGAAGAAGCTACCATCACTACCACATCTGAGCCCTCAAAACTAGAACCTCCACCTCATACCTAAAGTCAGAAAACCACGGCCTGGACTTATGCAAGAAATCTTGGCAGCTGCACTGTCAAATAAAAATCTCACTGAAATACATCTGAAATCATACCAGTAATTTGTTACCCTTGCTTAAACAACGTGTAGGAGAGAGAAGGCTCCTGGTGTCTCGACATGCAGGCGAACTGGCACTGTATTTACCCGTTGTCACTATCTGGAACTCCAGAGTAATAAATGGATGAAATGCAGCTCATAAAAATATTCATATGATGAAATTTATGGCTTACATTAAAGCATGTTTAACTTGAAAAATGGCTATGTAAAGCTCAACTGATCTTTTCCCTGTGTATATTCACAGTCATATCTGTTTACTTTGGAGCTGCATGTTTAAATTTATTTCCACTTGTGCATATCCAAACGGTGTGCATGTCCCAGACAGCTGAAACTTTTTCTCTCTCTTTTCTTTTTTTTTTCTTTAAATTACATGCAGGTACTATATTTAAAACAGAGCCTGGTACAAATCAACCTTCTGGACCGTAGACATAGCCAAACCCTGAGATGCATAGTGCAAAATTCTTGTCCCCTTCCCTCTACAAAGCCAAGGCAGAAAGGACGGGTGAGCTTCTCCGCTCGTGGTGGAAGTAACCAGCCCTGCAAAGCCCGGCGTGCTGAGACGAGGACTGTATCCAGAGCGCGGGTTCCCTGTCTTTTAACACATCGCTCACACGGGAAGAGACACAGGTCTCTCCTGCGCGCAACACAGCTGTCCGGGACCACGGAGGCGAACGTGTGTATTATCAAGCCATCTTCACCCACCTCAAAGGCTGCTGGGGGCAGGAGGCAGCGGGAGGAGGCTGGCCACATGAATCGACCTGCGCGGGCAGAGCCAGCTGGCTGCCGGTTAGGCAACCCAGCCTAAACCTTCCACCAGAAAGCTGTTGCACAGATGCCAGTAGAGATTACATAGGTCGTCTTATTTATACCTCTATTAGCATAACTAACAAGGAGTAAGCAGGGTTCTCTTCCAGCCCATACTTAAAACAAGTATCTCCTTCAAGTGTTTTTCACTGTAGATAAAGAGTGAAAAAAATCCTTCACATTCTCTTAAGCATCTCAATTTTCCAGTAGCAACAACACACTTTTTCTTTTTGGGTGGGGGCAGCAGAAATATAATACTAGTAGTTCTCAATTTAACATTTTCTATGGTTTTATTCTGTGATCTTTACCGTGCTATCTAAATTTGTAATATACTGAGAGATAATAAATATGAAACCTCCACAATGCAATCTGCATGGTCTTCAAACAACACACCATGTTCACAACGTGTCTGAGTACCATCAGGGAGTCATCCCAAATTCCTTACCATCGTACCGATAAAGGCAGCTAGTAATGAAACACCTACGGACAATACTACTCTTTGGACATATTACAATGTATATGGGAAAATGAAAAATTATCGTTCCAAAAATATCGATGAGGTGTTTTGCAAGTGGCCTTGCACTCATAAGGACAGTGCTGAACCAGAATGTTTTCAGTACAGTATTATTTTCCCTTTGTTTCATTCACAAATACAGGTCAGCCTTATGGAAGTAATACATTAAAGACAGAGGTACAATTTCCAGTATGTACAGATCAATTCATGCTACAGTGCAATTCATGCTACTCATGTATCGAACTTCTTTTAGTTGACGTTTTGTGTAAAGAACTGTTTTTCCTTCTGCCTCAACAACAACCTATCCCTCCCCCAAATACATATATCTATAAACTTGAATGCAGTTTCTTTTTCTTTTCCCTTTTTTGAGACAAAAAAGCCCAACAAATTGAAAACCAAACCAGCAAGCGCAGAGGAGGACAATCAGCCAGGGAGACTTGGGAGTAACCAGGTGACTTCACAGAACTATTGTGTATTTAGATGTGAATATTTGCAATTAAATGCTAATATAAGTGAATAGCATGTACAACCTTCTCAAAACCAACATCTATTCCTAATTCTATTACATCCAGTTTGCTAGAGAACAGTCTGAGTGACCCGTCATTTACAGGATGAGTATTCCTCAGAGACAGACACATTTAATTGGGTGGGGGAAATAATTCAGAGGAGACATGTGCATTGAGAACCAAACCTCTCTTAAATCTTTTCTGAACTGTCTTTTATTGCTCAGTTGAAAGGAATTTGCAGTGCAAAATGATAAGAAATACAAACCACCTTCTTAATACATATGCCAAAACATTTACTTTTCTTTTTAATGCCACTTTAATTTCTGGTAAAATTCCAAACCAAGGGTTTATATTTCATGATATTGTCAACTTTGCATAAAACTACTGGTACTACTCATGACTTATACAGCCTCAGGGAGACTATTGATTTTTTCCCCTTCATAAATCTGAAAATGCTCTGTCTCTTCCCAGTGGACCCATTATATTTATTGGTATCTATCCCAAAACAACTGCTCAAGGTTATAGCTATGAAAACATTTGGGGCTTTAATTCACTATACAGAGTCCAGAGAAGGGCCACAGATTTTTGCTCAGAACCCCAAATTTGCCCTGACTGCAAAAGATATTATTTTTTTTTTATTGTGAATCAGGACCAAAAGGTAAAACTTCTTCTCTGGACAGGGTTTATACCCTCTCTAATTAAGCAAATTTGAAAGGAAAGTGAAAAGTGAAAAATGCCCTTCTTTATAGGCAGATGAGATCAGAAAATGACAGTTACATATAAATATTGGTATAAATAAACATTTCATAAATATTTATTGCATAAATATTTCTCCTAAAACTCAATTTTTTTAGTGGAATAGCTAAATTAAAAAAATTATTCTGTCCCTGAAGAACAGACGTCCAACTTCTGAAAACCATTTGAATGTCTGACATCTCAGATGGAAATAAAATATGTGGAGGAGTGGTCAAAGATGAAAAAGAAGATTTAAGCTCTTCAGGTCATTAAAATACAGTATGCTGTAATGACTGATTATGTTGCTATTGCTTTAATTGGTGTTCGAATCTTCAAAGATAACTTCGCATCAACTTTTAAGCTAATTTATGAAGGAACAAGGGCTGGCATCCTGAAATAATCTTCTACTCCCTCTACTTGTACTGAATACAAATGGAAGATTTGTACGTGAACTTTTTTTAAAACTATACTAAGCCACATATCCTGTGCTGTAACAATCTTCCAAGAGAGTACATGTTGACTGAGCCCATGCCTGTGGAATGTTCCTCTCGACACAAGAAAACTTCCGCCAATATACACCAAGGCACTTTAATCTGAGTCATGGGACTACTTGTGAATTTATCCATGGCCAAGCCTGGAGCAGGTGCTAGAAATATGTAGAAGAGCATTCGAGTAAAGATTTTGACTTCTTTCCCTCTGTTCCTAGGATGGGCTTGAAAGGTGGGAGTACCATCACCCTCAGCACGTTGCCTGTTTCACCAAGCAGCTGTGCACCGTGCTGCAAGGAAACAACACTGCCTCCAAAATCAGCAGCTACAGCAATGTCATTTAGTTTTAAGACATGCAAAAATATAGTCATCACAATAAAAACTGTAGCCTTTGCCAACAGATTTCACTAAGTGGTATGTGAGATACCATAATTTTGATTACATTTAGAACAAAAGCATATGCCTACTGTGCAGTTAAAGTACGCAAATGCTGACTATATATTGCTTTGCACTGTACTTTAATAAATTAAACAGAGAAATTGCAGTATGTTATCCGTATTCTACATGAAAATACCTACAGCGTAATTTATAACTGGCAGCTGACCAGTTGGCAAGGCAGGCCTAGACTTCGCATATCACACGAACACATAGCCTTTCAGTTGTAAGCTAGCTTTCATAAAACGAGCAGTACCAAATTTTCAAGTCTGTAAATTCTACGCTGAACCAACGCACTCAACTATAAAATCTTGTGTCCCAAGAGTATGACCTGTTCCAGAAAAAAAAATAGGTTTACTTTAGATCATTTTACAGTGTCAGCTTTTATAAACATGTTTGGTAAACATACATCACGGCACTTCTGTTTTGCTATAAACCTTTGAAAGAAAACAGCTTTCAACAACAATCCAAAAATGAGAGGTATTTCCAATATCCCGAGTTTGTCAAATGTTAACGCCACGGGTTTGCTTGCTTTCATGAAGTGCTGGTTATTCGTTTATCAGCAATATTTTGTAATAATGCTCTTTTCCTTTACTCTTCACAACATTAAAGTTATTGTCACCTGATTATTGCAGAAAGAGAATTATCACAAAACTTTCTTGCTTTGCTCAAGTCACATTTAACAAATTCAAAATGAGAAAAATATTCCATGCGTATGTACCACTAACTAACCGTACATATAATACATAGTAACGACAGAAACAGTAGCTTTCAGAAATTATTTACTAACACAATATCATTAAAATATGTCATATCTACAACTTAAAAAATGCTTGTCATAGTAGGAAACATTCTTAGCCTACAATCACAGAAAAACTGTACTTCCTAAAATTTATTGAGGAATGTATACACTATATTTTGACCCACTGACATGTAGAATTAGTTTTTATATGACAATTTGTGAGAGGAAAATGTGGAATGTAAATTTACAGAGAATTAAAATCTCTCAATATTTAACAATAAAATCTTTACATATATTACTGAGGCTGTGGGTAGGGAGAAAAGACAGATAGAATCTGGGCTTGTTTCAGGATTCAAACAAGTGACTTCAAAGTAAATAAAAACAACCAGATCTGACAAGCGCAAAACATGATAAAATGCACCTTTTCCCTTTTCTAAACAGGACTCATTATTAAATAAAACATCTCTCTCCAGGCAAAAGCAACCATGTTCCCTGTTAAAAAAACACACTGGAAAGCACTGCACTTGGGCTTAAAGCCACAAACATTGTGCTGCAGCTTTTACTCAAGACACTGAGCTGATACGATGTCCGATGTCCGGGGCAGGTTTCAGTGCCAGCCATTTGCATCATCTTCGGGGACAAAGGGGTGTGATTTGGGACTGGAGCTACGTTCAGAACCTGCCTTTGGCAGTCCAAGAGATCACCACACCAACAGGAAAAGTCACCAGGTAAGAAAGGATGAAACATATCTGATGTTATCTCTGTATCAAGGTGCCAGTGAATATGCCATGATTCACTTGGTCCTTAAAACCTGTTTTTTTCCCAGTACAACTCAGGTTCCTTGCTGCTTCCCCTTTTCCCTTCTGAGCACAAAGAGAAAAATAATGCCTATCATTTCCCATGATTTCCCATCGTTCCCAGCTTACCCTATGCTGACCCTAACATAAAAAGGTCATCAAGCAGATTATGCAGAATTCCATATTAAGATTTTTTGCATATATCTGTACGGCAAAATGAACATGTGATTTAGCATTAGCTAGACATATTTTATGTGTTAGATAAGTTAAACTATTCTTTTGTTTCCTCTGCTAAGCAACGAAACAACGAGCAGTGGGGCTAACCGTGATAGCATCTACCTTTTGAAATCACACTCACTGAAATAAATATTCCCGGTTAGAAATATCTAAAAATTTCAAATAGAATTGGCTACACAAATTGTGTTTGCTTCGCATTTACTAAGTTTTCTTTCCAACTGCAGAGACAGAGTCTCTCACTCCTCTCTTTAAGTGACAGCTCTGAGCAAAAAGAAGTTAGTCTAGTACACACTTTGGGATGAAATACCACTACATACCTTAACCCTTTCCTAGTGAACACTAGCCTTTGTAATATTATTAGGGGAAGGGATGCAGATGCGTCATCTTTAAATTGCTAAGAAATTGTTGCTGTCATAAAAAAGTGCCCCAAGAGGCCAAGAAGCAAGTCACAGCACTGTGATTTTGTATTTATTTTATAGAGAGGACGTCCGAATACTGCAATGGTGAGAGATATATTCATATCCTCAAGCCCACATGACAAAAGAGAAATGAGTTATTTAGTGAAAGTAATTAACTGTAAAAAGAGAATTTGAAAATGGAATTTAAAAACAAGATGTGTGAGGAGAAATGTAAGATTTTTTGCAAAGACAACACAGGTTACCTTTCTAGATGTAAGGTTAAGGTATTTCAGTGAATTAAATTTCCTACTCTCCTGTCTTCTGTGTTTACTGCAGTTTCAAAAGAATGTGTATGAGTACCAAATGAATAGCAGCAGGAAATAGAATCTATTTTTAATGGGAACTACTTAAAAAAAGTTTAAAAATAAAGCACTTATTTTCAACACCAGATTGCTTAATTTTTTAAGGGCTTTGGCTCTGCAATGTACAAGGGTGCTCTAAGATGCATATACCCAAAACCCCGATTTACTTTAAAATTAGTGCTCTCTTAGAAGTATGAATTGCTCCATCTGGAAGTGATTAGGGTTCCAAGGATGTGCAGCATTAAGTAATTTAACTTACTGAAGTACTTTTTTAATAAGCTCTTCAATTTAAAAATAAGAATAGTTAAAAAAAAAAAAACCTTCCTAGTACAGCTGCTCAAGTCACATGAACCACTTTACTCATTTCATATACTGAAAGAGGTGGGGGAAGGAATTACTTGAAGCCTACGGTAGCAACTGTAATAGCAACGACCTAGAGGTATAACTGTACAGGAAAAAAAAAAGGCAAATACTTGACCTAAAATGTTTGTCTGCGATAGTCAGCAGGCTGTCCCTCCCCATGGCTACCACCTGGATACTTCTTATTTTCACTGGAAGATCTTGCTTGCAAAAAGCAGGGACAGCATTACACCTACCATGGGTGTTTCATCAATCAACAGTGCATATATACCTTACACACAATAAATAGTAAACATAATTGTTGCAAGTGTAATGCAAAGGCACAGAAATCAAAGTGCGTTTCGTAGGGACAGAGACTGATGCACGCTGACAGAGATTACTCTTTTCCCCCCTCTTAAAAGGCAGGGGGGTAAAAAAGGACTTACTGACTTTGTCATTTGCTTTCACCAGTCTTGCTAGATTGTTATTAGAAGTCAGACCCCAAACCGTGTATATTCCAACTGGAAGAACCCACTGAAGCACCGACTGCACACCCTCGACAAATGGCACGTGTGAACAACCAACAGGGACAAACAGTGCAGCACACAACTGAATAGGTCAGTGGTGACTGAGGACTTATTCTATTATTCTTATTTCTCCATCAGAAACGTATAGTCTATTTTCATGACTTCCCACTTTTGCCACAATTAGTTTCCTGAAAGTATCACTGCAGAAGTAATTCTCTGCGACACCTGGAAACTCTTTCAGGAATATGTCCAAACTGGCATTTTAAGGTTCAGTATCTCAGGCCACCGATTAAAACAAAATTAGTCCTTTTACCTTCTGGTAGAAACTTCTTCCTGACTTTGCAGCTGTCTCTGAATTTTTTTGATGAATATTTCTTAGATGTTTTTAGGAGGTTTTAACAGAAGGGAAGCTAAAAGTTGATATTTGACAATGGTAATTTTGGCATTTTTCAGGTTAAAATCTTTATAATTTTGAAGGGTTGAAATGTTAAAGTAAGAGATGCTAATTTCTCTGGGGAACATGAAAATTGAAATATGTTTCTAACTTGAATGAATTGACATGCATCATCAGTTGTATTTTCAATTAAGGTTCTACAATGTTGATTAATTCACTCATTTGAAAACAATTTACATACAAGATGGTCAGGGAAGTGGAATGTTGCCCTGGGGGAACTCAAGAAAAGACTCAGGGATCAAAGTTTGAAAGCAAATTGACATATTTGGGGAGCTTTCAATAGAGTGATAGAGGTGGTTGAAGATCACAGCAGTCAGATGAGTGGGTTTTGCTTAGAAGATTGTTACTGCCATCACTGAAGATTTAAGCCTTCAGATTTTTCATAAACACAAGCCCTGTACTTCAGACTATCAAGAAAATGCCAGCCATCAGTCTAGGGAAATATTTGAATACTGAGATGGAAATTAGCTTTAAAATTTGCATTTAGGAATGTGTAAGCGTGCGGATGCGCTTTTACATTATGAAATTATTTCCTCATTTAAAAAAAATGTACAACCTTTGCCAGCTGACTCCAGAAAAACCCTGACTTTCCCCTCTCTACTCAGTTGTTATAACTAACTGGGAATATTAATGAGAAAATGACCTATTTATAATGAAATTCTTAGAGAAAGATTACTGATAGTTGCTACAGTATTTCAATGGGACACCCCAAGTTAGATTTCAATTTGCTATGGTTAAATTGCAAAAACAATTCAATTTGCAATCAACTGCATGGTCTCTTTGAATTGTATAGAAAAATCAGAGATGCGGCATCTGAGGAAATCAACATAGCTAACATTTCAAAGCAATTCAACCAATTATAAAATTTACTCACAACGCCAAAATACCATGCCAAGACTGTTGGTTTCACACTTCCCACATAAGGAAATGTTTAGTAAAGTAAAAAGCACATATTATATATAAGCTAAATCAATGTCAAGCAGAAACGAAAAATTCAGTAAATATTAGTTTGAACTTAGAGACAAACCATGAAATATGAAACCATGTGCTTTTTTTTAATCCTTTTCATAATGAACAGCTGAAAGTGCCCTTTACCAGCTGTTGTTGGAAAGCTGTCAGTTCATTTTTAAATAGAGATGTCAAAGGTCTGCAAACCTGCTATTGAACAAGACTGAAAAGCATATGACTATGAACAATTGAAAACGACTGGGGTGATGGGGTTAGGTGCAGGAACATATGATTTTAGGCAACCTTTTGGCTTGCCATGTTCTTTGAAACTCAGTCCTCTGGAGCTTTCAAGGTTCTACTGTTACCCCACTGATACATAAATTCAGGACCGCAAAGCATACTTCAGCCTCTCTGCTACAGGGCCTCCTAAGGCGTTAAAAGTGAGAATGTCAGTGCAGATGATCTTTCAGAAGTGAAAACTTAGGCTATCTGTCTCTAGAGGTAAAAAGTAGACCTAAGTCTATACTCAAATGCAACACTCTTCTGCTCTAATAATACATTCTGCAAACACAGAGCATCCATGTAAAATACCATCCAGTTAGTACCAGATACACAGAAAGACATTTAAAACTCTTACCCTTGATGATGAAAAATACAGTTCTTTATTGTTTAACTATTGTTTCCTATGGCAATGTGAACATACATCTTTTTACTGATGTAATTGTGTAATCTAACTCTGACATGGACACTCTAAGCAGAAAGCTGCATTCATGTAAAAGTTCTACCGGTACCAACATATGACACAGGAACAAAAACTCTATATGCTTCAAACATCTAGTGCCACAAAAGTGATTGTACTTGGGCAAAATTGAGCATCCAGCCTGAAGTGGGAAAAAAGGTATATCAACAGGTCCTCTTTAAATGAGAAATGAATACTACTGTGCATAATCATTAACAAAAATCAAGGGTAAGTTTTCCCCACCTGCTACATTTAGCAATGACATCAAAGGCTCATTAATGCAAACAGTGAGGAACATATGCTCCCTTTTGCAGTGGGGGGAAAAAAGCATGAAAGAGACAAATGTACGAAATGCAGAAACAAGTTGTTACATCTCATGCCACTGGTATCATGCAGATAAACCAGTAAAGCAAAACCACAGAGAGGTGCAGCTGAGCTGGGTGTCGGCCAAGGGTCCTTCTGCACGATGCTTGGGTTAGTGATGTCATGTTCTTCACGCAGCATTTGCGCAGGGACGAATACACAGGGCATATGAAAGATGGCATTATGCTGTTAAAGATACAAACCCAGCATACGGCCAAACACAACACACCGTGTTTCAAGAAAGCAACACAGTCCAATATGTCTGTTTAAACAGTGAAAACTCCACCACTTAATACACACGCAGAGACCAACAGATTATCCAAAAGACTAACTGGACAGTCATGAAGAGTGCACGGATTAGGAAAAACACTTTCTAGAGATGGCAGGTAGAAGCAATGAAGTACACTGGTGTTATCAGTATCTTGCACATTCTCAGCATCTCCACAGGCACAGCGGAGTCCTTCCTGTGCAGAGTGATGGATGACTACGCGTAAGCCGTGCAGAAGGGATGCTGTTACAGATGCTGTCACAGGGACCTTGGTTGCTGAGCTTAAACTGCGGGAACTCAGAACATTAGCTCTTGAACTGCCTCGTTCGGATGAGAGCGTGCCAGCTGAAACGGCAGCCATCACGCATCTGTAAAACCCACTCCCCACTGCGGGCTGCTCTTAACTGGCCTCCCATACAAGCGCAGGGCTAGATGAGCTGACAAAACCAATTCAGCAGAAACCCAAAAGCAAAACATTTTTCTTGTTTTTAAAAAACAGGAGTTGACGGAGTTGTTCATCCAGTGGCAGCTCTGACTCTGGAACCTGTGCATGCTTCATTCTTAATGCTGTTTACTTCGAGCGGTTGACAGTACCAGCAATAGCCATTGCTACTGTCTTTCTACAGGAAGCTTTGCAGGATCAGGGTCTACGCTAGTCATGCTGCCGAGGCACACGGATCTTTCCCATGGCAACAATTTAAAAGAAAAGAAACAATGAACAGTTTTAGAAGAAAAATGAGGGGGGGACATTACAATTAAAGATATTTTAACCTTTCTTACTTAATGAAGGCAAGATGACTCTAAAAGACAGAAACAAAAGACAGCAGATGGCAAATTTGTACGTAAATAAAAAGGGGAGAGCAAGCAGTTGTATACCTGGATATAAATCTTCAGTAAGGCAACGAAACATGGTTACATTTTCAATTTTGCTAATGCTATTGTCAGATTATTTATTTTCAGGGAAACATAACAAAGAGTTAAATTCCATTTAACAAAAAAATCCTGTGTATCTGGATGACTGTAAGGATTCTTTTGTAAAAATATCAAAAACATCCAAGTACTTGAAGAGCACACATTTTTAAGTGTCATATTAGGCAATGAAAAGAATATGTCCTTTTCCCTTCAGCAGGCCTATTTATATGCCTAAAATTAAACACATGCCTAATAATTAAGCGTGATTAGGTTCCAATTACTTCGTTTGTACTTCTATAGTGCTTCTTTCATTTCATTCTAGCTGCATCAAAATGTGAAAACCAGAGATGTGAATGGCTGAGATTGACTGCCATCGGTTTCAGACACATTTCAGCCCACCCTGAAAAATGTAAGCTTCCTGTCATACGCTGTCAGTAAAACTCACGTCTTCCAAACAAAGGTTCTGAGAACAGAGCTTACATGGCACCTTTAGATTTTACATTTTGTTTGACATCTACCATTTGTGAGAAATGGCATTTTATAACCACTTTCCATCCTGTCTGTCCCCATCACCACCACCCCCACCAAACATAATTGCTTTTACTATAAATATCTGACAGTGCTAGTGAAAGTAATAGAGAGTAAGATTTAGAAAGCACTTTTTTCTGACTGCCTAATAGATTTGTGTTATAAGTGCAAATCTTCTTCTAGTGCTAGTGTTAAGTAGTTTCTTTTCTAACAAAAAAAAAAAAAGGAAGGAATAAATCATCTTTCACAAGTGGAAGCACAGTCTGACCAGGGAAAAAACAATTCTTGTACTTAAAGCACATTCGAAAAGTTAGCTTATCATCAGGCAGCGCACTACACACCTGCAAGTTTCATCTCAGAGATTCAGTATTAATGTCCTTTTTATCAGTTTCTTATTTGAACATATCCTAAGTTTGGCAAGTACAGTACATTTACTAAGCAAGAGGAAAAGGAATCAGGTTTGCCCAGGTAAATCCCGTTATTTTCTGACTCAAATACTCATTAAAGTAGGAAATAACTGATATGATGCACTATATCAGCTGCTATGGAAAACGACCCTCGATGAATGTTCAATTTACTGAGCAGATCTAAAAGTGTTCCAGAGCTGCCAATAATAACTGAGCAGCAAGCCTTGACAACAGAAAAGCAAATCAATCGCTCTAAAATGACATACACAGAAACTAATCTTGTATTAAAAAGAAACTTGAGCAAATCAAACAGATGTTCCCTTTAAAAGATAAACATTCCAACACAGTTATAATTTACAGGTATAATGCAGATTAAACATGTTATTCAGAGCACCAAAGAGCTTCCAGATTTAAATTCCAGGAATGTCTCCCTACAGAAATCATTCCGGTCACATTAAAAGAGGAGATGAGGATCTAAGTAATTTCTTGCACTTCTCTTACTGCTCAAGTAGTTCTGTAAACTGAGAGAGCAGATCTAGCTAAGAGCTATTGTGAAGACACAACCTTAAATACCAAAACCAAAGGACTTTTCTGAAGTGTTCTTCGTGTGTTGCTTTCACAGAGCAAAAGGCCTGGGTTTCAGAATGGCTGTTCACAAACAGCCAACACTTGCTCCTTTGTGCTTTTGCAAAATTTCACCTCTGTAAAACGTATCTTGCTAAACTCAGTGAAGAACAGGATCTCAGTCGGAAGGTCCCATCTTATCCCCAAGATCCTGGGAAATCGTGAAGTCCTGAAGCAGCATTAGGACTGATGCATATCTAGTGATTTCTCACATGATTACGCAAAAATGTAAGGAGGAGGAAATGCAATTTCACAATCGGCGTCAAAGTTCAGGAATAGATGACGGCAACCACAGCCCAAGGAAAAACCACCCTTCCAGCAGTAACCCCCTAAGTGGAATTGAGCCCCCTCAGGCTACCCCTTCACAGCCCAGTCCTTGTTCCCTGCCTGGTATCCACTCCCTGCCCCAAGCAGCATCCGCCAATAAGCTCGTATGTTCTGTGATCGTCCAAGGCAGCGAGTTCCAGCAGGAACTAGCCTGAACGTGATGGTAACTTGCCTCTGAAGCACATGGGACATCTTGTACCTTTCAGAGCTGCCGTTTCCTAACATCAAAAAGTAATTAATCTAAGTTGACTTCCATCACGGAGTGAACAGTTTGCCAACAGTTACCACATAATATTATGTTAGAAATTATACATGTTCACTACAGTGGAGGTGTGCCTAAGGCATTAACTGTAAATGGTATTTTCAGCAGGGATGTGTATGTGGGCATGCACACTGGTGTAAGAAAAGCTGTGGCAGTCATGGATTGCACAATGGTTTCCATAAACAGAATCTTCTGTTGAGAGCTTTTACCCCTGCTGTACTACACTTGTCCACGTTTGGCCTCAGAAAAAAAGGAGAATTGCTCTAAATACTTTGGGAATGAAAGAACTGTTGCCATCTCAAATCCATCACCAGGGAGAGAAACAGGAGTCTGATTTCACTGTGTTTCTTCTCCTCCAAGATTTATTTCAACACATGGTACCTTCTCTACTCTCATCTTTCATTTTTGGTTCTTCCATTCAGAAGATATTAAGTGAGGCAAGGCTGACTCAGATGGCTAAACATATCTGAGAAGATGAAAGCCCTGTCAGTGCTTTAAATCCGTTGGGACATCTAGGGGTAGAGGGCTCATCAACTGAACCTCACAAAGCGTGGACCCGTTAGGAAAGGCTGGACAGCAGCTTATGCCCTGCTTTCTGTATTTTGGAGCATGGAAAGGTACTGGAAAGTTGTAGCAGGCCTTAAACCACACAGTGTGTAGCCCCGTTAGGAAGAATAGAAGAGTGGCACTGGCAAAATTCAATCATGAGTATGTAGAGATCATGGTAAATAGTCCAAAGTGTTACTAGTCAATTCAGTGCGATGAATGAAATTGATACATGGAACTAATTCCTGCCTTGCATATCATTTAAGCTGTTATTTCCTCAGGTGGTGCATAAACCCTATGATGGCTTTTTAAGCAGGGTGATTTCACACTGAACCATTTCCAGAAGTCTTGTGAGATACGAAGATCTGCTGGGTTGTTTACATTTGTTATATTCAAAAGGAGGCTTTCTCCAGAAAGATTCGCAACATAAGGTAGATAAGCCACAAGCAAAGGAAGGTATTGGTCACACACAGACTAAAGTCTTCCCTTTACAATCTGACATTCTCTACCTACGTTGAAATAGAATCTATGTTTTCTTCTAGACATTAGAAAAACAAAACTAAAGCCCAAGCATAAACGTTTAATTGCTATCAAGAGAAAAATCCATACTTCGCAGGTGACAGGTTCCTCTTACAGAAGCATTTAAAATAGCAAAATGCGGGAAATACCACTGCCCGCCTTCAAATACCTTCAGAAAAGGCTAAGGGATCAAAAGGCAAAAGAGGAAGAAATATTAGCACAAAACAGCATAACCTAAGAGTGCAAAATGTGTTAATTAGTGTATTATAATGACTTCTGACGGCTTCGCATAATGCCTTTTCATCATCACACTGTTCCAATTATGCATTCTCCACTTCCCACATTAAAACCAGCTTCACTATTATTTTTCACCTGCTGCTTCAGTATTAGGTTTAAGCACTTATGTCTTTCAAGAAAATAATTTTATTTTCTGGAAGTTAATCACTGATTCCCTCAATAAACACTAAGGAAAAAATTCCTCTGCTCTGTGAAAGCATAAAAGGAAAAGAAAGCGAAATGTTATAATGAGGTATGCTTTGTTATCTCCAAGACACCATGATCCTCCATGCTTCACAAAGCCCTTGGTCAGAAGCCAATCATGCAGCTCAGAGATGGAGCACGTTGGTACAGAAACCTTAAAGCTGGACTTTCCCCAAATGCTGAAAGAATGATGAAGTAACCCTTTTTTTTTAACCTTTAGCTCAGCTATTAAACATGGAAACAAGCAGTAAGACGAATGTCTGGAAATTTGATCTACTAACAATATAAATTAAAAGGCAAAGTTTGCTATTTCATTACTAATGACCTGCTGAGGAAATATGTACCTTCCAATTTATTTTTTTTTAACCTTGTGCCGTGAAGAATCACAAATAAGGAAAACCAAAATGAATGCATACATGGGCCTAAATCCCTTCCAATATTTAAAATACTGGATTATTTCATTATTGCCATTGAAATGGGCATAACGAAAACTGAAAGACTACCTCACTCCTCTCCTTGAATGGCCAAGCAGTACGCCATGGTGTCAAATGCAAGGGATGCATACCACGGGGCAGATCATGAACACATTAAAGTAGCACCACTCCACAGCAGTTCCCTACAGCCACTCATAGAAGCCAGCTCCGACAACAGACCCAAGACATAATGAATGGCTCTCCTCCTACGCACGCCTCTGAGCTCACTCTGGGGAGAGGCAGCAGTGTGAGGACAATGATCGCCTCCAGGAAACAATCTTTCCCATCCCAAACTTCATGGGACACACCCTATCTCCAGTCATGGTATTGGTGGAATAATTTTTTCCATGAACTCATAGACCATTCTGTTCCAACAAGTTTGGTACATTCTTCCTCCATCCACTCCTGAAAGGTGCCAAGAACCTGTAAAGCAAGTTGAGATTTTTAGCAGTGCTCTAGAGGTACCCAGAGCCTTACAGGATTTGGTGTTCAGAAAACCACCACAGGCAGAGAAGTGTTACACAGGGCAAATGATCTTGATCATTTAATGATAGTTTACTGTAGTAAGCTTCAATATACCCACATTTTCAACCACTTCTCCGCTCATTTTATGCAACAATCACTTAGTAAGAAAACTCTTGACACAGAGCCCCAAAAGAGAAACTGCTCCTTGAAATTATCATGCAGCAACTCAGCAATTATTCCTCTTCTTTTACATCCCACTAAATTTTAACACTGAAAACAGCATGGAGCTAAGAGGCAACTTTTTGGCCTAAATTCTGTATTTGCTCAAAGTTCTCAATTCCTCCTCTTCTCTGCCCCCTTATTCCCCACAACATAATGCATTAAGCCCTTAATTAAAGTTTATACGGCTAGGGTGACACTCCCAGGCAATGAAAATATATACTTGGAGGTCCGACAGCAGTATCTTCCCTCAAGCAATGCACCACATTAAGTAGCTGCAGCCTTTTTTTAAGGCATTTTGCTGCTTGTAGCAATCATGGATTGCTGGACTGAATTTTCAAGCTGGAGTACCTTTTACGCAAGACTCTTTAGGCTCCACAGAGCCTTGTTTTTTAATCTAAAGAATTATTTAGTGGCCAGATTTTCCCATGCGCATAGTACCCACGCACTCATTCTGCAATCTCTCTGAAAAGGCATCTAGTAAAATCTTAAATCAGCACTGGAGTGCTCAGAATTAGTATGTAGTAACAGATTTAGGCAATAAAATGTTAAGCTACTAAAGCTTATTATTTTCATCCTTAAAATCTATTCATGTAAGTGCAGCCACCTTCTAATTCAGAGCAGAAGATTTGAGATTTAAATGTAGGTTCACTTGAAGTGAATTTAACACACGAAAAGTGACAGGAGTTAGAATATGGCTCTTTTGTGAATTGAAGAAAGAGAAATGAAAGAATAGAAGCAGCAAACAAATTACAAGACCTGTCAACCTTGTTAGATCCTGTGTTGAGAGCAGTAGGGATGAATAGGGATTTCCCACTTCTATGCCTATCATAAACAAATGAAAATATATGCATGGTTTTGAATAAGGTATTTAGGAAGTGACAGATAAGTCTTGGGAAGGCAAGTTTGCTTTCCCTGCTGAGAAAATAACATATCTCAATAACACTACTTCCTTTCAAATTCCTCAGGACAATGATTCACAGAAGGCAATTTCAATTTATTTTGACTGTTTACTCTGTGTTGACAATCGGAATTGGTAACTTCCGATATTGTACTGTAGGAAGCAGTCTGAAATGTGACAGCTCAAGCTTTAAAGAATTAATACCTTCAAAAATATACATTTCTTAACAAAACGTCTTTCTTCCCAGCTCTTCCAGCCTTAATTCCAGCATTCCACCTTTGTGTTTCTTTTGTCCAAAAGGAGGGCATTTCATTCCAGAATGCTATTCTTTCCACCATTTTGGAATTACACACAGCAACCATGTCTGGGTAAGCCCAGAAAAAAAGGGGAAAAAAAACAGTTTGGAAAATTATTTGAATGGCAGAAATTGCTGTCCTCCAGAAAGATCTGTGCTTATTCATGGACTTGAAAAATTCCTTCTCTTAAGATTTCCCTTATTTGAAGACGGCCATATGCTACATAAACATACAGAATCATGGTGCTATCCACTATATTGAAATAGATTTACACAGACAGAACATTTAACTCTACAGTAACCATCTTAACATGACGGGCACAAGCCAGAGAAAGAAAACCAATCTGTCCTTGCACAACTAAGGATTGTGTCACTGCCACAATCTAAGCAATTGCTTTTAAACGTCACAAGAAAACCTGCAAACTACATCAAGCTCCTGAAAAGGCTTTCCAAGCAAAAATCTGCCGCCACCACTTTGTTCAGGTTGCTGAAATGACATCTTTAGCAGAGGGCAAACTGAAATTTCTTGGTCTTAGAATCTCAAACAACAAGCACCATCCCTCTCAAGCAAGACACTATTTTTATTTTTTAAGTTGTTCCATTCCCTTCTCTAAGTAGAAAAAGTACACCCTACTATTTGCTCACTGTTGTCAAGTAATCTGAAAAGTACAGGAATGTAAAATTAAAGCTCTAACAAAACTGACATAAGCTTCAAAAATTATTCCACATCATTTGAAGTTTCCTGCTTCACTAAGTTTTATTGTTCTCCAGTTTAGTTAATCTTCTGATATGTAAAGGTCATTGTTCCATGTATTTTGAAAGTTTATACTTATGCAGGAATGTAGGAATGGTTGTGTAGGTAACTCCGAAATCAATCCCATTAGGGTAGAAAAAAGAATAGATGCCAGAACTCCTCTCTTACAAAGATAAAATGTAAATGCTCTACAGAAAGTGAAAACAGCTCCTCAGGGAATTGTTAGGAACTGGGCAAAAGAGCAATGTGAACGTTTCGCTAGTCAAGTAGAAACTTGAAGAAAGAGAACTGGGAGTGCTTGTGAGAATAGAACAGCATTGCCAGCACGGTGCAGTAGTAGAGAAAGCCCATGCCTGGTTCACTGACCTTGCATGCTGATGTAATGTTAATAAAAGAAAAGGAAATAGATAAAAATCTGTACATATAAAGTATATCCCATTTATTCCTTAAAGGATTTAGTAAATTCCACAAGTCTTAAGAAACATAAAGATAAGCTCATGAAGGGCAAAGTGCTGTCAGTTTTCAAGCCAACTTCACTGATTTTAGCAAGGACTTCGGGGGAAGCAGCGTTTAATAACATCTCTCTCTGCTCTTAAAAAAAGAGCTACCT
Source organism: Ibidorhyncha struthersii (assembly GCA_013398815.1). Classification (NCBI taxonomy): domain Eukaryota; kingdom Metazoa; phylum Chordata; class Aves; order Charadriiformes; family Charadriidae; genus Ibidorhyncha; species Ibidorhyncha struthersii. The sequence continues at coordinate 105,424 of VZSZ01005823.1, forward strand.
AAATGGTACCCATAATTTAACCTTTTTCCTCTGGAAAATTGTTCTCAAGAAAATACTTCAAAATGAAGAAGGAAAACCAATTTACTTGTCTTTTTCTCAGCTTGTTAGTTAAGATTGAATTCTCCATACATTACAACTATGTTCCAAATGCATTAAGTATGACTGATATTCAGGAGAAAAACCCAGCAGGATGTATTAATGATCCACGCAATATCTTTAAATTTTTTAAAAAATTTTAATATAGTTTAACAAAATACGAAAATGTTAAAGAGTGTTTAGCTGGAAGAGGAAAATAGAATGATAAACATATCACGGTCTCTTTAATCCAAATATTTTCTTTAAAATAAATTCCACTTTCAAGCTTCATTTACAATCTTATTTGCACAGAGTTGCCAATCCTGATTAGCCCAAATGAACTCCCTAAACATGAAGGTGAAATCTCCCAGACAGTGATATAGCAGGAGATTAGAACACCTGCAGACATCCACTGTGCCACAAAAGACTTCCTTTTTACTTGGAATTACCCTCAAATGAATACCTTCAAGCATAAACGTACAAAAGAAAGGATCTCACAATCCTTGGTTACACAGAAACCTCACATTTTAAGGACTGAAGAAATGCATGCTGTTTCAGACTAAAAGCTAAGAAACAAAGAAGGCTCCCTAGCTTTCAAAAACAACGATGACTTAAAAAGGGAGAAAAGTATGATTCTTACAAAGTCTTGAGACACTTTTAATAGGATGACTCATCGTGAGTGATGTTACAGTAGGCAAGGTAGGGAAATATTTGTTCGGCCCATCAGTTCAACACAAAATTCTCCATAAAGACCCAAAACACAACCATCTGAAAAGCCACAGTTTCTTTAAAAAAGAAACGGAAAATTTTATTGATACTATGCATACTATGAGACTGATTGCAGATGAAACTCCTGTCATGAAAGCAACAAATGCCTTAATAAAGGAGGATTTTCACACCCAGCAAATCATCACATGCCATCTATTCCTGTTGATTATGGCATTTATTTGGTCAAGTATTCACAAGTTAAAACTCTGTGTGTTTAATCATAGAGTCTGGCCTGTTATAAAGCATTATGTCTTAAGACTTTATTTGATCAGAAGGCAGGCTTAGACTAGTTCTTGCAACTTTGAGAAATTGCAATCAACTGTTTCTCAACATCTGATAGGAAGGTAGCAGAAGGAATGCATTTTAAAATGTGCATGGTTTGATCAATGATATACAAGCAATGTTTCAACAGTTGTGATTATTAAAAATGAAGGGGTATTCCACGTATGTATAGAAGAGAGTACTGCACATATCACACCTCATGCAGTAGAAAGAGATGTTGATCATCTTCTTAATGCATACATCAAACCGAGGTGCATAACTGAAATGAAAAATAAAATATCTTTACTTATTGAACTTGTACTGTGAGTTAACTATGGCCTGAATTAACATATTGGTTTAGATGAGAAAATAGTATTTCCAGACCAACTGGAAATGCTTGAGCTTAGCTACACAGATACTTGATGAAAGACGACTGGTTTGCTTCTGGGATGACAGCATTTCCATCTCTCTATAGCCCAAGCTCAGATGTTTCTCTTACATTTAGTAGGAATGAACCCTAAACCTTAATTCAACTAGTCTAACTTCAATGAAACCCAAGATTTAGACCCAACTTTGTACTATGAGGAAAGGTTCCTTTCACTAGGTGGAAGGAAGAAATAGAGGTAAACACTGAAATCAAAAAATCAAAAAAGAGTTCATATCAAACAGAAGCAAGCTGGACAATGAAGGAAGGAGGAAAGACAGCTAAGAAAGGGTGAGAGACAGTTGGGAAAACATTAAACTGATCAAGGATGCTCTGCCGGTCTATGAAAAGACACAATATGGAAATATTGTGAAAATATGAAAATAACAATATGGAGAGATCACTACTAAAAGTGGCTGCCCAAGAAAGTGGTGGAAAGAGGGGGGAAAGTTTGAAGAAGCAGAGAAATGCAAGGGTAAGGGAGTGATAATATAATTGCCAGGCATAGCATTTAGATAAGAGACACTGTAGTTACATCTGTTAATCGTACGCCTGCCATTTTATCAATTTGGAGGCTAAAGGTGCAAGATATAATGGATGCTGGGCTTGGAGCCAAATCACAGCTCCTGCTGTTGAAAAGCCAATAGCGGTGCTTTTATTTTTTAAAACACTGGTAGGTAAATACACTGTTTTCCAAACATCAACAGCACATCTCCATTACAATTTCTCCGATAAAATATACAATAATCCAAATGAGCATTAGCACTGGTTTGTATTAAGGATCGCCTGGAGCTAATAGTTAAATGCAAGTTCCAGTATCAAAGAAACACACTGAATTCCTCTGCCATAGGCTGGGAGATATGCTTGGCTGGTTGGATAATGTGGAAAAGTGAGGAAAGTGTGAGAAGAGAACAAACATGTGTACCACACATGTGGCCAAAAATGGCAGTCCAGGAGGTGACCACCTTGGAGGCATTCGCCTCACAGAAGGGCTGAGAGCAACTGGCCCTGCCCAAAGCCTTCCCAGTGTTAAAGCCACTGAATTCACCTCCTAAAAGACTGGACAGATTAGGGAACAATTCATTCACTTTACAGTGATATATAGAAATCTCAGGCTACTCACACTGGCAGGCTGCTGCGAAAACACAAGACAGTGACTTTCCACACCTGCATCTAATACGAATCTCCATTTATTTAATAAAATAGGATTCTTACGAGGAACTAGATTAGATAATGGGCTTCAGAGGCATTTGCTTATACACTTCTGTTTCAAATCTGACAGTGAATAGCCATGACAGAAAATTAGTACCAACTGGTGCCGGTTCAATGGATTACTTGAAATGCGCCGTTACCCTCAGTTTGTTCTCGGTGGGTAAGTTACTCCAATACAAAATTCATGTCCACAGTTGGAACCAACTCAAAGAATATTTTTTAAGAACAGAATATCCCAAAAGCTGAAAAAAAATATGTCCCTCTCCTATCAAAAGATAGTCAGCTGAAGTCAGATTTGGAAACTTTCTCTTTCCCACTGCTGTCATGCTGACCTACCTGTCTAATGTGGATTACACACAGGGGAGCTTTATTTTTTATTTTTAAACAGGTGCTTGAAGTTTGCATCCCTGCAGGCATGAGCGCAGCTCTGAGCTGGCTGGGAGATGGACAGCAACAGCAGCAGCAGGAGCTCTGCAGCTACAATTTCTTCATACGCCACAGGAACATACAACACACCAAACAGCATCTCAACGTTAGAAAAAGGCGAAAGGCCCCCAAGCTCTTTGGTATATGAGGTGAGAACTTGTCCCACCTTAGAGGATTTCCTTTCAGAAAATGCTGTGTCTGGCATACAGGGGATTTATTCATTAGTGCTGCCCTCATTTCTTATTCATAGTCATTGTGACCCTAAAATATTGTTACAAAAAAAACCCAGAGAGACCAAGAAATTCCTCTCTCATTTTCAGCCTCACCCTCTATGTATGATCACAAGAGATTCTGTGACCCATGAACTAACTGCTCTTTTTGATAAAACCATCTGGTGGAAAAGCTAAATAAAGCATTGTCTAAAAACAACAAAATGACAGGGAAAAAAAAAAGAAATCTTACTGTGTTTTTAGAGATCTCAAAGTGTTACAAATTACATTAATTTGACAAAAAGCATCTGGGGAACTTTTATACTTGCATATTTCATTTTTTAAAAAAAGGAAAAAAAAACAGATACCCCAATTGCATAATTAAAGTTCTATAACAAAAGAGGACTCATGGATCCGTTGCTGCAATAGGACATCCAAGTATCTGTAAGATTCACAGACCTCTGACACAGATCTTCTGCCTCTTCTCTGACACCTTTGAATTCCCCATGGTGGGGGAAACCTGTATACATGTTTTCTTTACCACCACCCTAATTATTCCCTTGCTAACAGAGTGGCACTCCAGCTGATCCAACGTAATTTAGTTTTTCTTTCATGTCCCAGTCTGGGGTGTCAGATAGGTCCCTTCCCTCACCAAAAGCAGAAAATCCAAGAAAGACCAAAGTGGTGGCAGTGCCATGCAACAGCTAATTCAACTCAGGAGCATGAGCTAGTGAGGAAGGCAAGAACAATACTGGAAGCATTTTAACCATAACCACAGTAAAAATGTTAACCCAACAAGCTTATTTTGTTGTTTGGGTGGGTGGAGGGGGAGGGGAGGTCTTTGGTTTTGTTTTTCTTTTGTAATCTGGACAGAAACATCAGTCTTGGCTAAAACTAATTTTTATGTCGAATGGAGTCTCCATCTACAGACAGTCCCTAAGCAAGACAGGTAATAAATGTTCTTTAACAATAAATCACAAGAGGAGGGGAGTTTTTATGCCCTTCAAAACCCGTGCAATAAGGAGATCCTGGCTGTGATGGGGATGCAGTTCTATTCTCAAGTTCTAGCCAATTGTTCAAAGCCAACACTCATTTTCTGAAGTTGTCTTTCATTGCCAAGTGTAAGAGTCTCATTTAAAATTACTTGTTGTGCGTCTTTGTTTATGTTCAACTCTCTAAACTGAAAGAAATCCAACAATATTCATGGCTCCCCAGTCAATTTTGTGTTAACTTCACTTTCAGCTTCTCATGAACAGGGCTGTATTATAACAAATTAATTTTAAATGAACAGTCTTCCCTGGAAACGTTTCTGCTCCAT
>VZSZ01005823.1:110123-273849 GCA_013398815.1 Ibidorhyncha struthersii
AGATTACACCTCTGACAGGATTACACCTGACACAAATGCAAACTTTTACTTGAATGAATTGCGATTTTCAAAACTGCGGGCTTTCAGAGCATATTACATGACATTATTTGCTATCCATGACACCCCTCGATGTCTCAGGGTTTTTTTTCCCCTCTCTGCTTCACACATAACACGTACAGAGTTCCCCCAGTTCTACTGGTGAATTAAAAATGAATAATGCAGCTGTTAAAACAAAAAGCTTCAACGAGAAACTGTTTCCTCCTTTGTGTTCATGGGTACTTTAAAGAGTTTACAGTCTCGATGACCTGCTGTTTATAGCTCATGCAGGCTACGAGATGTTAAATAATATTCTTACTGTAGTCTTGCTTTCTCAAAACCAAGCCACATGTTTTAATTCGAGCAAGCACTGTATAAAATTATACTGAAAGCATAGTAAGAAACTTACAAAAAAATAAATGTGATCCAGACAGATATACATATAATTAGATATCAAAGGGGTTATTCTTAGTGTTGCAAATCATTTCTCATTTATGTATTTATTTATTTATAAGCCTGGAAAAGCCTTGGAAAGCTACCAACTATTTTTATTGAAAACTAAATAGGAAGCATACTTAGAAGTGTGCAGTGATGTATCAAACATTCTTTTTGCCACACTGAAACATTAAAATGGTCAGACATTTCTCTGTCCATCTCTCTGATACATCAGTAGAAAATAAAAGAATTTAGACCACTGTGTCTGAGGTTAAAGGGAATTCAGTATAACTCACTTTCCTGAGGAGCCAGAAGAGAGATTTGTAGCATGACAAATAGCTAAGGAAGAGTTGGTAAGAAGATGTAATTCAAAGTCAGCGACAGTTGTTTAATTAACACTTTCTTCTGGCTTCTTACTGTGTAAATTATTTTATACAAATTATACTCACCTACAAAGCAGCATGTGGGCAGAAACAGCTATAAAAAAGTTTACAATAAAAGTACTGTATCTTGCATTAATACACTTTCCTCCTAAACTTGGTCATAGAACTATTATCAGTCAATTGGAGTACCGCTGGGTCTTTTTTGTAACGGTTTGTTTTTTTTGTTAATACTCAAAGACATCCAGAAACGTGTAAAGCCCAGATCAGAGTGACTGCTGTGCCCTGTAGATGATGCATTTCAAAGTTCCTCTGTATTCCCACAGCGAAACTTCACTCCTAATCCAGCATGCTAAGAGCCCCATGCTGAAATCACTGAAAACTAACATTTCTTCTCCGAGTATTCTGAAAATGGCCAAAGATCACTGACATCCAGAACCTATTTTTTTCTTATCAGCTAATCAACTTAAAAGATACTGCCATCCATCCACAACAGAATAAGTGGTAGAACATTTGCAAGTCACGCAATAGTGTAAATAATCTGCACCACTGAGTAGCACACACAAAGAAAATATGAACACGCATATAACAGATGTATAGCTACAGATATATAGTGATGTAAAGATATCCTCTCCATCACTTGGTTTTCCTTTTTTGTTTTGTAAAAAGGTACAAGATCACTGATGATAACTCAAGAATCTTCATAAACATCATTGAAAACTCACAAATACCAAAAAAAGGACGGAAAGAATCTGAGAAGAAATGAAAAAATAAAACCTAATGTATCCTCCTCAAGTTGTATGGAATATTTCAAACAAAACTAAAAAAAAAGAATAAAATCTGAGTGCAAAGACAATGTTAAGAAAGGAGGAATGCTATCAGAAACCTAAAAAACCAAGGAACTAATTTCTCATAAATTTGTAGTGCTGCACAACAACAATTCACGTGACTTTGATCCCCATACTTGAAGGCAAAACGTCCTGTATGATGGTATCTTTTCACCAGTAGTGAAACAGCATCTTCAGCATGTTGAATAATACCTTTTTTTTTCCTGTTATCTGTTTAATAAGTATTTAGATTCTTTCCTACAGCAATTAAAGCATTATTTTCGCCTTGCAGTCTCACACCTGGTGTCTTCTTCCTGAAGAGAAATGTTTTGAATGTTTGACCTCAGTTTTCACCAAAAAAACATGTTCTGGTCTGTGCACTTAGCTTATGTGAAAGAGCCTCAAGATTCCTCTGTTCGGTGAAACAAAAATCTTTTTAAAACCATTTTACGTAACCTTCCCATCCTATCCACTTTAAACCGGTCTAAAGGAATTAGATTACAGGTAAAGGACCCCTTTTGAAACAGTCCTGCTTTTCACCTGTAAGATTCTTTCAAAATATATACATTAAAAATAAAAAAAAAATAGCAGTTTTAACCTCAAGTAAACAGCAAGGTCTGTGGGCGAGTGAAGGATAACTAATAAAAATAACAGCACCTTTCATATCCATATTATTCCTTTTGCTTTATTTCAAAATAGTAGAATGAAAATAGCTATGTCATTATTTATTACCTATGATCTGATTATTTCCATTTGCAAATAATTTGCCATATTTTTGGCTGAGGAATATGCAGATTCAGCACAAAAAGGAATCCTATACTTTGCTTGCAAGAAAGAAAATTAGGCTGTACTGTTTTTAAAACATTCCAGCTACAATAATATAATTATTATTAATCTGAAGAAATGATATGAAGTTAATGACCTCCAAGAGGCTACAATTTTAAACCTTTTTCCTACCCTAGGGAGATGGAGGATCAGCAGTTAGCTTTCCAATTCAAGCCCCAAGCCTGTGCCAACATATTTTATAAGCTAAATCCAGGTTTGGGAGACAGGCTGCATATTTTTCAGAGGCTAAACCAGTATAAATCACAAAGTGCCAACACACTATGAGGTTAATGTTCTGTTTTACTAAAGTAAGCAATTTCTATCACCATTTAAAATGAGACAAGCAAAATTCAGGCAGACAAAATCTCATGCATCAGAGATTAATTTTTCAAGTACTGAGTGTAGGCTTTGGCTACTGAGGCAATGTATTAGAGTGGGAGCAGCAGCAACCACTGCGGTTAAAGGAGCATAAACAGCTCCACTATAACCTATTAGAACCCCTTCTCCTTGTCAGCTGACTGTAGCGATGAGAATTGTGTTTCTTTTTCTGCTATGCATTAGACTTTTTATTTTTTATTATTATCATTTGAGTAAAAAAGACCAACTATATCCAAGTATGAAGGAAATAAAATATATGAGTCTTAAGGGGCACAACGCCCTGCTCCAGTGCCAACATGCCTGGGGAATGACTATATGCCACCAGTGTGGAGAGGCATATTCCAGTGCAAATTATTTTTGACCGAATTAGGAGACGTTTTAAATAGGGCCTTACACATAAATTAAGCACCAGGAGAATGTTTACACCTTGTAACTTACTCTCTGTTTCAGCAAGGGGGTATCCAGAGGGTGAACTCCAGCACGTTGGACGCTGATGCCAGGGAACTGCGGTAGCAAAAAGTGTGGGCTCCCATCACCGTCACACTATGCTGCAAACTCAGCTCTGTAGCTGCTTTCAGTAACATCAGAATTAGACCTTTGCAGAAATTGTACATGTCCAGAATTACAGAAATAAGGCTATGGAGGGAAATTCATGGCATTAAGTTTCTACCACCTGCCATTACATCATATTAATACACACATTATAAGCCAGTGGTGGACCCAATTACTGAGCAAACAGTTCAGTTCTCCTCTTAATTTTGTCTGTGCCCACTCCTGTCCTGGAGTTCAGTGTTCAATGACCAGAAGAAGAGGATTTAGATTTAGCAGCGAGGATCAATAGTAAAACATTTCCTTTAGCCACAACGCATACATTTGTTAACTGAACAATTTGATGTGAAATGAGGATTTCCAGCAGTACATGCCGCAAGTTAACCACAGCATGACACTACACAGAGCACTGACAAATGTGCGCTCCAGACCATTCACAAATTAAATTTTAAAGAATCTATCCATTAAAAAATGTATATGAGCTAGGCTCAAATCCAAGGACAAAGACCATATACTCTGGTGATGGAAGATTCTTGCTGGTACATATCCACACTTTTTAACTGGTAGCTACAGCACTTGTCCCTTTTCTACCCAAACTGATGACGGACACTGAGCAGACTTGGAAGAGAATTAGATGTTTGAACTTGTTTAGCTGAAGTTGAGAAATGCATTCCCCATTATTCCCCATGAGTCCTAACTTCTCCCTTTGTGTGTATATGTGCGGGGAGGTGTACGTAAGGGAAAGACAAGCCATAAAGCTTTACAATATACCATAAAACCCTCTCTAAAATCTAAGCAGGTTTTAGAATCGAAGAAGTAATTATTAATATTTCCCTTCCAACACATTTACAGCATATGCAATGTATCCTATTGTTAATGGTGAATATAGCAGGTCATTAAGACGACTGGAGTCAATTAGACCAAATTAAAACACAATAAAGACATCACTGCAATTATTTTCAAAATGATTATAAAACACATAAACAGAGCTTATAAAAAACACCTTTGAAATCTAGACACAACTCAGAAGGAAACCACACAAATATGTAGTAAGTGGTTTTGTTAGCCATAAAAAAATTATTTTCCAAAGAAACCTAAGCAAGAAAAATATCGCTCAAGAAACAGGGGTCTTGGACCTTTGATTAATATTAACTTCCTTTGCTTCGTTTTAAATGTAGTTTTAAATATTTAAGCAATGATAAAGATTTAAGAAATACAAAAGAGGGATGGCAAACAGCAGCTGCAGCTCAGCACCGTTTCAGGAAATACCTAACTAGAGCTTTTTCCCACTAGATTATTTTTTCCAGTAGGTGTCACGCAGTTTGGGCACAATGCTGACAATAATGTGATGCTACTCAGCTAAGACAAAGAGTATAAAGACATCCCTCCTGGAAAACTATCATAACATTTATGCAGCTTCACTTATATTAATGATTGTGTTACCCTATGCTTATCAGCAGCCTTTTTCAACTGAAATTTCATAAAATCTCAGTCTATTTATGCAGCTGGTGGCACACCTATTTTCACTTAAATATTTAAAAGCAATTGCGGGAGAAGATTGAGGACCTTGACCAGCAGGGTTCTAGTAACCAAATTAGTCTTCTCTAAGCAATCCTCTCTCTTGGCCACACATTCCTCACTTTTAATACCTCCCTTTTAAATTCCCGGACTTATTTTCCAGTTCCCAGACCTACCTCTTTCCAGAAGAAACAGGGAGGTAGCAAACTGAACAACCATGAAAAGATAACGTTCTTCTGCACATCAGAACCACGCAGAGGAAAGTATCTCTCTGACTCTGGCATACCAGAAATTTAGAATAATTTGAAACAAAATTTATGTATTGTTAAATCAACCAAGGTTTTAAAAGTAAGCAAGCAAACAAAGTTCTTTGTAGAATCCTGAAAATTTGGATAATACACTTAAATATTATGCCTCATTTTTCCAATTGATCAGTTCTGGAGTACTGGAGTAGAGTTTTGGGGTTCTGTTTCTGCATAATCAGCCTTTTAATTACAGGTCTGTAAGTGATCTCCAAGCAAATACAGAGAGATTTAAAATCCCTACCCTTACAGCCCTACTTTAAAATAACACCCACCAAATATTCATCTTTTAAATACAGAATATTATGTCTAGATAATAGAAGCACGCTTTTTAATCTCTGCTTTTTAATCTCCACTTTTTAATCTGATTAAACAAATTTAAAGGCTGATTCCTCCTACTGCGTTTAATACTAGCACTCCTCCTAACTACTTATTTCACAGCAGGAATTGTCTTTGAGAGCACATTCACATTATTACTCCAGATTGATCTACACAGTGATTTTGGAGGAGAAGACTATGCCATATACGGTATTTCCTAAAGAGTATTGCTTAAAATGCTAAAAATATCAAGCAAACAGAAAAAAATATTCTAAATACTGTATCTTTATTAACAACGTAAACCAATGTATTAGAAACTGCCTAGCACTTCCAGCAGGGTGCCTCCACTGAAAGTCCACCTTTCAGATCTAATTTACCAATGGTTGGCTCTATCCCATATTAGAGGCCCTAAGAGTTTATTTTCCCAGGTTTAGGGGTTTTATTATCAAACATTTTTCAGAAACAGAAAGGAATTATTACTAGACATATTAACAATACAAAAAAGTTAGTTTGGGGGTCCTTTCCTGCCAAGGTCGGGGTACCAATTACCTGTGTTGGATGCTGTCATCACGTCTTCAATTGGTTTTAAGCCCATTAAATACTTTGCAGAATGGGACTGTATTTTTTAATGTGTTCTGACAGGGTCTTTTTTACAGTGAACCTTTGCAAGCAGATAACAAGCCACGAGGCTGTTATGGACCCCTGTTTCCAGCCATAAACACAATTTACATTCAGACCATTTTCTGCCAGTACAGCCAACTGAGACTATTAATCAAATGAGAAAGAAAACAAGCATTTGTAGAGCTTTAAACAGATACTGTTCATCTGTTATTTAAAGCATGACGGTATCAGAGTACTGCTCAATGTTTGAAGACCAGTTGTACAATATTTAGAATGAACTTTTCTTTAAAAGGAACAACAATATGAAGTACAGAAGTTAAGTAATTGACGATCGGTCTGGGAGAGCATTAAAGGAAAATATCTCAGAGCAAAAGCACTGCCTTTTCCAGCCCTCTGAGGCACTATGAAAACGTGGGTGCCTGCATAGGTGTTTGCTGAAAAACAACAATAGATGACATCAACCAAATTATGTATTCAGCAAATAACTCAGTTGGCATTTGGGGGGGCTTTGTGTAGGCTTTTGCAGCACAGAAGGCAGATGGTGATTACACTGACTTCTGTAAAACTGTACTGAACATTACATTAACTGGTAATTAGAAAACTCAATTTGATTTCACTTCTATTTTCATACAGACTGGTTTTTGGCATTCAAAAATATATACCTTGAAAACTTCATAAAGCAACATCTCTAGGCTACAGACATCCTAATCTTCATCTGTTCACACTATTAGGATAAAAAAGATGAGGAAAAAAATTAACTATTTTATGTATTCTCTCCCTGAACATTTACTGTTACTTGCATATTTCACAAACTAATCTCTGACTCAGATGCAACAAGAGCAAATCACAGAAAGCTAGTCTATACCCTAAATCTTTGCATTTTTCAGTCAGACATTATTTTTCAATTTTTCCTTTGTGAAGAAATCATTTATCAGACCTGTTCTTATTTAACCTAAGTAAATACAGCAAAGTATTCCATAAACATACAACAAATCATAAAGAAGATTGCCAGTGTTTTTATTTACCAACTACCAGCTTCCTAACAAAGCATGCCTTCCCTTCAAACCCCAAATTTAATTCCAACTTCTGCCAAGTTGTCTAGAAAACAAAGCAATACGCTGCGTGATCTCTGCATACCAAATCACCTTTAACATGGAATCCTCAGCTTAAGCCCAAGTCCTGCATCCTACAGCACACATGCAGGCTGCTCCGTCCCAGAGCAGCTCTGCTGATTTCAGCAAACTGCTTCCAAGGAAAGCTTTTCAGGATCAAGAACTAGAGATGGGAAAATCCCAGGGGTAGCAAACATGATTGTAACATTTTAAAATTCTGTTAAATAACAAAAAAATAACAATTCATCACGCTAGGAAATACGTTTCACTTTTAGTATCATTATTCATCCAACTACAATCACGAGAAGAGCAGAGACAACAAAATAATCACTGCACTACTCAAACCGTTAATGGATAATTGTAGTTTGTCTCCAGTATATACAAATAGCTAAGTGGAAAGCAAACGCATTGTGAAAGCTGGCAGTTATCCATTCACCTATAACCTTCTACAAATTGCTGACACACAAAATTGCATCACAGCACATCTGGATGGGGAAGTCCGGCCCTCCCGTCACATTGCTGCTCTCATCAGAAAAATCAGATGTAAAATAGTTTCCACAGTTAAATTGTAATACTATTATGACTGAGTGACAGGGAATGACAAAGATATCCAGTGGCTCCATAGCTTTTTAAAATATGAAAACAGTCTTGCTTGTTTGGTAACTTTCAGATGAATGGACTACAAGGTACAGTAATTTAATGAGCCAACACCAAAAGCTTCTAAAGGGAAAAGTAAAAGAAAACAACAGTTGGTGAACACAACTATGTTTTAAGGAAAAAAAGTCTAAGAAATCAACAGTATCTAATTCTCAGCCTCTGCAAGCAAACTGTACGTTTCCATCCCTGTGCCCGTCAGTTAATGTCTCCTTTCCCCATCTCATGTTGATGCATGATCAAATAGAAATACACGTGTCTTTGATGCGATTTCAACTTCTAAGGATATTGATTAGGCAGAATATTGACTTTTGTCTAAGTCTGGTTACAGGTTTTGTTTCCAACTGCAAGTCATAATGGGTTTTCTCATTGTTTTGTTTTGTTATTCCTAGATAAAGAATAAAAGAAAAAAATTTCCTATAGTCTTCAAACAGGATCCCATTCTACAAACCTAACTTAAGCAAGACCCATTAAACTGCTATAAAATTTAATGGGAGGCCACGCCTCAGACATGACTCTTTCTCTTTCTAGCACAGTTCAGTGCTCTTTGCTTTGGTGCCCTGTATTTAATTTCTCTCATTAAAATACATGGGGCGAATCAGGCACCTACGGATGAGCAGCTTTTCTGTCCCTCCCAAGACATCTTTCTTGGGAAGAATTAAGCATCAAAAATCCCCAGCAGAGTAAATTACAATGTGTTATCAAACAATCCTATCAGTTTCATAGGAATCTGGTGAAGATTTTGGCCATATACAAACGCAATGTAACTACCACATTGAATCTTCCTCAACAATTCCCCTACTTCTAGTCAAATTAACCTTTCACAAACAACCATTAACATGGTAAAACTATGTATAAAATATAGCAAAGTTTTCCCATATATAGCAATTATCGCTGTCAAGGAAATAACTGGTAGTTCTCACCATCATCACAGAAGGTGCCAACAAATGACCGGGAACACGATTTTCTTCTTTACCTAAGGCATTAAGAGCCACAGGAACCTAAAAAGATACCCGCTACTGCAGAAAGCATTTGATTTTACATGGAAAAATGTAGAACAAATTAAGAGAGCAGATCTAAGTACATTTGAATGAGCTGTGTTCCTAGTGCAAACTGCGTATAAAAAGAGATCTTGAATTCTCATTACTTGCTGTTTGTAATGCTTTCTTGGTATTTGTATCACCATATCTTAATATACTATTCTGTAAGATCCTAACTTGCAGAGAGTTCATACTTTTTATTCTTACATAATAGACTGGCCGACCAACGTGCTGTCAACATGTTAGGTTTTTCCAAGACAAGCTCAACATCTGCGCAACAAGGTCAAATAGCCATCTTCCTATTTTAAATAGCATGGGGATTTTGACAATTCCACTTTAAACGTGCAAAAACATTCTAGCACTGAGCTGCGCTCTGTCAAAAGCTAAAGCATGGCAGATACCTTCACAGTAATTGCCGATCAGCCTCTACGTAACAGCTGAAAACACAATACATCACTTTGATCTCCTCAGCTCTCAAAGTATTCACAATCAAGGAATCTGCATGAAGAATATGAAATATGCAACATTTCCAAAAATCGTCTCCATGGAACTTAAATATGATAATGTATATTTTGTTCGTACTTCATGAAGCGTTTCCAATCCTTTATTATGCATATGAAAGGATATGTTTTAGCTTGCAAAAAACAAACATGAAAGATGCTTTATATTTTAGAGACATCTAGGTTTTCATCGGATAACATAGGTGAAATAATCGTTTAGAAAAGCCTGAATTGCTTTGAGGGGAAGACATTATTACAGAACATGCTTAATTAAGTCCCACTGCTAATTTTGTAAAATGAATACCTTGTTGAATTAGACTACAGGGAAATAAAGCATGCATACCAGCTCCACGTGCTTAAAACAAAAAGAAAACGCTGAGAAAGGGCTGACTTACATTTTGCAGGTAGTTCATATCCACACGTAATTTTTGCTTGTCCAGTCTCACAGCCACTCAGGTTGCGACATTCAGCAACTAAGCAGGGCCCAGCAGCTCTGTGTATACAGCCATCCACTACAAAAGGAAACCCAGAAACTTTTATTTATTAAAAGCCAGTCTTTATGCTGCCTTCACAAACATTTGCTGCTCATTTTTACATTCACAGCGCAGACCTACTGATCTATAAGTAGATATCCAAATATATACAAACATTTTTTCTGCCAGCATTAGTCAATGTGTTTATCAAAAAAATAATATTTAGTCAACTTCTGTTAACTGAAAAGAAAACAGCTAGAAAAAGTAAAGCGGAATTAAAATGTCAATATTAAAAAAGGGTCTTATTCAAGGCTCTAAGAAATTCTCACTACAAATTATGAAAACAAATCTGATCGCAGCTAAGCGCCAAACTCTCTTTTACTACACACCTATGATACTTCTACAATTATGCAGATCATTTAATGTCACTGTCCTATTAATGCCTTATACAAAAAATCCCAGAAATAATACTTACGGATTTGAAACATAAAAAATAACTGTTTTGACCTATTTTCTTTTTTACATTTTTTAATTTTGCATTATTCATGCAATACTTTGGAGTTAATTAAATAATAATTACTAAAGGTTGCAATTGCAGCTAAGTATGCAAGAAAATTAGTAGAGTGCATAGATCTTATTACCCTCAGGAGCCAGCAAAAGAATAGTACCAGCAGCAAAGAATAAAAAAAGGCTGCCGGCACAGCATTTCTGCCCTCTCAACATGCAGTCAAAGAAATCATTTACTGCAATTATGGCAAAAAGTTTAAGAAAAAGGAAACAAAAAAGTTAAGGGAAATAGCACGTGCACGAACATATTAACTACAGTAAGACCCTAAGTCAGCAGCCATGATGAAGTCCAACTACAAGAAATAATCATCATATAAACTACAATATCAATTCAAAAAAGCTAAAATAAGCTAAAGTGTAAAGGCTAAACAAATACTTAATGGACACAAGAAAGGAAGATTCTGTATGCCTATCATGCAATATTTTATTTCAGATTTAACCAGTTCAAAGTTACAGCAGTTCCCAACAGCATGTTTTGAAGCAATGAAACCACAAAAGGTTTGAAAAGCCAAGTGGAGATGGGTTTTCAAGAGATGCACGTAGTCTGTTCACAGCATAACCTGTGCAGCTTTCTGCAGGCTAGCACAGTGAGATTTGGGCTATACAAGGCTTGGGCGCTCAGCACACCTACCGACCATTCACTGCCCATCGGCATGCAGGGAGACCACCTAACTCCCTCAACCCCAGGACATTCTTTGAAGCTGGAATGGAAACGACAACTAGTCTTTCTGCATTAAGAGCACAGCTGGTTTTGCAAGCTGTTAAGTATTTCCCTGAGGCCACATATTCCCCAGTGGAGGGGCAGACGACATCTTTATCTGAATGAAGCCGCCTTCTACTAAGTGCTAAAAACTCGACTGCATTTTTTGAGGTGTTCTATGCCAAAGTTAATATTCAGATGACACAGTAAAACTGGATAAGCGGTTCCTTGTAATACTCCAAACTCATCCTGGACACGGTGCCACTTATTTTTAAAACGTCACTTTGAAATACTTTATATTAGACAGATAATTACAGAATCATGTAATGTTGCATTTTCCATGACAAAATTTTCATATTGAAAAGAATGTGGATGCCAAGCCACTAGTCATAAGCTTGCTGTGCACTGTCTATGCCAAGACGCCAAGTCTTCTTACTCTACCTTAGCTGAACTTTTGGTTTTAACTTATCCAAAATCTCTGCTCAACAGACTCCAAGATGCTAATGCAAGAATAATATTTTGTAACCTTGAGGGGAAAAAAGAATGCTTGAAATCTATCCTGTGCTCATAATATCCGATTTAATTATTTTAACTTAATTACTAAATGCTTTTCCAAACCAAGCAGGATAAGTAAACCAGTATGCGTTGAAACCTCAAGTATATTTTTATAAGCACCACCACCACCATTTTTACCAATATTTCCTAAGACATTAACATAAAAATAGCACTGATGTTCAGGACTAGCACTTTCTGCATGACTCTTTACAGAGGAAGAATTCTTTCACCTCAGGAGTACTGGACAAGGGCTCAAGTGCATGCAATTATTCCCTTGGCAGTGGATTAATCATTTCCACCCCTGAGATCCTTCTTGTCCCTAACAAGTAGGCACCCTCCCTTGAGTAGTGTCTGTTACAATGATTTGTTCAGCTACCCTCTCAATGAACTCGTCTGGATAAATCACCCTCTTTTTCCCCAAACTCTTCCCCAAACTTTAACCCACATCCAGCTCAGAGCACAGCCAAACAAGAGAACCAGCAAAAAAAAACCCACTGCCTCTGGCAGGGAAGTTGACGCAGAGACTTGCCACTTCTGAATCTGCAATGTATTAAAATACCTATTATGTTAACATACCACATGCCAGATCAGCTGTGACAGCCAACACATAGGCAGTCGCAGCTCCCCATCTATAAACCATCTCATGATGGATGGAAGAAGCATGCTCTTAATGCACATACAGCTATGATACAGATGGTCTATCATGAGTTTCCTGGAGCTGGTTCCACACAGGTCCATGTCCAGTCTTTATAATCGAAGCAGCCTCCAGACAGATGAAAACATAATTGAAAAAAATTAAATTCTTAATGGAGGAAAATCAATTCTATCATAAGCAATTTTGACATATGACAAGGAAAATGGAAGACATCTGCTAAAACCAAACAAGTAGACGTGCATACTTCCCTTATAAGGGTGGCATAACAAAAAATGATTGAATACTCCAGACAGGCGTAGATGAAAACAAGACATTAGCATTTGATATACTTCAGTGACTGATGACATGGAAGAATGAAGGAGGGGGGTGACAACCACCAACAAAAACAAACAAACAAAAAAAAAACCCACCAAACCACCCACAATATTCTGAATAACGTCTTTTTTCTATCATACTTTATTAAATACTTGAGCAGCAATGACCTCTGATCCATGTACACATTTTCCATTTAATATACCTAAATAAATCATGCTAGAAATATTCTGTTTCCAATAATATATGCAATCTATAACATGAGTTTGATAATTCTTAAAGCAAAAACTCAAGCACTGAAATATCTTGAAAAATATGAGCACTCTGCATAACATAAAGAAAAAAAAATTGGCAAAGGTAGAGTAGATTAGCAAATCTAAATGTGACACTTCAGCCTCTGCTAAAACATGCCTTAGCTGTATTAATTCAAAAAAACATGGAACGGGCATGCACAAAACATTTGCGTGAGGCATTTTGTTTTCTGGGAGTGTGCACTGACTAGTAATGTAAGCGTACAGAGAAGTAACCATTGTTAACATGGAAACTTTATGGAAATTACAGATAATGGCAACAACCTCAGGAGGGAAAAATGATGGCCAAAGATATATTGCTATTGTGTAGTAAGGAGGAAGAGATTTACATGATAATAATGGCATGCTGCCAAATTACTTTTATAGACAAGAGAAGAATCTTTGATATATTGGTTTCAGATACTTCATCTGTATCATCAGTTTGATATATAGATGCTCATCTGCATTTTTCAAAACAGATTTGGAAGATGTTAAAGCATATCCCACTGTTCCTTCCCTGGAATTTCTTTGTGCAACTGGCTGAAAAACCCAGGCCCCAATGGCCAAATCTGACCTGCATCATGTGACAGTGATAAGGAATTATGCATTATCACCGTTCTGTACAACCAACGAAAAACGTCATTTTACTTCGAAGCTCTCACTCTGCTTCACAGTATGCCTTTTTTTCTACAAGCTGCCTTCTGGTCCGGGTTTATGGAAATCACATATATATACACTTTGGGTCATTTATATACACATGCGGCCTGCCATTTCGCAGCTACGGGAAAGATGTGGGAAAATCCCACAGACAAAACTATCAGTCATAACTGACAAGAAACCCCGTCTCCGGTCTGCATGGTGATTAATTGGCATTTATACGTACTGGTAACACTTGAAGATACTAAAGACAGGGCTGCTAACCATCCTTATTGATACAGTGCTTCTTGAAATGAGTTTCACGCACATAAACCAAGCTATTTCTAAGGATTTTTGACAGCCTTAATACTACATGAGTCCTGCCTGGGTACCACCAAATATCCACAGCATGGCCCCTCTTCTCTTCCCCTCCCAACAAGCAGGCCGCCAGGCTGCCTAATGTTTCCCACAACCTACCCTGAGGTAAAATAAAATGCTTTGATAAAGCACACAACACTTTTGCTTTCAGATGACGGCAATGACTTAAGCAGGTCAACTTGTCTTTTGAAATGTGGTCCCCTTATTCACTGCACTGTCATGTGTGGAGACCCCATACAAATGGGGTTTCTACATTTACTGCTTCACCATGGCTTGGCTGGATGAGCACACGAGAGAGGTTTCTTAGTTTTAAAGACCCGCATACATGAACTGTATTTTGAGGGCTGAAGAATGGCTCAAGGAGCTTGAGATTTAGCTCTATAGTTCCAGTTGTTCATGCTTACATAAAGCTATGAAAAGTACTACTGCAACATTTTTTCATTAAAAATAATATTAGCAATCTCATTGCATGCATCCATAAGTTTTAGGAGCCACTAGGGACAGTACTTTGTTCTCCCAACAATTCAGCAGAAGCCGTTAATGAAGAAAAACTCTTTTCATCACTACTGCAGTCAATGGTATTGGTTGCACAAAGAAGTCACCTGAAAATAATTGCTTAAAATACATGGACAAAATCAAGTATCAAAATAAAACTCCTACTAGGAAAAATGACTAAATGTACTAAAATAATGTGTTAAAAATACAGAAATCTTTGATGACATCTTTCTCACTGTACACTAAAGGATACTAAAAGGTTAAATCCTTTCGTATTCGATTTATTGTAAAGCAACTGTATTTGTTCTCCAGAACTAAAGGGTTAAAGTTATATAGTAAAAACTAGCTAATTTACTGATATACAATATAGAATAAATCTATTTCTTACAGAAAATCTCTTAAAATTGCAAATGAAGCAAAAGCACAGGAAACACAGAATTAAGGGTATCATGGGATGCTGCTTAAAAAAAAAAAAAAAAAAACTCAGCAAAACTAGCCTTGCAGTGCAGATGGTAATAAAAAAGGGTAAGGTAATCAAACACCACAGCAAAAAAATATAAATTCCCCTGAGAAGAATAAGGTCCAAAGTTCTTTGGTGACCTTGTGTGCAAGTCTGGATAAATTGAAGTTACAAGGTAAACAACATATGCAGATTTCTCATGTTATATTTCAAGAATCTGGATACTCTTTTTCCATAGTAATTCCTATTCTCTGGTGCTTTTCCAGATTTTCATTTCTCATTTTCCCTAGGAAATTCAGGAGGTTTACTTATTTAAGAAAGTTAACTGTGCGTGATTTATCTATGAAGTGGTACTGTTCTTCCACATGTCAAATGCCAGGAGTGAATAAAACCAGAAAACTGCAATTCTATCAGATATATCTCTAGGGGCACACAAGAGGAAGCTGGTTTGCCCAGACTGAAGCACACCTCTGGTATACATGCCCTCAGTCCTTGCGGACCTTTCAAAAATGCCCCTTGCAAGGATGTGTGTGGAAACTGGAAAAAAACAAAACCAAACACCCCCAGATCCACCCCCCATCCCCCTCCAAAAAACAACTCACAACCAAAAGCAACCTCATTCTGCAAAACTGGTAAAGTACCTCTAGGAAGTTCATTGGAATCAAGTGCTGCCAAAGTTGCAACTACACCTCCGAGGCTGATGTCAAAGGGAAATAAATCCTGCCCAGCAAGAGACGACAGCTGCTGGTCTAATGAACAAAGGTGGGGATCTTAAAAAGACTACAACACAGATGCCAGTCGGCCGCCACTGCTGGAAACAGCAGTTTATATTACTGAGATGGCCTCTGCCATTGGGAAGTTTAATGAACTGAAGATTTTTAATCAATGCACTAGTTTATAGGCCTCCAACATAATTAATTTTAAATGCTTAGCATTTATACAGTACTTTCTGGCCAAGATCTCAAAGAGTAGAGTTTAAAAGCACAATCTGATTTAGCCTTAAAACACTCCATTTTAAAAACAAAAAGCACAGATGAACTATTCATTTTGAGATGGCTGTTTCACTGAATTAGGTTCACGTTTCATCACAGATGATCTAAATTTATAGTTCCTTAAATATTCTTATTTTCAGAAACTTAGTGCCTACACCTCAGTTAAATCAAGACAAAACTGAGAGTTTAAAGTCTTGATGCTTAAGCTACTTATTACCTAATGTGCCAATTCACGTTCTCTGTATAGTGCCTATCTTTATTTAAGAATCAACATTTTGAGATTGCACGAGGGGCCCCATTGCAGCCAGAATTAAAATTCTGGGTCCTCCCAGCTCCAACCACTAACCCATGTTACAGAGTGAGTTTAATGAAAGGTAGTAAGATGTAATAAAACCATTATTCCATTACAAACTGCAAGAAACAAACCTATTCTTAACAATGGAACACATAAGCCTTATTGTAAAGTCATACATGCGAAACTCATATCTTAGACTATTGTTTAGCTGAAATCCTCCAAAGTTAGCATTAAAACCCACCAGTTATTGCCCGCTATGGTGAAAAGTGTTGGAAATTAAATTTTAAAACGAACTGGTTAAGAGGAGGCTGCCCTTAATCTGGATGCTGTTCACATTCCATCATAATGAAAGCAGCTGAAAGATCCAACGTAATCAATGTCCGTGCTATAAACTGGCAAAAAGACATATGGAAATGAAGAAGTCAACCATGATTCAAAATAAAGCTCACTTACCCATAGACCTGTTAAACTTTAAGTGTTCTCCATTTATTGCACACAACCAATCATTCTTACTTTGACAAAAACACAGAACAATAGTAAACTCACAAATTTTGGCAGATTTTTTATTTTAGTCAAATATCTTGGGATATCAGAAACTCATATTAAAAATATATGAAAAGCCAAGTAAAAGTTGTTCTGTCACGTTAGCAACGACGACTGGTAAATTACTACCATAAAGGACTAAGCAATAAAGAAAGCATTTGTTTTATCTCACACTTAGGACGTCAACTTTCTTAGTCTCCGAGTGCTCCACTCCAATTTTGTAGACAGAGTTATAATGTCAATAGGATTCACACATTTGTCAGCCCACTCAAGCAGCATAAGGGCTCAGAGAAACATGGGTCTGATAAACCTGTCTGAATGTCACACTTTTGGCAGGAAAAAAAGAACTAGGAAAGGCTCCAATAGTGTTTTCCCAGTTTTTCCCAGTCCAAAATGCTGACATTAAGGCATGTGTGAAGGAACCGTTCACTTCCTTTTAATTGTGTTAGTGTTGAGACACCTGACACACCACACTCCCCTACAGATGGAAATGAGACAGCTAAGCCTTAAATACCTCACTGCAGCAAGCAGAAAAAAATGCATGTTGTTGTTTATTGCAAAGTGAAGCGATAAACTGAAGTCTGGTGAAATTTCAGGCTATTCCACGCTATTAAACCAAACTCGGCTCATGTTTATCTCAACTTGCTCACCCGACTTCCCAAACTGACTATGAAGAAGCTGCAAGTTTTTTTTAATGTGGTATCACCCTGATAGAAATGGGTTTGGTGACTCCAGAATCCTTTCCTCAGCCGCCTGGGCAGTCACTGGACCTCATTTCCAGCTGGATACCGCACAGACTGGAAGAACAAAAAGGCTTAACTACATTTCATTGCTAGGATGCCTGCTTTGTCCTGGATTTCCATTCATGTTACTGTGCTATTATTACAGGACTCTCCTTCTTCATCAAGAAAACAACTCTGAAGTTCAGCTTTATGCATCATAGCCTCTTCTTAACGCCTACTAAAAAAATAAAAAGTGCGTGGAACAGATTAAGACCATGTGAAAAAATTTATAGCTGTGTCCCTCTGAAAAGGCAGGAAATTGGGAGGGTTACACTCTCTGCACCACCCGGTTTAGGGACACAAATAAAATTCTATTAGTTAAGCTTTAACCTACCATTTCAGGTTTTGCACCACCTTGAACTTAAATGATGTAAATGTTTAGGGAGATGACATCAGAACTGTTTTCCCCCACTTTCACAGTGCTTTGCAAATTAGGCACTGCTTAACACTTACTTCTAATTCCACACAGAAAAGTCAATGCCCACCTTCACCTGGACCAAGACGCCAGCCGCCTTCAGCCCCTCACTTCTTTCTCTTTTTTTAAACAAGCACCTTTGTGCTTCCTCCCTCAAGCACAGCAGAAACTCACAGTAAATACCCACATTATTGTTTTTGAAATCTCACTGAAACTCTCTTTTGCCACGATGGCTATTAAGCTATTGATGACATTAGGCTACTACCTTCATATCAACCTCTGTCTAGTGCACAGAACTACAGAGCCTATTTTTCCTCCTGCACTGTTTGGAAACAGGAAGTTAAACTCTGAGAAGCAGTAAAGAAACACGTATCTAAAAGGATAAAAAACATGCCTGAATGGGCTTAAAAGAAGAGGACAAGATCAGAGAAATAAATTACCAGTGCTTCCACAGAATATCCTTCCAATGGCAACTCACACGCCTGAGCAAGATGTCTCTTCTGTATCTCTCTGGACGTGCTTTTTCCTTTATTTTTTTGTGAGCATTCTGTGAGAGCATCTCAGACTCACACAAGCATTTGGATTTCTGTCTACCAATTTTATGTAGTCCTCTGTGTAATGCGGACAGCACCATTAGCAGGGAAATAAATACTGCAGATTATTCTGCATTATGTAAAAGCATGCTGCTAACCTAGAAAAAGAGAATGAAAATAGCAAAACTACTTCAAAGTTTTTAAGGAAGTTGTTTGCTTGGGTTTTTTGCCCATTTACAACACACACAGACAAGCACTTCCTCTCTGTTGTTCAATAACTATTTTTCTTCCATTTTTTGGTAATACATCTTTTCCTTCTCTGTAGGTTTCAGCACTTTAGGGCTCCACGTGAAAAGACAGGAGACTGCAATGCCGTGCTCCATTACTTGAAAACGTTTCAAAAATACTAAGTGCATGGGCCAGTCATGACAGATGAATTGTATTAAGCCAGAATAGGTATTTGCATATTTGGAGTACAGTTATTAAGCAGTCATCACACAGTGATTATACATATTTATTCACTATGATCAGCTAACAGTTGTCAGGCACAGGTCAAGGATTTAGACAGAGCAGGCTACCAAGTAATAATTGTAAAATGACTGTGTAAATGGAGCCTTATAACTGTGGTGCATCCTCACAGGCCAACAGGCTGATGGCATGTCATTTCTGAGAGTTTTAAAGGTATATTGAAAATAAATTTAAAAAAATGTTTAAATTTTCCCCACTGAAATGCAAGGGGACGTGATCTAAGATCTTCTCTTCACAGAGAACATGGAAGCAAAGGCGTTCTCACATTGGTCTTTGAGGATTTGAAGCCTGAAGGCTTCTGGAGCGAAATACAACTTCTAACTAAATATAACCAAACCAGACATGGGAGAATGTGATGTTTCTCTTTAGCAATAGGGTGCACCAAGCACCAGAACACTATACATCACTGCTAGAATAAAAGTATACATTAAAGCTTTTGAGAAAACCTGGGAGAAGACACTGAGCCTGAGCCAGATGAAGGAGATGTATGATGCAAGGTGAACAGCTCCACTTCCCTGAAAAATCTTGCAAATGAAAGATGGGCAAGTCTGACAAGAAAAAGCTTTTGTGACTTATGTCTTCAAATATTATGTCCTAAACACTTTTTAGAAGCAATTTGTTTTCAAGAGTCATCTCCTCCCTTCCCCTCTAACCTATACAGGTCCAGCTTGACCATGCGACAGCACTGAATCATCATGCAGGTTTAAGTGATGCATTATCTATGAGAGAGAGAAGACGAAGAAAGTAACAGAAGAAAGGTTAGTTGCAGAAGCAAAGTATGGCCAGTTCTGCGCATACTTCAAAAGGGACATAAAAAACCACAGGGATTGTAGGAACTCTGAATTAGGGCAGCAGCTGGAATATACAAAGGAATAAGACTAAGTATCAACAAGGAGATATTCTCTTGCTTGCAGTAAGGCTTAACAGGCTGTAGGAATACTAGGAATTAATTACTGAGTAGCGGCTGGTTTTCTTATTTCCTGGACCATTTTCACTTGTGCTAATTTACTTTTATCGTGAACCACTGAAGGGAGAAAACTTGGTTGAGATACTTCTCAGCCTGCAATCACAGAAACATCCTCTCAATTTGGAGTGCTGTTTCAAGCCAGATTAATTAACAGTATTAATTATACAAAAATTGCCTTGCAATAGGTAAATCCAATTGAACACATTACAATGTATTCAGATGGAATAAATACAAGGGAAGAAAAAGGTAAACACTAGATTAACTGGAAAATGATGTATGAACTTGGTTCTTTCAGACAGTGTTTTAACACAAGCCTGAGAACTAATTACCCATAAAAAGTCTCAAATATTCTTTCCTTTCGTTGAGAGGCTATGACAAATCATACGTGCAACACATCTAAGACAAATGCTTGCCAAAAGATAACTTAAAAGATCTAGGACACAATCAACATTCAGCAATGTTGAAACGCCAAATGTTTTCCAGCAGCACGCACAAAATATCACACACGCCAAGTACGATTTCCCCTATAAACCACCATCATTTCCTGATACAGACTCATACTGCAAATCAAATAGAGAAGAAAAACTATTTACCCTCACTAATATGTCAGACTGCATTGAAGAATCTGACAAATCTGTAAAAACATCAGAGACATCAGCACAACCTTCACACATAATTAACTGTATATGGAGTAAAGGGGGTAAGCTGCCATCATCAGATCCTACCTTCTATTTCCACTCCTGGACAGATTGCCTCCGACAGTGAAGTTCTGTTTCCAAGGTAAACAGAAGAGCATTACACTGACCTGATTGGCAAGTATATTCATAATGATCAAGTGGAATTTAAGTGACTGCGTAACCATGAACAAAAAGAAAAGGAATAAAAAATCTTGAGCGTGTATTTATTTATTTATTTATGGTCAGAAGATAGAACAAGATAATGGAAAGAGCGTTAGATAAAAAATGCCTTCCACGTTGCCCACTGTACTTGGGGTTTTTTTTTGCTGCATCATCACTTTGGACAAAAATAATTTTAAAAAGCAGAAGGACATAAAGCCTGATAATAGCAAGTGATCTTTAGAGCTAATGGAAGACTCAGAATCAAAAGTTGCAGGGGGAACATCTCTGAGCCGTTCACCATCCAGCCTTCCACAGGGCCATACCCCAATGGCCTGTTTAATCAAGTCCCACACAAGCTTTTTTAACCTACAAAAAAGGTAAGCCTGTAATTAATGAACTTATGACTTATCTGAGCTGGCTGCAACCCTCTTTATGCTCCATGAGTTGTGGGAAGTGAAATTAAAGTACTAAGCACAGCTTAAAATTACAATCTAATAGTTTTTGAGTAAGAAACAAGACATCCCACTCAGATAGCTATATTTACCAGTTCGGTAATTCTGGTAATTCCCTCCCAAATAACTTTATGTTTGTCCTAAAACACTATTAAAAGAGAGATAAGGAACAGAAGAACTAAAGAGCTGGTTAATCTGTGCAGCATCATTATGTATTATTTAGTTTAATATCTTCTTGTAGTAAATACAAAATCATTATGTGCCATTTTCTTCAAGAGAACATTGTAGTAAATTTGGTGTTGCAACAGAACCATTAAAGTATAATAGTGTACACAGAAAAATTCTACTGATTAGCAAGCAAAAATATGTAATTATAGCCACAGTGTGGGACTCAGTTGGCTGGTGTTTTATTGCATACTGCTTTGTAAGACTACTTTGCTGCCAAAACTAATGAGGAAAATACTGAGTTGTTACTTCCAGTTGTACTAGAGGTTTTTGTCTTGATTTTATTGACATTTATAAAGTGATCATCACATGTAACAAACAAGCCACAGTGCCAACACTGTGAGCTGCAGTCTAGAGTAATTAACGAATAAACAGCATCAATTCCATAGCAGTGTTCCACAGATACATAATGTATTAACTGACTTCTTAAGAGCTAATTCTGAACAATAATTTATCCAAAGCGTCTCAAGTTCTCTGCAGTTTGAGCAGTATTAACGAAATAATACAAGAGCCCCGAGACATGACTTTAAAAGGAAAAAGCAGCTCAACATTAGCCCATAAATGTTGCAGTAAACATATTCAAATGTGCATGTCAATAGAAAAAATATGTTTTTTAAAGAAAACATGTATGATCGTAAGTAAAAAGATTGAACAATATATATCCTAAGATATTTGGTATTATACTTAAGCCTCCAGATTTTCCTTTCCAGCTCTCATTGGAAGAGGGGGCGGGTGGGGTAAAGTACATTTCTAGCATTGTACAAAAAAGATGGAAAGTTCCAGTTTAAAAAGCTCGCAGAGAAATAAAAATAACAGAAAGTTCATCTGTTTCTGGAAAGTTACATCAAAGCCTTTAAGCAAGACTCATTAAATTTACTGTTTTTTTAACCGTACGTGGTTCATACCTAAAAAGAAGCCTGATATCATTAGAAAGAAGCAATCATTCTAATTTGCCAAACAACAAAGTGAGAGGACATGTAACGCTGTCTGAAGACACTGAAGCTCCAAAGACTGTATCAGTGATGGATCTGGGGCCTAAATTCCACTTCCAAATCAGCACCTTTTCCGGAAATATTTACAGAACAGAATCTTTATCCATATTTAAAAAAAAAAACCAAACCAACAAACAACAAACCAACAGCTTATGCCAATGCTGTCAAATGCAGAATAAATTTCAACATAATTCTTAATATCACTCTACCCACTGTCAGAAAGCATACTTTTAAATATAGCTTTGCCTGCCTACTTTCATATTATTCAAACGCCTGCAAACAGGAAGTCATAACGGGATTATAAGAAGAAACTACAGCGAATTTGGCAAGGAAGCTCGGAGAGGCATTTTGAACTCCTATCTATACCCAGGGTATAATAAGCCCCATCTACATTTTTCTATTAAAATTTAGCACTTTGGGTACATCTTCATTAGCCAATAGAGAGGACCAATAAGAGCACGTCTGTTAAGTAAAACAACTGGTATTGAGAACCTGGAGTATAAATACTACACATGTTTCAGGGTTTTTTTGGGGTGGTAGGGAGGGGGTTTGTTTGGTTAGTTTGGTTTTTATTGGTATTTATTTTGGGTTAGTTCTTCTCTGGTCCATGGACTGAATTGTCAGTTTTCTGATGGAATACATTAGAGAGACATCCTCCAGTCCAGTTTTACCTGAAAGAAACCCAACTCTTGTGCTGCAAGATACTTGATGATGCTAAATACCAAAGCAGTGAGGAGAGTCAGGGGATTTCCTTCAAAAGCGCATGCTAGGCCCCAACTATAAACAACAACATAAATGCACCCTTTAAGTATTGTTTTTAGTTGAAACTTATTGGAATTTTTCAGGATTTTTAGCAATGCCTGAGTTAGTGTACCTGCAAATAAAGGGGGGAAAGCCCCCATTCTCACACCTAAGTAAAACAAATTTCTGCATTGTAAGAGGACAGCAGTTTTGTTACTGAGCCCTAACAACCTGTATGAATCAAAGTCCTAAAGATCAAAGTAACAATTCACATCAAACCCAAACTCTGCACCAGCCACACACAGAAGTCAGCAGGATAGGATATTCACCCCTTAAGGTTTTAGTTGTAAACAGGCACTAACAAACAACTGAGCAATGGCAGAACAAAAACATTCAGCAGTCACCCTAGGGTACAAGCATAAACAAGCCTTGTCTTAGAATGAGTAATACGTTCTGCTTGCAGTGGTGATGTTAAGGATGAAGCGTCAGGAAGCAACAAGACTGAGGGAATGATGGAGAACCTCTTTCACAGCATCAAGACAACTTACACAAATAATCTAATGCCATAGTTCTAGTAACTTCTGATGGTAAGACGATTGAGAAAAGTAATCCTCCCCGCCTTCACAATATTATACGTAAAATTTTACACAGATAAGTACTTGTGAAATACACATCTCAGTTCAAGCTGAATAAGCAAAATGTGTGAATATGCTGGTGACACACTTCATAAGACAGTCTCCAACAGACCTATGGTTAACTTACAATCCCACACCATAAATATTTCACGTTTCAGTATTACCAGCATCACACTGTAAAGACAAACTCGTCACGGTCTTACGGAAAGCTGATGCTATTCACGCCTATAAAAAGACATCTTAGATTTACCAGCTTTAATAGCATCAGTGTATTTTATTTTCAGCAAATAGCCTTTCATAGAATCAGAGAATAACTTAGGCTAGATCAGACCCTGGAGCTTACGCAGTCCCACCTCCTGCCCAATTTTCCTTTACAAAAGAAAAGCACGGCTGAAACAGATCTGTCTTCCATCCTTCTGAAGTGAAGAAAATCTACAGAAAATGTTGAGAAGCTGTTCTACCATCTAAAATCTTTTTATTGTTATTATTTCTAATAATTATGTTTATGCTCCAGGGTAAAGCAACACCCAACACCTACACATTATTGAAAATAAATGTTTTTCAATTATTAAGATGGAAGAACGAAAGCTAAACAATAATTGGCACAAAAGGCTCACTCAAAAACAGTCCCAAGATGACACCTATTCAGCTGGCCAGGCACCTATTTGTGGTGATCGCAAGAACCACAAAAAATAGGTGTAGCTAAAGTATTAAGGAGGATGAAAGGTCTAAGCTGACAGCAAATGCAAACCAGATCTGAATACTCCCGTCAGACCTCCATTTGTGGAGGCCAGACTATTACTTGTTATCTGCAGACTGAGGTATGCGTAACATGGGCAGGCACTGCAGGCGGAGGGATGAGCACGAAGATCCTTAATGAGGGACAATCTAAACCCTCAAATCTCTCAATATGTAACATAGGGTGATTCAAAACAGAAAGGGCTGACTTTTAACACAGCTTTCGGCAGAGAACTGCGGCTCTGATCCCCTTTCCTCATGTCTAGATTATTTTTCTTAATTTTGCTCTTCCTTTTCAACGAGTACAAGTTTTATATAACTACCTCTTCTAATTAGATGGGCAACTTCCTGATCTATTGACCTATTGCACAATATGATTTTAATTAGTTCACACTGGCATGCAATGCCTGGAGTTTAAGTATTGTTTTGCCCGAACAAATCTATTTGCCCATTGAAAACGTTTATATAAACAACCCAACAAAACCATTTTAAAAAATATTATTGTATAAAATCCAGTGGGATATGGTTGACTACTGGCCCAGCTGTCATAAAAGGGTGAGAGTGACATTCACGACCTTCTCAAAGGCAGTTTTCTCTATTGAACTACACTTCCTACTTGATTTTTTTATTTAAAATTAATAAGATTCTTTTTTGTCAAGTACTAATATATTGTTCCTTCTCCATTAATGCCTTATGTGCATGTCAGCACAGATACAGATATTACAAGAATATTTGTTTTGAATAGAAATCTCATTGAGCAATGTTTTACAGACCAGACATAATTTGAATGCAAGAGTTTTTATCACATCAAAACAACTCCTCAAGAACATACACAGCTGTTTTATTAGAGAATTTTATGTATTTCACAAAGGAGACAGACCAAAATTGGAAAACCAAATTGCAAAACGCAGAGAGGGAAATTGAGGGTAAAGAGAAATGTAGTATTTTCAATACCTTCCAGACCCTCCCTGTATCTCCAGAAAGCCCCACGTCTCTGGTCTCCCTTCACTTACTCTACACTCAGGTCTTTCATGCCTCCAACCTGGAGGCAGGGTAAAAGCCACACGTGCTACACTGAATCTGAAATACTGGCCAGGAACACAATGGCAACAAAATATGTAATGGCTGGGTCTCCCCGGATTTCACCCCCTTAAGAGAGGCTTTAGCTTCTCTCTGGATATCAGTTTTCAGAAATGTGCAAAAACCCACTTGTTTTGAAACTTGCAACCCTCTGTCAAACACATCTGCAAATAACCAGTAAATTAAATAACATGTTGGGAATTAACAGTAGGCAAGAGACAACACAAGGAAAGCAGAATAAGAATGTTTCAAAATCTGCAGACTGCTCATATAGGACGGGACATAAACAAAGCACAAATGGACACTATCACATATTTCCTTTCCAGTTTGACAAGAAATCCCTGACAAAACTGTTTTGGGCTTCAAGGAGCCCCAGGTTTCACTACAACAATCTGCCCATCTGTGAATGAGTAAGTGAAGCGTGTGCACCTGTGGTCACAACATATATGAACTACAGCAAAGATCACGGACGTGACTGACACGATGACTCAGTGAGCATCAGGGTTTGAACTTCCACCTCTAGCACTTCTTGGTGGAATATTGACCGAGAAGTCATTCAGTCTGAACGTTTTCTCATGTTCAGCAGATTCCCTATCAAATATGAGACGAGTTAGTGTTGCAAGCCTACTTGAAAGCAACAAAATAGCTCCAAGAGACAGCAATTTGACTTTGTTTAGATGCCATTGAGTTAATCATTGTGAAACTAATAATCTTCTGTTGATACTTCAACTAGATACCCCAGGAAAGCACAGGAAAAAAAGTGAAAAGAAAAAAGTTTAGATAGCCATGTTCAATCTTTCCCTTCTATTATTCATAAACCTGCGGGTTTTAAAGGAGAACGTAATTATTAGGGGTTCTCGGAGAAACCTGGCCTAATTAAGTTTTAATTCCCACAGATCGGTAGGTATACTTCTCCCCTGCAAACACAGAGACGCATTTGAGCAGCATTTCTCAAAAAAAGAAAATGTTCTTCGGTAACCTCACAATGGATTTAGTCCAAAATTTGGCACCATCTGTATATCATAATAGGCCTTTGCGATTCAGGAGTCCAAGTAGCATGATTGTCTACAGGACTCCAGATAGACACCTTGGCCACAGGGACCCTCAGAATCCTGTGAGGAATTAAAAACCATTGCAGAATAGCTCCAAAAAAGCCCTTTCCTTCCTCTTGAAACTTCTTTCTACTTACTGGTCTCAGGGTATGCTTAAACTTAAACTGATGCAGAAGTACTTTAATAGTAAAATTATATTACCCAGGGATTGACCCCTTCAAAAACAACAACAAAACAGCAAAACAAGCCAGAGGGACTGCGGCAGGGGGAAGAAAGAAGAGTAGAGATTAGTATGTAAAGTTTTTTGTAGAGTATAAATGCTAGGAAAGCCAGAAGACCCAACAGTCGGTGTCACTATTCTCATTTCTATTGAGACATTCCGAAATTAATCTCAAGGACAAAATACACCGCTCCCATGATGCAGCAGACAATAAGGAGAGCAACTTCTTGCAATATGCAAGAGTCCTTGACTCCGATGAAAACTTCACCCATGTTGCCATCAATCTAGCGTACTCTTTAATGGCACTTTCTAAACTCTTTGAGCTTTGTGAAAGTTAAAATTGAAGCACTGCTAAAACACACTAAAAAATAATGTCTGTACAGGGCAGAGTTATCACTACAGTCAATTAGGTATTCATGGCTCTGCTCCATTTCTGCTGCGGTAGGTGTGATTGTTGTACTTACTGTTTCCCCAATTCTTGCGCTTCATTTAGTTACACTGGTCTAGATACCACTTCACTACACACCAAAACGAAACCCACTCCAAAGCGAAACAGAAACAGATTTACAATGTACAAAACAAGGCATGATTTTTCAAAAGCCCCAAAAGTGGATGCAATACCACATGGTACAGTGCAGAGGGTGCATGTAGATACCTGAAAGGTCTCTTCAAAAATGAGGATTTTGTGAGTATTCTCTCCCGAATGCTGAGACACTTCAGGGAATGCACAAAAGCACCATGCTAACTGCAGCACGTACTTGTCCTTGGCACAGGTATGGGAAAACAACAATTAAGCTTTTGTCAAACATATCCTTTTTCCAACAAACAAATTCTTCCTAAATACCTGTGCTGCCAGTGTCTCTCTCACATACAGTTATATAGTCTTTCTTAGAAGACTAGAAAACAGTCAAATTGCATTGTTAAATAACCAAATGTATTTTTGCTGTCTTACTTTTGATTATTCAACATTAGCACATAAATTGACAGCTATTAAGCAAATGATAAATGTTATCTGTTCATACAAAGAGTGCTTTACTGAATCAAAACCATTAACAGTTCCCAAGAGTGTAAATGTAGCTTTTTATAAAACTGAAAAGGAAAGCTAAAAAAAAAAAAAAAAAAAAAAATGATTTTTAGATTAGCANCATATGCAGAGATTCCCCAGAAGAGGCAAGGAACATAGCTGACCTAACAGACTACAGATTAAAAATAATTGTAAAAGGAATTTAATGTGTGTAAGACTAGAAAACATGAAATTTGATTTCTTTTCCTTATGCCTCAGAGCTTCTGTTATACTTCTAGTTGATTTTACCAAGCTGAAGAAATACTACAGATTTGAGGCATAAACTTTCCCTTATACAATTTTTTTGCTACACAGTAAGTATCATTTGTGAAGCACAATGACCACACTAGACAATGGGAACTTAACAGAAAGTTCTGTCTTTTCAAATACCCTTACTTCACCTCAGAAGACTCAGAAATATTGCAGAAACTGGAGGGACAGATTTTGAAAATTTTTCCTGACAGGCAATGGTGACAAATAATTGAAGTTACAATCTAGAAGATGTCCCATGCCCTTCTATCTTTTCAAACATGGTATTACCATAGTACTCTGAAGTCTGCCAGGGAAAGAAATTAGAAATATGGTGTGAAAGAATAAGCACAGTTTTTCTGCTTGGAGAAAGCGTATCTCCTCGTCGCTGTAAGATATCCCTTGCCTTTCGGATGACTTCTTGATCTGTCAACACCAAAGTTTACAAAATGCCCATCAACACAACTCAGCAAAGCCAATGAGAAAACCCCTTCTGTTGGTTCTGCTCTGTCACACCTTTGATGCAAATGAGTGATACGAGGCCTCAGACCCTAAGGTGAATATCCTACAAGAGAGTTAGAATGTGGTTTTCCCTAAGAAAAGGAACAGAGGTACTTCTGGATAATGAGACAGGAAATGTGTAAATCCCATTCCACTTTCTCGTTTAGAGAGTTTAATAAAGCAGCACTATATTGTGGCACACCAATTTTTTGGCAGCATTTGGAAAGATAGCACCTCCTGAGCTGTGAGTACCGTATTTTACTGCACCCTGTCAAGTTAGATAAAAGCTGTCTGCAACTTTTATATTTTTCCTAGACAGAAGAGTTACACAATATTGCCAAGAAGCTTTAGAACCATACTTGCTAGCCTATCACTACTGCCAAACAATTTTTAAAAATTCTATTTCCCCCTCTGTCTAAAAGGTGCTCTGGCAACTCCACAAACATTCAAGAAAGCACCATATTCTCTAGCTACTCTGCAACACGCATTGACACAGGGCCTTAGAGAGCCTGACCTTGGAGACTGAAGTCGTAAAAATTCTTAAACTATTTATAAAACAACCTTCCTATGAAATTATCTTTCTTTTTTTTTTCCAGTTGTACATTTAGAGAATAAACATTCCTTAAATATTAAGTCCCGTCCCGTCCCCCCCCCAACTAGCCCTAAAGGAGTAAGGCACAGAGTAAAAGGAACAGGGAAAATAAGGAAATAAGAGCACAGAATAAATACATCAATTATTTTAGCATGTTAAATACAAATGGAGAGGAGAGAAACCAGTTAATAGCAGCCTGATTATTCCAGTAGGGCCACTTAGTAGTAGTGATGGAAAGATAACACTTGCTTAACTGATGTTTGTAAAGTATTTACATTCCTCAGATAGAAGAACTATAGACACGCAAAGTAGCATTATCATTACAGCGGCTGCCACTATGACTTTTGTAAATAATTAAAGGCTGTGACATTACTCCTGGTAAGCATATCGTAATATAACATCTGGGGGGTGGGAGGAACAGACACGACCGATTCCTCCGCCCTATATTTTATGCATGAGGAGTGATACTTCATAGTGTGGTCAGAGCATGACTGCCAAGAGGGATAGTTTGTAGCTGGTAATGTTTCCTGGAGAGACTGCGGAGTTCCTTTTGTTAAGGCAATAAGCGATCAATAAGCTGGAGAGGTAAGCTGCAACAATACGGGTCGCATTTCAAAGCAGTCTTTCTTTTAAAGAAATTTGTTTTGTTTACTTTGTTGGAAGCTCTTAAAAAACATCTTCCAGTCCAGTGCTCAATACCTTCAGGGGACAATTACTGCTTCACCAGAAGCATTAATTAATTTTAATTACTCTTTCTGACAAATATTTTGTAGAGAGTGTAATGTAGGTATGTTTTATTAACAATCTAGGAATTTAAGTTTTTAACATTAGGAAAAAAACTTATTATTATAACAACAATAATTAAAGTAGGAAAGATATAAAACATGCAACACAAGATGCATAAAATTTTGACTTTCAAACGAGGGAGGTAACTTTGTGAAACTTTTTTTTTCAGACCATTTACTGTAAATACAATTTAGATTGACTTGTTTCTGCCCAAATGATTTTTGCTGCTCATCTATCAGATACTGGGCAACAGTAGCATACAGTAGCAATAGATAATGGTGCAGTGAAGATGGAAAGGCATGAAGGAAGAATGAGCCTGTTCTAGCACAGAGAAGAAACAGAGAGAAGTTAGAGGCACAGCTTAGAAGAGACTGCCATTATTTTCAATGGTGAGGTGATTCATTAAATGATCTTGGGCAGACACGTTTGTCAATACTGGAACAAAGCTACATACGAAAACATCATTTTAATTAAGGTCTTAGAGGATGTCCTGTGAGTTAACTGGTATTAAATCACATACAAAGAATGTTCGTATTTCATCTGACGTGTGTGTTTTCTTCCAGACATTCATCTCACAGGAGGAACGCTAAATGCAATGATAAAATGTTTTCTGCCTTTCTGTGTCGGAAAAGATTACCAGCAAGCTAGGAATTAACTTGCACTGGATAATCACTGCACAATAGCTAATTTTATATGGTACACGTGGTTGCATTCCAATTGAATACGTATTTAGTTCATCTAGAAACCCTAACATCAAGATGCTGCTTTAAAACCTCTAAAAACATGCATGCTATGAAAACGGGAAAACACCACGAAAAAAGCACCTTGTTAATTGTATCACGATCTGAAGTTAATTAAGTCGGTGACACTCAGTGTGTCAAAAAGTATTTCTTTGTGCCTAACGTGACCTTAAACCATGGATGGAGATTGAAGGAGAATTACTAAAAGGAAAAGAAAAGAGAACGATCTCCACTGCATACCACAACACCGCAGAAAACTGGGTCTATTCCACAACCCAAGAGCAAGAAGAGAAGCAAACTGAAATATGCTATACAGCAATCGGAAATATTGGTGAGAAGAAACCTCTGGAGGTCCTGTAGTCCAGCCCCTCACACGGGGCAAGACAATCTCCAGACACCAGCCCTGGTCTATCTGCATATGACATTTCAGGTGTCTGGAAGGGAACTGGTTAGAAACTCACTGTTTCAGAACACCACCATTCCTATCGTCTCGTTGCTGTTTATCCGTCTTATTTCACGTCAGAGGTATCTGCATGGCGAGCTCTCGCAGTCATCTGTGAGAGCAGGAAAGCATCCAGGAGGATGATCCATTCAGGATCCAGCTGACATCCAAGTCAGCTCCCTGAAGCCAAGGCAGGGAAAATCTTATCCACCGCTTCTAGCAGATGACCTCCACCACACTCCCCCCATACACACCTAATTAGCGATGTGTTTCAGGCACCGTACTTTCTACTTAGGTAATGAGGAATATTTATCAAAAATACTGTCTTATTTTTTCCAGTACACTACAGACTTTATACCTTACATTTGTGCATTATTTATTAACATTTTTCAGAAAGTTTTCCTTCTGAATGAGAAAGACCTGACTACTAGCATTGCATTGCATTAAATATAATAAGAGTTTCCCACATATTTGGGTTAGTTTTTAAATGCATGTTTCAGTGTTTTTCCAACTCAAGGCCAAACTCTTTCTTGTACGCCCATACTTCAATATTACTCATGAGCTAATTCAAATGCAGGTATCAATTAGTTTCAATGAAAGACTGAAATTAATACAATAATTTAATACAAACTGCTATAATATGATGAATAGTACATTTTAGAAGAGCATGCTAGGAAAATAATTTATATTGTATACTAAATAAAAAGGATCATACTCTCAAGAGCTTTTGAAACGTTACTTTCCCCTTGATGAATTACAATGCAATTTTCTAGCCAACTAATTTCACTAAAGAAGATAATGACTTGAGCAAAAGGCTAATCAACTGCCAGTCAGGATTCCTTGAAGCACAGAATGTCAAATGTTGAAGCAATTTTTTTTACAAGTCATAAAAGCACTTAAGTTCCATGATATGTCATAAAACCTGTGATGAAAATTTGAAGTTGATGAAGCATTCTTATTTCTCCAGTGATATTCCTAAACAAACAACTTTCAACTTAAACCAAATCTTCCATTAATATTCAGATCTATTAAAGAAGCATCATCACTACACAATTAGCTGTGTAAATGTCAGTCAGACAACTAAACAGATTAATCATCCAGGTTGTTTTCTCTACCAAGTGTCTGAATTGTCAATGTTATTTAATTTCTTCAGGAGTGGAGGGTGAGAAGGGAAATACTGTTTTTTTAAATATTCTCTTATTAGAGTAGATTTTTAACATGATAGGAAGCGCTAATTGATCATGACAATTTATTGTTCCCTTAAATCCACTTTGGTTTTGTGTTCTGTAATATTCCGCTTACACCTTTTATTGTAATTCAGCAGAAAATGTTTCAGAACTAAAGCTTTGTAGCATTAATTGTCATCGTCTTTTCTTCATGAGAAACACAGGTCACTACTCTTTTATGTGTGGATAAATAGTATTCTCTGAAGGCAGGACTTAATTATTTTTATGTAGCTTGTCTCTTCCTTTCTATTTTCAAAGTCAATAATTAATTATTTGTCTGGGCTTCTATTTCACCATCTTGTGTATTTTTCTGGGAAGAAATCAAGTCAGCTGAAACCTCTATTACCCACTTGATCTTGTTATGAGGTTTTAAGCTGGATATGTATTACACCAGCAGAATGTTAACACTGATGAATATTGGAGAACAGAATATAACATCTTTAAGTAATCTAAATCAACAGTGTTTTCAAACTCCGAAACTTCTGGATACCAGGAAGGAGAAAAACAGACAGTCCAGTCTAATATCCTAAAAAACTATATCTGAAAATTGACTACACTGCATAATCCCAAAGACACTATAAAAAGCATTATAGATTATAGATTAAATAGCACATTCTTAAACAGGACACTGTGTGCAAACTAAAACTATTACATTAATTTTTGGTCCTTACATAATTAAGGACCATACCTATATATAAGAAACTAAAGTCATCCACTATTTTAGTAGACTACCATATTTCACTCTGCTTCCAAAATCTGCTTACAGCACAATGCCTGCTTTAATTTATGCAAACAGAATAGGTGCAATTCTTGTGATGATCTTAAAACAAGAGCAAATATGATGTACATTTAACATGTAACTGAAGCCCATGTTAAGTACAGGAAACTCCCCTAACCATGGCACCACTTAATCTTCCCATTCCCCACACTCACGCAGCACATTGCTCTTCGCACGACTCCCCTCTCCTCTGCTTGGGCTTGGCAGACCCACAGAAAACATTTTCCCCTCTTTTCTCACACTAGTAACCACTGCCATGTGGTATTACTGCTGTTGATACTAGGTGTTCAATCCTGCTCCCTTCCCTGGGTATGGACTGCATACAAATAAAGACTTACAGTAGCCTGCTCCAACAAGCTAGCTGCTTCCAGCTGCAGGCGTGAAGAATGCCTTGACAAGTGTCTCGGTAGTGCCTGTGCTTTTACCACTGCCTAACCCAAAATTCATGATCACCTCTGCATTGTGCTGGGCTTTCCAGGCCTGCTTTCTACAGCTGCTTGTCATCCTTGTCCTCCACTTACACGGAGAGCTCTTCATGGCAGGGATGGTCTTTTATTGTTCCATGTTGGCACTGAGAGAACAGCAGTGCCACAGTCAATAATTAGAGCCACCTGCAGCTATAGCAATTTAAAAAAGAATCTTAAATCTTTATCAGACATCGGAGGCAGCAGAGCAGTGGGATACAAGAGCTTCCCAGCAAAGCAAGGACCCTTGACAGAACAAAGCATCCCCTGCTTATCGGGCTCACCATCGCTGACCCTCACTTTTCTATAAATCGGGGATGAGTGCTAGAAGAGGCAAAACACTTCTCAGTGGAACAAAAAAGAGGAGATCTGGGCAAAGACAGGAAAATTTGGGGCTTTCTAAGGCAATGTGCCAACTCCTCAGCCAATATAGCAGGGAGAGGAAGACCTTGTTCCTTTTTTTCAAGAGAGAGATTATATATGTGTATATATATATATATATAAAAAGATGTGTATGTACACACAAACACAAAATCCAGGAAGAAAAAGATATAAAACCAGTCCTTTCCAAGACCCTAGGTCCTCCCTAGGCCTCCATCTGTTCCTAGGAAAATTATCTCTCAATGAAACTCCTTAACGTCTTGTTGAGATCTTTACCTCCTCTCTATCTATCAGTCACTTTGGAAACAATCAGTTTGTTTCAGGGAGGGAGAAGGAAGAACTAAGCTTAGGTTTGCTGAACAGCCCCACTCTGACTGGCCTTCCCAAATCTCCCAGGTCTGCAGAAAGCTATCAGGTGGTGACAGAGTCCATCAGCTAAGCATCCAGTCCAAGTATTAGTACAAATTCTCACTGGCCAAACAAGCACAGAGAGCGCAGAGCTGGAGAAAGCCACTTCTGAACGCTGGCCTGCCCAATGTACATGCTTGCACCTCAGGAATTAAGATCACAGACGAGGGAAAAAAACAAGACTGGAAAAAAATAAATCTACAGGCAGCAAAATATAAAATGAGTTACAGCACTGTAAGCACAGTAAGATGCTACGTGTTCTATATTCTTTGAATATTAACTCCAAGAACATCCTTCTGTCTCGCCAAACACTTGTTGAATGCTTAAGTATTTTAACATATCAGGTTTATTAGATCACTGTTTGGAAGTCTTTCCAAGAAAACCGATCTGGTAAAGCAATCACTATTTCAGGGAGCATAGCTGAGCTGTGGAAAGCCACATGTGCTAGAAAAGCTTGACTTGTTTTAAAGCAGTCAGTGGAAGGGCAGGGTGGAAGAATAGGATAGAAATAACTTCCATTAAAAAATCCAGATTTAAGGAAATCAGGAGAGAAGTAAAAGGGTTCACCAAGGCCTGCCAGACCTAATAAAATTAGACTTCATAAGACTTGAGTCATTTTCTAATCACGTATATGGACACTGTAGACAAAACCCATAGCTGGGATGGCCCCAGACTTGGCAGCGCAGTACCCTGTTTCCAGATGCTTGTATACTTTTCCAGTGTTTTGCTTTTCTGACTCAAGTGAGACAGGCTTGTTCTTTGATGGGAACATAAAAAATATTTGAACCAAATAGCTACTCTGTATCCATATAGAGGTAAAAAATGTGTAACTTTTACAGAGGCAAAAAATGTGTAATTTTTACACTGTAAATCACTGTCTCCTTCCTCACAAACTTCCAAGTTTATATTACTTACGAAGGATTAGCCCTAACCTGTCTGCCAACCTGTTCAGGTATGTCCCTGGGTGGTGGGGAAGGAGTCAGAGTGAAACAAAAATGCCAAATCTTTCGTGATAGTCAAAAGTGTATCAAGAAAGAGAGAATGCAATACAATTTTGCAGCTGACTGTCAAAACATACTGAACCCCAGCTCAGACTTTCCAATAGCGCCGCTGAAAATTACCTGCACACAAACAAATTAAAAAGACTGTGACGAGACTTGCAATGGAGATATTAGGGAATTACTGAGGATTTTTTTCTTATATATATGTATATATATAACTGCTGTGTTCCTGAATTATTTTATGGAAAAATGAATCTCAAATGAAATCATACTAGGGAGTGATGGAGCAAAAGCAGTGGAGAAGACAGTAATGGGGTGGATGAGGCAGCAGCCTGAGCGGGGGAAGAGCAAGGCAGGTACTGGCATGCTGCAGAGCAGTGAAGCACCATCTGTCTGTGGGGTTTGCAGGCTGAGGGTAGGGAAGCGACAAAGGTACTTGCTAACCTGATGCCCTGTGACTTGGTTTTCCATGATGACAGAAGAAATAGTACAAATGTAATTTGCGTGAGTATACTGCATCTCATTTATTAACGTGGTCTCTGACTGTGTTTCCCATTTCTGAGGAAAGTGCTTCAGACTCCCTAGAAAACTAAAGGTTGATGCTGGAACAACCTTTACACACCACAGCACGGTATCTTTACACGCAGGAAATTTTAGCTTTCAAGGCTAGAAAGAAATACAGACGGTGAGAATATCACCACTAGGTCACCTGCCTTCAGACAAACATGCTAAGAAAAAGCATTCGCAACAGAGATCTTCTGAAATCAATGGGGTACATTAACCAAGAAATGGGACACTGATTTTTCCTGCCTTTTTTAACCCCCGTATGCTGTCATTTCCTGTCCTTCCTGGTTTCCCCATCGTACACGTTTATATTTAAACTTTCTCCTTCCATTTTCCTGTCTCCACCTCAGCTTTTCCAACAAAAGAATGGGTTTTGCCATCTGTCTTGCTCTGTTTCTGCCACCAGGGAACAATGTCACTGACTAAGCCTCATATAAAACGCCATAAAGATCTAGTGAGCCATGGGACCTTGATGATTCAGGGACGATGGAGCGGCATGCACCCTATTAGCATGATACCGCTGCCTGGCCTTGCAATAAAAACACAGAAAGGGAACGTAGGCCCCAGGGACACATTGTTGTATGTCCTGTTGAAAATAGCAAGCTTCCACGACAGCGTGGAGTGAAGGGGCTGTCATAAATAAATAACATTCAAGTGAACTGGTTGGATTTTAGGCCTGCTTTCAATTTGTTATTGATTTGCGAGGCTCTCTTCTCTTGAACATGACACTGCGCAGAAGTCAGGGCCATGATACAAACATAGGCCCCGTTCAAAAAAAGTTTAACACACCTGCCTGAGCTGCCCCTTGTCAGTGCCTCAGGGCTTTCAGAGCCACTGCCGCATGCTTCAGCTCTGCTCGCAAGCGGACACAAGCACATTTGGTAAACAAATTGGAGATAGGCCTAATAACACCTCCACCAGCAAAACCGGAAGAACCATATTCAACATGAGACACTAAAAGCTACCTAAAATTATTTCTACTTATTACTTACAGTAATTTGATTTTTTCCTACTCTTTTTGCTTGCTATGATCTACCAACTTCTCATATTTCAATGTATAAGTTAACACTCTATTTAATCAATACCTAACTACATTGTATAGAGAAACAAAACTTGTTGTAATGGCCCACCGCTGAGAATTGAATACTTAATAACTGAGCACTGAGTTAATTTGTGCTTAAACTGACTTCCTCTTGATGATCAAACATCTGGGTAGATAATTTTCACCAAAAAGCTCTATAAACAAGGTGCAATGCTGAACAAACCTAATATATGTTTTTGAATTTAGTTTCATAGGTATAAAAGCAAGAGATCCACATACTGCTGCCAAGAGCCCACGAGTGCAACTCTTTCTGTAGATAATGTTCTCTTTTCTGCTTTCTAAAAAAAATCATTGATCTAGTTTACGATTCAGTCTAGATAAGTGCCTGAATATTCTGTCTTACAACCCCACACCTCATTTTAAAATGTAGGCAATTTAGGAATAATGAAAATCTGTGAGTAGTCAAAACATACGGCATATAACGAATCGTAAAACTTGGGATCAGTGATGGGTATATTATGAGAAGCTATATAGTACTGTCTTACAACATAATAGGAGAGAAAAGCTCTGCGAGGCCAAGCAGAGGCCAGTACATGGCAATAGTTAAATTTTGAATTTAGAATAAGTAGAAATGTCAAAACTCCTCTCTCTGCCTTTTACGGCCCTTCCACCTTCAGCTCACTTGCAGAAATCCTTCACTCACATTATTAGCACTTTGGGGAAGCTGCATCTATGAAATACATCAGTATGATGATGCTTTTTAATAGTCCTCAACAAGGCAGAGTGCTGGAATTTTAATCTGGACGTCATTCGTAAGGGGTAGCAGAAAATATAATGTCCATTACATGCTTTGGGGCAAAACTCCTACTGACTACAGATGTAACAAAGCAGCCAGACACAGAAATTTACAGTGAAGTAATGAATTTCCATCTCTCCAGTAAAGTAAAAATCTGTTTTGGTAAGGATTAGCCTTGTGCAACATATAACAAAACTGTAAAATAACCAAAGGAAATTAATCATTTGAGATACTTTAGGAGAAATGTCTGCCTCCCCCGCAACACATACAAGCCAAGGATATGGCCAAGAAAACTCTGAAATTGCACACATTCACTTGGCACGTCACAAGTACGTGAAGAACAGGCACTAGATGTGAAAATTAGAATTCACAGCATTGAATTCACTCAAAATCACGTAGGTCGAAACTACTGAAATTGGGGCAGGCAGGCAGTGAAGCAGTGCTAGGTTTGCAGAAGGCTCTTGCAGGAGGACATTTGTGATACAAGGGAGCTGCAAATAGGTATACGGTACAGTCAAGGCTGCTTGTTTTCTGAAACAACCAAGTAACACAGAGATTTGGACTTAATTTAGTAGTCAGCTTGTGCTGCTGTACCTATGCTGCAGTTCAGTGTACAGATACCTGTCTGGTCTTAAAATCCCTATGGCAGCACAGAGCTAGGCATACATTAACCAGTTTGGTGTTTATTCTTCAGCAGATTTTGCAGGCTACGCTGGACTCAGCCTCCAGCAGCTCCCGGTTACTGCTAATGCCCAGACAAGATCTGCAGTGACCACAGTCCATACGTATCCTCACAAGTAGGCAAGAACGGCAGATTTAATGCAGAAAGAGGGAAACCACAACCATGTCATGAGAAGAAACTGATTTTGCCAGAAATTTAGCATCTAATCCAGACCTTAAGAGCAATCCTACTGAAGAACAACTCTGACGAACTGTTGCACACTGAAAGCGGTTTTATACCAAATAGCATCATTTTCCCTATCTTTTATTTGATTTGAAAGG
This sequence comes from Ibidorhyncha struthersii, assembly GCA_013398815.1. Taxonomy (NCBI): domain Eukaryota; kingdom Metazoa; phylum Chordata; class Aves; order Charadriiformes; family Charadriidae; genus Ibidorhyncha; species Ibidorhyncha struthersii. The sequence continues at coordinate 149,204 of VZSZ01005823.1, forward strand.
AATGTCCTTTGAGAGGCGGTATTTTATTTTTACTTCTTCATTTACGGTTCCGGTGTGTTGCCTTAAAAGGCTACAAAGGGTCACGGGGAGAGGGGGAGACCAGCTCTGTGCTGGAAGGAGCTGGCCCTTCCCCGCGGCAGAAGGCTGCCCCAGCCGGCTGCGGCAGACAGGAAAGGGGGGAACCCCCAGCAAGAGGTGGGAGCCCACGCTCCCACAGAGGCTGCCGCAGCAGGCTCACGGCTGGCAGGCTGCTCTCTGAAAGCTCCTTCCCATCACCCTGCTGCTATCCGAGGGCACTGAGTTGACTGAAACAGAGCTTGAAAGCAGGAAGCTGCCTGCCAGGACAAAGGGGGAGATTGTCTATAAACCCTTTTTATTTCTCTTCTGTCTTGCCTAATCACTTCAAGTTTTCTCTGTTTAAGATGTGAGACATTATAGTTCGCATCCAAATACAATGTGGCTTTTTTGAGTTTAAAGGCTCTGCCGCTGGGCAGATCTCCTTCGCAGCTCTGGCCGATTCAAGGTCTTGCAACAACTTGGCCTCTCCCTTCCCTGAGTATAATTCAATTTACATGATTACAGAATTATTTAGGGTATCTTACCACCCTTAAATGTACTATTCTTTCTGTAACTTTTCTTCTATTCCAGAAAATACTTATTTCTTGCAAGCCAGTGTCTTTCTAATGCATTACTGGGCAAAACATGAAAGCCAGCACGTGCGACTTGCCATCAGTCTGGAAATTCATAGTGGGTACAGGAGATGGGCTGTGTTTGTAATGTGAAGGGCAACGTCATACTAAATGTTGGCCAGTGGGTGAGACTTCTGGCTAACAGGAAAATGGAAAGCTGCCAGGAGCAAAGCCTCTTTCCAACCTGCTGCTTTGCACCTATACTTCGTTGTCCAAGGAACCACTGTGCCTTGGAAACAGGAAAAGAAAAGGAGCTTCACCCTACAAGGGGAAAGGGAAAGGAACACCAAGAAGAAGGACCACAACATTAGACGTGACAAGTCCGCTTGACATCCTGCGCCTGAAAAAAAAGCCCAAGTAACACTAAGACTAGACTGGGAGTGGAAGATCAGTAGTCTGGGAAATGGAAATACGTTTTCGATCTGTGAGAGAAAAGACGTTAATAAGCAATCCCATATTTCAGGTTGAAAAAAGACACTGTAAAAGACATTAATCTCCACAAAAATTTATGTAAACCCCACTTTAAATAAATAGCAATCACCACCCATTTTTATTTTGTTGTTAAGAGTAACAATATCAGTAGCAGTCAGCATAAAAATATTTAAATGCCATAACACACGCAGAAGAATTCTGCAAATACTATCTTTGTAAGTTGGACCTAACCTCATTAACTGCCTGCAGCATTGCTTCAGTTCATTATGTGACACAAACAGAACAAATTTATATACCTGCATCTAAAATTACAAACAGGTAGTGCTATACTTCCATGACTACATCTTAGCAGTGCTATTCATGCAGCCACAAATAAAGTCCTACCAGCATTTTGATTATAAAACCCTATTTCTAGGATATTTTTTTAAGTTGGTTGGAAAAATGTGATTTGACTTCAAAGTTACTATTACGATTTTGTCTTTAGCGACCTTTGACAACTAATCAGCCTTAACATCAGGAATAATCTTAAAGGAAAAAAAACTGTAGACTCAAATTAAGGAAGTTAGTAGTACAGGAATGAGATTATTTCTCAGAGAGATATTGACAAGTTCATTAGGACAGAAATTCAAACTAATCACAGATTTTCCAAATCTAAAATGGTCTGCGGTGAGGCTGAGCATCCTTTTTCAAAATCCCAATGGATGTCTGTAAGGGTGAGAATCCTTACAGAAATACTATAACAATCTAAATAAATGCTATTAAAATGCCAAGAGATTAAAGGCTACAGTTATATACACATGCAACAAATATTTGTATGTGCAGATGTTGACATCAGATCAGTTCACAGCTGTACTCCTTTGTTGTCTTGAAAAAAAAGATAATAAAAAAATCAGACCCGTTTTTCTTCCATAACAACAACCTCTTTTGTCTTGGACACAGAAGCAGCAGCAGGGGGTATGGTTTAGTTAGGTTGTAATCCATCTCCACTACGAGTTATCTGACAAAAACAGTGTGAAGTGTCATTCTTCCCTTCGTCTGGAAGCTGGTGAAAGTGTTTTTGTCTTGTTTTTTCTGTCCCTTACAATATAAGGTGTCAGGAGCTTCCAGTCGATTCCTCAGGTTTTTCTGGCATCTTTTGTCCATTTTTATCACTCGGCATTGTACCCTCCCATGAGTTTATAAATCTTTGATGAGATCATATGCCACTATTTGCTGGAGGTCTGTATCTAGAAGGTGCCAAGGGGGCAGTGCTGTGCAATACTCATGTGTCAAGAGCGACCCAAACATCGCTTAACTCTGAAACCACTGCCATTTACTAACTCCTTAGGGGCCGGATCAACACATGGTGATAAAAACATCGAATTAAGTGCTATGAACACATATCTAGGAACCTCACTGCCCCTTCCTTCTCCCCTAATCATAATTGAATATTTTAGGTAAATATTCACATAAATACTAGGGAGCTTTCCAGTATCTCTTCAAAGAAAAAAAACCCAAAACATTAAAAATAATTTAAAAAAAGGGAAGATATGCCTGATTAAAACCAAACAAGCTAGCAGCTGAGGCTTCTGACTCTAGGACAGGCTCAGATGTCCAGTGCTATGTATCAGCTGTAGCAAACCAAGACCTTGGAGAGTGGCTTCCTGGCCCCACGCAAGACCGAGGATCCATCAGCCTAAGGATGAATCAACCAAGAGATGGCTGTCTGGAAATCACCACATATGAAGCTAAGAGGAGAAATGGGAAACAATCTAGTAAACCTTTTTCCCCGATGGACATGAAAATTACCAAGAAATAGAGAGCACGCTGTCTTCCCACCAGTCCTTGCAACACACGCAGAGATATCTGATGTTAAAGCACTCTTTGCTATAACAAAGCAAAAGTCCAGTGGTTAAAATCTGAGTCCAGAAAAGTTCAGACAGAATGAAGGTTCATAATTAACATATATAATTAACCAGCTGGAACAGCTTCTGACACAGGATGCTGTAAATTACTTAGGAGCATACAAAACAGATCTTTTTTGTAAATTTTCATTTAAAAATTTCTAACAGAAAAGGTATTTTGACTCCCCAAAAGTGAAAAAAATAGCTACCAACCGAAACAGGTAAGAATACGAGTAAGAGGGGAATTTTTATAAACATGTGACTGCTAGATTTTTTTTTCTAATTCGAATTAAAGAGACACAAACCTCAAAACCTTTGTAAACAAACAAATTGTACAGTTAAAGTGTTGCAGAATCTCTATGGGAAACTGAACAAAACCAGTCCTGACTCCATTAATCTGTTCATGCCCTGGAAACTGTTCTAACAAGACACAAAACAATAGATTATTAAAGATGGTTGGTTTGGATTTTTTACTTTTTAGTTTGTTATTACTCATACAGCTAAAGTAATATCTTTATTTTAAATATGAATCATAATCTGACACAGTGCATTAAAAAAAATCTAGGCATTTCTATGGCACATCTCACAAAGTAGTTGCCACTGAGATGCATTAGACTATCATCTGAAGTCTAGTCTCCAGGGGGAAGTGGAACACTAAATTGGACAAAAAGCTATCACTGCTTCTGTGGGACAATCATGAATGTGCCAGGAGATGGAAGAGATGACCTAACAAATTTCATCTTCAAAATGAGAAACTCAAAGAAATAAAAAAAAAAAAAAAAAAGAAAAAAGGAAAAAAATCTTAACTGCTTGAAAATTGTAAAAAGGATTTGTTTGCAGAAGGAAAAGGCTAATGGGAGAAACTTGGTAGTAGCTGCTTCCAAGAAAGGTGATGAACAGATTTATCAGGAAATTATGGTTCCTTCACGTTAACCTTCCTCATCACAACAGGGGAGAGAGCACAGCTGCTGGAGTCTGCCTGGGGCATGAGGGCTCACTCTTTCTCCCAGAGAGACTCACAGCTGAGGAGAAAAATGTGCAGTCCCCTGCTTCTGTCCACGGTGGAGATCACCCAGAAAAAAAATGAAGATACTCTAAAGGAGATTTCCATTTGCACCCTCGGTAACCCTTGCATTTTCCAAATTTCCACTGAAGGGAGCCCTATCTCAAAATAATTTTTAAGGTTTTGTCTAATGGCAATGTGACGTAAGTGGGCATCCAGCATCAATGGAGACTGCACCTCCCAGGAAATGTATAGTATCAGGGTAAAATACCATCCTCAACAGTCCTGAATGGGTAAGCAAGAAGCAGAAATATTAACACGTTTTAAGTTTAAAACAAAACAAAGCCTAAAGCCTAAGTAATACATCTTCTGGGGTTAGTTTGTGTGCATATGAAGTTTTAGAAAAGAGTTAGTTAAGCAAGTGCCAGGGATAAGCCTGGCCACATTTCTCAGCTTCTTCAGGTGTTTTCCAAACATAGTTGTCATTTGCCTGGAAGGGAAGTTTTTTTCTCCATCCCAGCCTATGATCTATACCCTGAAGCTGTAACAAGGGCCTGTAACGGAGTTTTCTGGTCACAGTTTCTCTTCTAAAAGCAAAGGACATTTTCATGCTGCTGTGGGCTCTGTTATGAGAAGCTCTGATTTAGTGAATACAAAGTCAACGATATTTTAATTTTTCCAGGCTTACACGAGAGGCAGCATTCAGCTTGATTTAACAAAGCTTTTTCAACAATGAGGCAGCATTTGGCTCTAAGTCTGCCATTCAAACAGCAGTTTACCTTCGGGAATGAAGAGTACATTTCTTTCCCAGAGCCAGATTTTTGTGATGATGAAAAAGCTCCTGTTAAGCATTGATGCATATAACTAATTTAGACAAGTCAGGAAACGCACTCTTTGCTCATTACCTGAAATTTACAGTATCTGTGGGGAAAATACCAGTTATGGTACAGATTCTCATAATGTCATCTATGGATCTCCAGTGCTTAGCAAAGAAGTTTCTAGATAAGCTTTGCTATTATCTGATAGCAATGAGTCCTCTCCAACTGTTGAACTGCATTAAGAGGCACAAAATAGTCCTGAAATATTTATTTTCCTTCTGAGCAGCTGCTGAAGTATTGATAAAGCAGAAAGGCTGCATATAAAGTCAGAAGTGGAATGCAGAGAATCTGCAACCTAAAGTACAGCTAAAACGTGGTCCACACTATGAACACATTCGCAAACCCTTCACTTGAAGCACTTGGAGAGTAACAGGATGTTCACGGACATGCTTTGTAAGGGCAAACACTTACATATAGAGTGTAAACACAAAAAAGGGATTAAGGTTACGAACAGGGGCAAAGCAGCTGAAGATGTGTAATAACAGCAAATTGTTCCACACGCTTTCAGATACGGATCTCCTCAGCACACACTTCAATAGAGATATCACTAGCTATATAGATAGTGTTTATCTTTTATATCAAAGTTATGTTTTAAGATAATTATTGTATGGAGAACCACTTGAGAGTAAGGAAACACCAGTATGAATTTTACTTGTATAGCCTTAATTCGGTCCATTGTATTATAATACATGGGTGGCTGCTTTTCCCTCATAACATCTGCCTGACTCAGTACAAAGAATGGAGGACGCTCCAACTACTCAAAGTTTGAATTCTTGCTGTTCAGCGTGAGGCCACTTCTTGTTTACTTTTCAGTTTACTTTTTGCTCAGATGCTTCTCAAGACCAGCCATGAAAACCAATTTATAAAAATAACCTGGTAGGAGTCATGACATTTGACATGGAATTATCTGTGTGCTAAATAGCATTCCTCAGCTTATTTTCATTCTAATGAAATAGCACTACTATTTGCATCTGTGAACTGCACAGAAACACAGTTGCCTAAAAAGTCTCTCTCATCTCTGAAACAGGTGATGTTCCACATGGATGCACTCCTTACTGAATATATTTATTAAAATGTTAAGAAGTCTGAAAATTCAACTATTGTTTAAAACTTGTCCAAGTAATAAAATACTATCAGAAGGGAGGCAAATGCTCATCCTATAGCCAAATATCAAATTTTTACTCTAAAACTCAGGAGTACTAGAGCTATTTATGGAAAATAACAATTCTAGTCTTATTCTTGGGAACTGGAAAGCCATTTTACCTGAAAAATATGAAAAATTAATAAGCTTCGCAAACATCCAGTGATTAATATTTCATTTTTAACAAATAAGTGGGTAAATTTACAAGCTATAGAAGAGGATTGTATGCAAAGGATCAAGTTATCTTAGAAATACGTAGCTTTACCTATAAAAATAAACACTGCTGCAAATATTTTAACCATTTTCCCTCTGATATCGCGTAAGTAGGTAGGACCTTTGTTTAGTAATGAGAGAATCAAGTTTAAGTCCCCTCATCTTAGACCATCGTTGGCCTCGTCCTTCAGTTCCCTGTGCAAAAGCGATGAATACATCCGAGGCACTAACATGCTTCCATTTGTCTGGCATGGGAACCACCGGAGTACCTAAGACAGAGATACCCTGTGCTAACAGTAAATTTTAACAAATCTATTTTTAAAATAATTCATATTACAGCAAGAACTTTTTCCTTTAAAGAGAATATGAATGATTTAATGACCCCCAAAATCCATTACTTTCATGCACTGTAGCAAAATAAATATTTTACAAACAATGCACTTCCACCTCTCTGCCTCTCAATTCCATATCATCTCCAGTTCCAAACTGTTTAAGCCTCGTTTGCACTCTTACAGAGCTATACCATCCTGAAATGCCAGAAAGTTTCAGCGCAAATGAAGTGATTTTTTCACAGTATGCTTCCTGTTTAAAGTCACTTAATTGAATATGTAAATCTAATGATTTGTCTCCAAAGTTTCTGAATACGCATTTTAAAAAAATCCAATATACAGCAGAAGTCTATTTAAGATCATAATGCTGAAGTCAGAACCTATACTCCCATTGAAGAACCCCCGACCAAATAAATTGACATGTGGAACAACTAATTCAGAGAATGAGATCTGTTTAATTAGTCCATTAAAACAATGTATACAGTTGTGAAATCTGTGTCATTAGAAGTCTTTTTCTTTAATCTCCTCTGAACAGTTTTTCAAATCTTTTCCACGAGGTATCAGCAGGTCTTTAAGATCAAGTATTGTTAGCAAATGCTCTCCTGATACAAGCCATCTGTTAGGTGTTAGTGTTGATCTTTTCTCAACATTCATAAAACAGTCTCTTCTCTATTGTAGATTATAAATATCAGCAACTGTGCAGAAACAGTTTTGCTTAGATCTGCCAAGACCCTCAGTCCTGTAAAATGTTGAGTATTGCTTTCCAGTAAAACCAAATTTCACAGGATTTTTTTTTTTATTAGTGTGTGCTGTTTACTATCATTAAAAGTATAACCAGCAGATCATTTGTTAGGTAAAAATTTCAATTTCTGTACCTTGAGAAGAAAACATGAAATTTGTATTTTATAGTATCAATATATTTTGATGATGTTCAATTCAGCAAAAAGCTGTCCATTTACATTTCAGTCACTTGCACTCTTTAAACCTTACAGAGAATCTACTTGGACGTTAACAGTTCTACATTGAAAGATGAAGCTAAAATAGCCATAAAAAGGACAAAGGAGGAGGAAGCACATTTTCTGCATCTGAGGCAAAGCAAACAATTGCAGCAGTAATTACAGCCTTTTTCTTTAAAGGAGACTTTAGACCAATTGTCCTGAGGCCACTGAAGGAAGAACAAGATTTAGTTACAGTGGCCATTTGATACTGCAATTTATTGCTTGCTGTATTTTCCTTGAAACAAGATATTTGAGAGAGCCAGTTGCTTGGTGTTAAAAGCTTAATTTTCAAAGCAAATTTGAAGAATGATTCCAGATTTTGACATGGCCAGTCTTCTTATTACTGCTCACATATTTTCCTTTGGCTATGAAAACAATTCCAGATTCTTTTTTCATTTTGACCATAGCAAATGAATAATGTGTCCATGCAAGTGATACAGTTAAAAATCAAGGTCAGGCCATTCCGCCTCTATGTTCTTTACTTACATCCTATATTAACATTGTATTATTATTAAATTACATGCTGGAATTAGCTTATTTTAAAGCTGCTGTATGCTTCATAAAATATTATATTTAGAATACTTTTCCATTATTAATTCTTCAAATAATAACTTAGAATGTCCCAGCAGTATTTAAAAAAAATATTATGTAATGAATGGACAAAAGAAGTTCAAGTCAGGACTACCTATAGGTACACTCACACACATTTTTAAAGACTCAGTATGCATACATGAGACCAAGATCATTTTTGGGAACCTGAGCTACTAAAAATACATATTTAAAACTTCGTGGTTGAGAGATTTTTCAAACATCTTATAGCGATTTGACTTCAAACGTATTGAAATAAATTGTCACAGTGAAGTGATCTGATGTGGGCAAGTCTAACCTGCTGCCTGCCCTCGAGTCAGGGAGAGCTGACAGAGCTGTGAGCCTTTGGAGGAACGGCTTGGCACTGCACAGGATTGAATTTTTCAAGTGCTTGTGAGATAGAGAGTTATGAATACTCAAATACATACTAATGGATAAAACCTTTTTTTTAAATGATAGCTCGCTTTGCTAAATGGTCGATATACAGTAGTCAGCCCTGGCTCCCAGGAGCTGACAAAACAGACAAGGATTTGCTAATACAACATGCAAGCAGAGGGAATATGATGGTCAGTAAATATTGAGCAAGCTATGCGTGTTCCTTCCCTACAGCTGGAAGGGGGCTTTGCAAGGAAACGATCAGGAAAGTAAAACAACGAAGATGACATAACAAAGGGCATAATCAGAAGGCCAAATTAAATGAAAAGAAAATACGGAAACAAAGATAGAAAAAGAGTAAAGGAAAATAGCGATAAAGTTCATAAGAGACTATAAAAGAGTGCTTGAGAGAGGATGGACGAAAGGGAGCGTGTTGAACACACAGCTGCGGATCGGATAGGCTGGAATATAAAATGGTGGGAATGGGGAGACCAGGAAGGTATGCAGCATGAGCGCTTCACATGCAACTGGTTTTACAGGCTCCTGCCAACTCAATCTCTCTTCAGAGCCTGCTTCATCTCAGCGACGTTCTTCTTTCCTAAACCCACATCACACAGAGCAAAGCAGCATGCAAAGCGTCCTGCTCCCTCTTCTCCTGCGTTATCTCTGCCCTAAGTGGTCCCATGCAGCTTCCTGCCAACTTCCCACCCACACCCAATAGCCCACTCCAGTGTTAGGGAATACGCATGCTTGCATGCTGCATTTTTTTTCCATCCATCAATCTCTGTTCTCCTACCACAACTGGGGGAAATAGAAAAATCCCTGTACGTGCAGCTGCTGGGGGAAGACATGGGAAACAAGAGAATAGATGAATCTAAGGCTAGCTCCTCAAACACCTCACCATTAAAGACACACCAAAATTATTTTGCTTCGTTCTTTCTTATCTGTACACTGGGATTAATATTTCCAATCTGTTTGAGCACAGTCCTTTGAGATACGATGATGAAAATTCCTTCAGCAATGCTAAATATTAGTACCATTAATGTCCGGCAAGGTTGAGAGTAGAGGTATTATTTAAGAAATGGTTATGAGCATTTGTCAAGTTCCGATCCCACCCAAACTTCTGGAATACTAGAATGGAAAAAGCCCCGAAAAATTGAGAGAACTGCTGATGCTACTCATTCGCATAATACAAAGAGCTAAGTATTAGTGATCTCAGCTCAGTTTCCAATAGATGGTTTCTCAGAATGTGCAGCTGCTCTCGATTTTCCCTATCCTTTACGAATAGTAAATGTCTTGAATGTATCAGATGAAGACATTAAATAAATTAAAATCTAATTTTCCCATCAAAAGTAATTAGCACTTTTTTTGCATCTTTGCCAGGTACTTCTCTCATTACTGGTTATTCTCTTTGGCACACACATTGGACAGTGAGAAGAAGTTTGTATTTTCCCCTGTCCGACATGACAGCTTTATTCTTCAAGGACTACTAGCTAAACCATTTCATATATTTGTTAAGAAAAAAATACAGAAAAAAAACCCAAACCTATGCAAAATCATCATGTAGCTGGCCATGAGAAACTCCAATGTAACTATTTTTTGGCAGAATCACCACTATCTGAAACAAAGAAACTAAAATACATTGCTGACATTAATACTACCAAAAAAATGGAAATAAATTTGCAAAGTGATGCTGTAATTAACATGCCCCTTGGGGTCTCCAGCTGATGTTCTGTCCAACTGCAGAGAAGAGGTGAGAACCTTAAAAGGCACCCAAATGTAATTCCAGCCTGCCACAGCACCACTATCTACGACAGCAATAATTTGTGTCAATGGCTTCAAAATTACTGTCGCTGAGATGTACTTTATTATGTTTCACCCCCTCCTTCAGCATACTTTCAGTGCTATAGAGCAGAAGAGGAGCTAGGTCAGAAGCAATAACTCACTACACAGTGAAGTCTTCATCTTGATAACAAAATAAAAAAGGCTAGTTACCATTTTCAGTCAGAAGGCTGCCACTTTATACCACTTAAACAACAGGAAAAAAAAAATCAAAGAATATTTTGTTATACCTAGATTCAGTCATCCTATTATCCTGAAGACAGAAAGGCAAATAATACATCGTTAATGATCCAGTTCCTATTTCCAATTCCTGAATCATACAAGGCTTTTTGTCTTGGGTAGTATTCCAGCTTTCTCCATTTTTTTTTCTCAGCTTCTACAGCTTGGTCATTTTTTAAGATTTATTCATCCATCCATCCAAACCAGCTACGCCCCAGACTGATAGCAAGCTAGTTATAAACATTTGTTTACTCTTGCCTCCTTCCTTTATACTTAATTTATGCTACATTTTAGAAGCTTTTAATTAGGGAGCATCTACCGATAACAGGAAGGAAATGGTTTAAAAGTGCAAGAACAAACTCATAGATAGGAATCAAGTTAAAATAAAAAGAACACATGAAAATGTTTTTCATTCTAACTCACAGCTCGGAAATATAGCAGTGACTTCCTTGTACCTTTTATCACTGACTACAGTTTCTGCTTTAGAGAAATGTGGGCTACATGGAGATAAAATCTTTTATTCTATCAAACAAAGCCTTTGTTTCATATATTAGACAATATTAATATTGCAAATTAATTTGTATGCTAAAAGGTTTTTCCAAATTGCTTTAGCATTGTTCAAAATATTTGCCGAAAATGACAGTCACCAGGTTTTGCCACACAAGTTTTTTAAACGCCATTTGGGCGTGTTGTATTTCACAGACAACAATGGGAGAAATAAAAAATAATAAAGAAGTAATTAAAAAGGGCCATTTGAGGACAGATCAGAGCAATCAGAGCGAATCGCTTGGGTTAGAGCAAGGGCTGTGAGACTTGCAGCTCCCCCGTGGCAGGCTGGGGAAGCTCGTCTCCATAGCTATGGATCAAGTGGCCACTCTACTCTGAACGGATCCCAGAAAACCACTTCTTACTATGAGACGTAGAGCTGGTCCACAGCCCAGAATAACCACTTGGAAAAGGTCCAAAGCTCTTGGCTCTCACATCTGCTTTCTAGATAGTGGTCTTGCCCTTGTTCGGATATATTTATGACCTTCGTAAATTAAAGATAAGGTTAAGAATATACCACCCTTAATAATGGGCTTTAATAATTAATCTTTAGAATAGATTATTATAAAATTGGTATTATTTCCACAACACAATAAATCAAACACTCTTAAAACAGAAAATACACAGATCAGTAGAAAACTGGCCACCAGTACTTGTGAGAATATCTCTGACCTTTCCAGATGTATTTTTCTGTCCTGGGACTCAGTTTGACCTCTTAAATGAGATTCCCAGAATATAGCCATCACGAGAAATCAAAGTGGTGCATCCACAACCAACTAGTTTGAAAGCTGTGCTTATCACAAGCCATTTTAATTATCTTACATAGCTCTGGTTCCTTTCCTTGGGGATACTAATTACATGCGTGTGTTTTGTTTCTTTTACTTTCATAACATCCATTTTTTCGACATTTTCAAACAATATTCTGAGTGCACGCTACTTTAAAATGGCACAACATTCAATCCAAGCCTTAACAGTAGATAGGCTTTAATCATCTGAAACATGCCATGCCATTTCTCTAGCGTCAGAGAGGAGCCTGACTTACTGGATAACCTAAATCATACTACTAGCAGGCTTGGTACATCAATTCCCACTTACTTACCACTATTGCTATAAAAATGTAAAGTGATGCACAGTTGGTTACAAAACGCAAAGTAAACATTGGGTGTGACAAATTTTACTTTTCATACTAGCTTATATACTTTGTCATTATTTTTTGTGTGGCAATCAATGATTAACCAAACCAAATCAGCCAACAGTAAGTGTTTTACTGGAGACAGATATTCTTCACTGTCAAAAGTTAAAATGTTATAAATTATTTTTGGTACATAGATTTTTATTTTCTTCAGAAACACTCAGGTCTATTTACAAGAGAACAGGGAGGCTTCTGTTCAGCTCATAACCATAAAATAAGCCAGTACTAGACTGTCAAAACCTACAGTTGCATACAAAGTGATATAACCAAAATGATTAAGAAGTCATCACATGTTACTCCTGAGAAAGTAACTTCTCCAGCCTCCCTATTCTTCTTTCTTCTCACTCTGTCCGCAAAACAAAGAAGTCCGATACTAACAACTGTCCAAACCAAGTCTAGCTAATTTCTTTCGCCTTCAGCTGAAAAAAAATCCAATGCAATTCAGAAAACAGATGTAGTATTAGCAAGCACATAAACTGGAACATGCATTTAAACTAAACAGAGGATTCCTTACATTAGCTAACTTTATGTTTAATTTGGATGTTTTGCAATGCCAGGTTTTACTGCCACAGAAATGCTTACAGCCTCGCCTGGGTAACTGAATGCCAACTCTCAGATATATAAGACTGTAGAAATTGTCCTCGGCTTTCCGTGGTTTAATCCAGATAGTTTACACATAATTTATGTAGGCAATGTATATGAAGGATCTGCTTTTATCAAAATGAGTATTTTCACTTAGAAAATACAAACCAACTTTGGCTTTATTATTCTTCTCAAACCTTTCTTCAGATGACAGGTAAATCAAAGCATTTGCCAAGCATCAAGCACATAAAAAAATTTTGGTTTATACTGAATGGACAGCGTGCCCCCAACAAATACACGCTCTCCATTTTCCTGTGACTCATTATAACCTCCAGTCAATGAAACGGGTTGTGTAGGAACAAATATGTCTTCCTGAAGCATATCTCACAAAACTAATGAAAGAAAACTAATGTCTTGGATTAAGTGTTTGTCTTTTTTCTTTAACCACAATTGTAAAAGGGGAACAGAGGAATCCTCCAACCTGTTTATACTTCAGTCAACAAAAAACCAACCAAACAAACAAAAAGATTTAAACACAGAAAGAAGTAGGAATTAAACGAAGTTGGGTTGTATCTACATTCCACTGAAAACATTTATAGGTGAGTTAAATGTAGAAGTGCTGCCACATGTAGCCACAAATGAGGGAAAGACACATGGACTTAAAATTGGGAACAGCACATGGCAGGAAGAGGTTCGAGAGCAGTATTCCAGGAAAGCTGATGAGTCAGTGACCTAGGAGGAGATTCCCGTTCAAGTAGGAGTCACCTGAAACAAAATCTCTGCGCAGACTCTCTGATTTTCCCTGAACTGAACACAGAATGAGGCAGCAGCCAACATCAAAGCAGCCACTTCTGAAGAGGACTTCCAACTACCAGAATTTACAGTCCAAGCATTCAGAAGGTTTTGAATTAGCTTATGTATTTTGGTCTTTAAAAACACTAAGACAATTTTTGTATTCATCTCTTCAGGGTTCATATTTTCAGGATTTGCTGGAAACTGGTAAAGCCCACACAGGCAATGACCATGCCGTAGATGTATTCATGTCCAGTGTTAGAATAAAGTTCCCTGTTACAGCCCACTAGGAGAAAGCCACTCTCTCTGGCATGAGAAGCAGTAACTTTGCAAATGAAAGATGAGATTTTCATGCCATCATTTGATTCCACATGTCATAATTTTAAAACAGATCCTCATTTACCATCACACTTAAGATCTAATTGCAAATGAAAATACTGTTCAAACCAAAAACATTTGTAAAGCTAGAAGCAAGCAACATACTACAATCTTGCCAAACACAAACATGCCAGTTTCCTCAACATTAAGAACAGCAAGGGGTAGGGAGCAATTGTATTTTAAAAAATAATCAAATGTATCCCCCTGGCTGACCATGTAAGAGATACCTCAGGTAGAAGCACAGCATTCAAAAGAGAATCCACCGTTTAACCCATCAGTGGCAACGTCTCCTGAGACTTCCTCCTTTGAGTGCTGAGCAAGGAATCAGAGCACAGAATTTCTATGAAAGAATTTCTTTCTTAAGAAAAAGACGAAAATAAATTTCTAAATGAAAACGGACACAGCAAACAGGAAAGGAATCAGATCATCAAGGTGCTGAATGCCCTCATCTCATGCCATAACAATCACAGGAATCCAGTAACTTACCAAACTGGACACAGAAAGAATGAAACAGAACATCTCAGTAACACTTATTTTTCATTAAAAATAAACAAGCACCCTGAAATCATGGATACATACAAGCAGAAGCAACAGAATGATCTTCCTAGCCCTTGTACTATGTCAGAACGCACCTACAGTTTAAAGCTTTATACTTCTCAGTACAGCACAAGCGCTACTTAAAGACATCATTTTTTACTGAGCAACTGAATGTAGGAACATGGATTTCTCACATAATGTACGTGGTTCATTTACCTCAGAAAAGAAATAGATTTTTACGGACATTAAATACAAACTACCTAAATGCATTGCATAATTAGATACAATTGCCATTCCGATTCTTTCATAAGCAATGCCATCTAAGAGGATAGAGCCAGGGTTAAGACCTTCATTTAAACTAATCAGAATAAATGTCAACATAAGCATCAGCAGAGGAAGGCACGCCAAAAATAATAGAAAAATAACAAAGACATAACAAACAATAAAGCTAGTTAAAATCTTGGATACTGATTTATCCTAAGATGCAGCACAAAATACTAGAAGGCAAAAGAAAAGTTCACTCAATTTCCATTTATTTAAAGGCTCTAAACATTAACACTGTCCCTGTGATTTCTACAAACAAATGATTTTGAAATAAGTTCTTTCCATTTCTTTTAAGGAGCTATCTGTACTAAGCTGGGACATTTCTGAAATCAGAAATACGTTCAGTCAGTGTAAAATACAGATGATACAACAGGAAAGGTTCCTCATGCCCACCTGCTCTTGGGCACCAAGGCAGGGCTGTCCGTACAGACACAGAAGAGCTGATGATGATGTGGGGAAAGGCACACATGAAACAGAAGGCTGAATGTAGATGACATGCTTACAAAAATAATGGCTAGTAACTGCTACTTCCAAAAACAGCAAAGTAGCATTTTTTAGTAATTATTATTAGTCTTGAATGGTCAGAGCTATGAGGACACCATCATGTCTGCCAAGCTGGTAAAATTGTAACTCCCGAAAATACAAGCCAAAATTAGGCAACTGATAAGGGAAGCATTACTTGGTTCAAATTGTCCAAAACTCTGGTTGGCACTTGTAAACATTAATGTCAGGATTCTTAGGTTAAGGCTCAGAGCTGGGCCCACTCACTACCTACGTAGCTTCCATTGCTCAGGTGCTGACCTTTGCCAATATCATCTTCTGCCCCTGGACATCAAGCCAGACACATGTCAGTACTCCAAAGCATTATGGGCTGTGTAATGTATTTTTTTCTCTCCAAGCAAAGCAACTGAAACACTAATAGGTAGTTATGTAAAGAAAAAAAAAAAGAGGATGATTCTAAGATGATTATGAAGTATGATCAATAAACGATGCTTTTTTCCCCAAAGTCTGAAGTATTGACAAACTGTTGTCCTGTATGCATGACTACATTAGCTGTCAGTAATCACTAATCAGATCCAGAACGTCGTGATGCATTTATTCATTTCCTTTAAATACCTAGTACTCATTATTTAATATGATTACACAAACCCAGACCGTAAAATGACTTACTGTAGTCTCAGTCATTTTCCTCTTTTGCTCAAAAATGCAACAAGAATGAATCTGCACATAGATTGAAGCAGATTGCTTTTAGGTAACTGCCCGATACATTGTAAAGTCTTTCCCTCTCTTCTTCCATGGCTACCAGCAGTCTTGCCATTCTTCAACTAAATTAAACTTGATCTTCGGCATTTGTTGCTACTATGAGTGACTTAACATTACTATCCTATGCAAGATGTATGAAAAACATTGCATTAGTTCTGTTAACGGTAAACTTATGCTTGCAAGACATTTTCTCTGTTTCTGTAAGAACAGAATAAAGTTGAATTAAATGAAGCAGAAGACATGAAGCCTCTAACCTATTTCTGTAAACCGTACAAAGGCATTCAACTCTTTAAACCACAAAGATATTTTGTATGGACTTTGATTCCAAATCTATGACAAATTTCATAAAAAGACCATTGCATCTGGTTGGAAAGTCTCTCTGCTTGGGAATATTCAATTGCAGGATCAATGCTTCAATCTACAAACCTGAAAAGCCAGCAGTGTTCTATTTTCTTTAGAAGTTATGCATATTAGTAGTAAGGCACAGAACAGTAAAAGATTACTGTCTTTGGAATTCTCATGACTTAGAAGTAACTGTGTTCTGACCAAATAAGAGAATTTTTAGGCACGCACCTATGCTGACATACTTTCCTCTATTTACTCCCAAGTTGAATGCCTTGAAGAGAGACACATACCGTTTTGTAACTTGAAGGCCAATTTTAGCGCACAGGATTTTAACAGCACAACAAAGGGTTAACACACACACCATCACCAAGGGAAATCAAGAAATACAATCTCCAATGACCAAATATTTCCCCAGGGAGAAAAAGGACCAGGTACAACTTCAGTAAACGGCTACAAATTATAAAATAATCACCTACCACTTTTAAAAGTAAAGTAGGAGAAGTGAGAATGAAGGGCTTTAGGTGGTCTAATGCTGATCATCCACTAACACCTCAAATGACTTTTGGCAATTACAGAGATTTCATATATGAACAAACACCTTTTTTCTAAACTGCTGAGCACATACAAATGTGAATTAACCATTTAGTGAGACAAGCAATTAAGACAAATTAGAAAACAGTTTCATGTGCTTTCTGCATCACAAATACCTTATAAATGGCTTTCAGTGACCCAAAAAGTGAACAATAAGGACTATGTTAAAGGCTACTGTCAGAGAGACAAAGAGCAAAGACATGCAAGCTTTGTCTACACTCATCCAGAGAAACTCAGCAAATTGCTCTGTCATGCATCTTGTACCCTCCCCAGCAATCATTCGAACCTTTGCCCTTTTGCCCTGACAGATTAAAACGAAGCATGAAGGAGTGGGATCTTAGCCAAAGAATATTACATTTTAAAAGCTGACCTAAGCTCTTTTTATTTGCCCTTTCATTTTGATCTCATGATGATGTTTGAGTACTTTCCTCAGATATTGAGTTCATCAATCTCTAACCCTCTGCAGATGTATTTTAGGTTTCTGCATCTCTTCCATTTCAGGGAAGGGTAAGGTGTTTTGCACTTTAGAGATCAACTTTAATAAAAAGGCCTAGATGATACAAGAGATCTAGAATACTTAGTCATAAACAGGATTTGTAATCTGATTTTTTTTACCCCTCAAATTATGAATATTTTCATGCACTAAGACTTGAAATAGTAAAAGAATTATCATTTGTTTAAATACTTATTTTGTACTTGCATATAATTTATCACTAGTGAAAGGATCTGCGCAAGCATCCCTTTCACTCACCCACCCACCCACCCACCATCACCCTTCCTTAAACAGCTGCAGTAAGTACCTTGTAACTACTTTGTAATTGGGTGTTCGGCTTTTCTTAAACGTCTAAAACTGACATAGAGATTAATGACATTTGACACTGTGAGTGAATAACAGCATAAAATATCATACCATTTTATTTGAAATTAAATTCTCTAGTCTGCTACAGTTACCTTTTAAGAATGTGCCTCTGGCATAAAGCTTTCAGACCTGAAAAGTGAGGGTGCAATCTGCATGGCTCAGGACTTAAGTAATGAAACACTGAATCTTCTAGCTCATTGAGTCCCAAATCTTTGAAAGGCTTAAGCACCTTACAGAGTTTAAAACAAACTGGTTGCCTCAGTCTAGTTCTGAAATAGACGTATCACCCCAACTGTTATTAATAGGAACAAAAGCTCACGGACATTTGAACTACCTGCATACTTTAAAAAATATACTTCTAAGTTAGGACTGAAGTTTCTAACACCATTGTACGAGCTATAAAAATACTTGCTTGGGCAATTTTACTTGTGGCAACATGTTCAATTCATATAAAGCAAAACAAAACACTATTATAGAGAACAGCATTATAACATAAAAAAAAAAATCCATTTATGAAGGAGCGCAGTAGAGCCAAACACACAGTATATCAACTCTGAATTTTTACATGGGACACACTCCACACTAAGCACACAAACTGAATTTAGGTAATTCCTGATGACTAAGAAGCTAATGTCTCTTCTTTGTACACAATGATCTAGTATTACACACAATCATTCAAGTCTTCCTGACAATGTACTAGAAAAAGCAGGCATATTTGTACACAAAGGATCAATATTTAGAGACTGCATAATTTCTCGTCTCTTCAGATGGGCCATCCTAGAAATTAGTCATCTTTAAAAGTGATATACCCAGAGAAAAGAGATTTTTTTTTTGCAGCGTAGAGATTGTTGTGATGGATACAGAACATTCAAGTCCTCTAGATACACTATGCTTTCTCTTTTTTTAATTAGAAAACTCTTTTTTTTTTTTATTCCATTTTTTCAGACACAACAGTATAGAAAGGTGGTAAAGTAATATTCCAGATAACAGAGGAGTTAAATTTGACTCTGAGAAAAACAACATTAATTCAGATTGTTTAAAACGCTACTTAGTGGTATTTTATGACAAAATGTCTCTCAATTCAAATATTCAATGAAAGCTGCAAGACATTGCTCTGCTGTTAATGAGCCCTTACTCCTTTATCTAAAGTCTGAGAAAGTCCACAACAGATACCTGAAAATTCCAGTAAACACAGTGAAGACAACACTTAGGCATACTAAAATTTAATCCTAAAAATCGTAAACTGGAACCTCAAAAATGAAAGATGAAAAGGAAAAGAGGGAGGGAAGAATATTACAGCAAACACAAAGCAAAACACAGAAGTTTTCAAACATTCTGCTTTTTGACATATCTTTGGCATATCAGTTTTCACGCATAAGAAAAATATTTCTGTAGCACCTAAATCTGCTACTAGTTAATGAACACAGAAGCCTGTTGAACACATCAGCCTGTTGTTGACACAACCCAAGAAAAAGGGTTTTCAGGGCAGTGTTTAAACGGGCTTGACTCTCTCTGTTCCATCCATAACAAGACACCTATGTTTTGAATACAAATCCAAATTTGGTACAATGTAACAATCCCAGCATATTATGGCTAGCAACAGTAATTTCTCCCTTGTTTAAAGGCAACTGTTTACCTTCAAGAACCTCCCAGAAGGATTCTGCATACAAGTGATTATCTGTTAACTGACAGTAAAGTTATTAGCAGTTATAGTCTGTTATCAGAACATCTTTTACTATTATGCACGTATTAGCACCTCATACTTACCAGAGGACTATGCAAAAAGTTTCTAATAGTCATTGAAATAAAACCATTTCAATTCCACAGAGAATGCATATGTACTTTAATAGAAACTCAAACTGTTAATTATACGCATATTTAGCATGATGACTGAGACATCAGCTACTTCCATTATATGTATTGGACAGCTTAAGAAAGAAGTCTAGAAGTCTATTTCTCTAGTCCTAGATACTGCTGAAGAGAATAAGGTTTTGTGCTTGTGGTCTCGCATGCCTATACCGATTATCAACATGCTTTATACCTTAACTTTAAGAACATTTTATACAGAAAAAGTCGCTAGCTGGTATTCTATGAAACCAGATTTGTTAGGCCCCTAGGTACTTTATTCAATTTCACTGGAAAAGCATGCTGAAGATGTGGATGGCTGTAGGGATGTTCCAGACAAAGCACTCTGAGAAGGCCAGACTTCAAATGGTTAATGCAATTCTGGAATCTCCTAATTTCTCTCCTTATCTGGCAGCAATAAAGCTCAACTATATAATCTGACACTTCCTATGCTCGGATGCCCAATTAGATAAATTGAAGTAAGTGAAGGACTCCTCAGAAACTCTGGGTTTTCTGCCCAAAAAATAAAGTCACTCTTGATATGCTGATATAAATAAGGAAATATTTCTACAGACAGAATTCATAGAAATTAAGAACAGACCTGAAGAAGTCATGCAGTCCATCATCTCCCACTTTCTGATGCTACTTACGTATCCACGGCATCCCTGCCAAATCTTTATCTATCCAATGTTTAAAAAGCCTTTTCTGCCTGTTCATTATTTAGCTGCTATGTAGCTGAGATTTCCTCCTATTAAAATCCCCTTGCTACAACTTTAAGCTGTTATTTCTTCTAATGTAGCCACCGGGCATGGAAAACAATTGATCATTATTCTATTTCAAACAAAACAAATCCAAGTGTCTCAACCTTTTCTCAAAGATCAGGTTTTAAATATATTTCCTCTTCACAGATTTCTCTGGATTCTCCTTTCTAAAAATGACTGTTGTGCACAAGAAACAACCTGAGAAATAAGTGGTGTTAAAAAGGCATCTTGAATCCTCTTGCAGCATGCGGAAGGTATTTCACTTTAATCACTCAGATTCCCATTATCTTTAAAAACCTGGGGCCAGTCTTCACAAAACCCTTTGTACCTGCTAGATGTGTGGAGGTTCTTAGATTTCCAGACTACAGGAAAACCTTCAAAAGCCAATTAAGCTCCATATCTCTCTTGTACTGGGGAGCCCAGAACTGGACACTATTCCAGACCTATATATACTATTTATCATTCCTAAGCAAAGCCATGAACTAGATAGCATAGCACTAATTCCATATTTATTAAAAAAGACCAAACAGTCTACATGAAACTTTGACAGCGTAGGTGAAATTTCTACAGTGACAAGTATTTTATTTACTTCGCCCTAGTTAATACATTTAGCAAGGGCAGGGGATGCTTCTTAATTGCCACTAAGAGACCAAAGGCAATTCCTGCAAAGCGGTCTCTCTCATCTAAAGATGACACACGCAAAACACATTACAAATACTTCCTTCTGTTAGGATTATGAAGCTAATCTAAATATGCTGCTCATGGATTACATCTAGGCTATTTTATTTGATTTGAAACCAAAGAGACTATTTCTTCTGTTTTTCAAAATAAAATGCAAGAACTGAAAATAGAAGTGAGGCTGACAGGCATTTGGTTGAGTGAACAGGCTCTTTAGTTATCAAACCCCCAACCCACAGAACTGCCCAAAGGGAGAGGGATAAACACATGAAACCAGTATCATTCTGGAATCACAGTTTTGTATGATAATATGAACAGATAGACAGCGGTCAAAACTGAGAGTGATTAAGTACTCAAAGACAAGATATACAGAAGAGAGATAAAAATCTCTCTTCAGTTCTGGAACTTGTAACGCAAAGAATAAAATGCATCAGTACAAAGGAAAAAAAAGATTTAAATCTGTTACAAGGTCCAAAATTCACTTCATAATTTCACCAGATTTTAAGTTTTGCACTTTGGATTTTTTTTTTTTTTTTTAAAAAAAGACTCAGCCAAGAAAATGGAATACTTTCAAGAACATGTCTGGACTATTTAATCTAAGGACTGAATCAGAACAGCTTAGGGGCAGGGGAGGAAACTAGACAGAAACAAGAACTGGGAAGAACTCCTAGTTGGAAGGATGGGAAAATAATACTGGACAAAAGAGCTAAGAATTAGAGACAAGGTTACAACTGGGGATGCCTGAGCACTGAATTTTTTGTGTTACGTTATTTTGTTCCACCTACATGCAGCACATGGGATGAGAACACACCTTCACAATGAAATCTGAAGTACCAAGAATTAAATTGTCCCTATCTCTAAGTTAACAAACATCAAGAAACTGAGGTGAAAACCTTTTTTTCTTTTTTTTCTTTTTTAACGTGCAAAAGTCAGCAGAGAATTAAGCACCTTTGTGTTTACAATATGAAATGCTGTACTTTATAAAACCTGATGCCTGAAATAATGGAGGCACAACAGGCTTGGCCAGGCCAGAGTTAGAGTCTGAATGCATGGAAGGTATAGCAGTAATTACATTTTTACAAAACAAAGCATTCATTTCAGTTCAGTTAAACCACAGAAATGGTGTGTTTACATTATCTACTCCAAAGTCTCATTTCCTTTTCCCTTATTACATATACGAGACAGGAACTTCAAATAACAAAGCTGAGGTGCATTAATGAAATGGAGAATGACTTGCTCTTTGTTATTTACAGCACTTATGGAAGAGATACAGGTATGTGCCAAAGAAACTTGGGTGAGCATCAGTACTCTCTACCTTTTAGGAGTTAAAATAAATTACTCCAGCACAGATTATCATATGTATCATGAAGTGTTATACACCAAGGTAAGGAAATAGATGTGTAACTAATGAAAAACAAAACACACAGGAATTCGGCATCTGATTTGGTCATCAAAATATCTGTATGGACTAAAGGAACAAATTATGTTCCCCACCTGTGTTTCAAGGGATATTTTTATTTTTGCAAGTTGAGAGATCTTTCTTTCCATTTTAAAAACAGCACATTCCAGACTGGCAAGGCAGTTATGTCTTCTAAATACATATGTATGTCTTCTACATACATAATTCTATGTCCTCTAAATACACTATATTTGTTAAAAGAAATTTACTATAATATACAAAGGAAGTTATCTGTTTAGCACACAACCAATGCAGAGAGAAATTCTACATGTATAAGAACTGACTGGCAGTGCCTGGTTTTGGTTTGCTTAGAATCATGCCTGTTATTGTTTGTGAATGTCATTAGAGAGCTATAGATTTCTTAAAATATACCACATTTCAGCCAGTTACAAGTTTGCGCTACAGGCTTGCCTTCACTGCAAGTTCGTATTCTTAAATAAACAGTTTGTCAACAAAACAATATTAAAACATTGATCGCTTCAACATGTCAGCGATGTTCAAAAGAAGTTTAAAAATTACTTCCTGAAATATATTTCCAGAGATCATTCCAGACACAAGACGATGATCTCGTGCCCAGAAAGGCTGTATTGTCTCGCAGCTTCCTCCCAAAAGGCCTCCCTTTCATTCAATGATCCAGCAGCAACCCAGATAACATTCAAGTACCACACATACTCCCTTTCATCTTATTCATGTCTTTCTTCTAATATGAATCCCGTTTCCTCTCAAACCATGCAAACATCTCCCCTTTTCCCTATTCTATCCATGGAGCAGGAGGGGGAATACATGCTATCCTCCCTTGCTCTGTCTTGAGCAAATGAGAGCAATAATATATCCTTTAGTATTTTCTCGTATTCATCTGTGAATTATCTTTGCTTCCTAAATAATGTATGCTGACATACAGACACCACCATATCCATGTGGAAAGAATCTCAGTGTTTTATGTTGCCATTGGTATTTCATGAGGTACTGGGAGAGAGAGTTACAAAACACAAGTAGAACAGACCAGGATTCTGCTTTCTGAGTGGGTTCCATGGCAGCACTGAGAAGACAACCCACTGAGGATGAATGCAATTTGCCCTGAGAGGAGTTTAAAGTGGTCTTTTGACCTCTTAGAGAAACCCAGAACTTGGCTTCTAGAAATGAAATAAACAAACCAAAAGGTCCCATCCCAAAAGCTACATTGTTCTGAGACTTCAAAAGATCAGGCCCATGCTGAGTGGCTTGTCAATCATTTTAGTGTCCATCCATCACCTCAAAACACTCCTGAAGTGTTTTTTTTTTAACTGTGTTTTTCTCTTCCCTTGAGTCCCAGAAATTAGCCATTTTAGATACTTTAAAGTAACAGTTCTCAAATATTTTTTAAATTATGTGTAACATCTTTGTGGTAAGCCATCTTTCATCCAGGACTGTAAATACAGCAACAACCCTTTGCAACTACTACAGTTGTTAAAAAAGTGAGAGCATGAAAGCTGAACTGAAATCTGTTAAATTCATATCTTTATATCTGTATTTATTTTTTATTTTATATGTAGACACGTACATACAAACACATTTAGACACATAAACAGATACAGACACACGCCGTGAACACGAAGAAAGCCAGTATCAAGGGATTACCTAAGCCTCAGGCCACTACCACCAAGTGGCTGGCAGACAATTGAGAGATTCAGACTCACTACAGCTTAGCAGTCACGTTTTTAATTTACACCAGTTCAACCCCCCTCTTCACTGAATACAGGGAACAAACTCAAGCACATATTTAATATTTGTGTTGCCTTTGGTTTATCAGTCCCCATTTATCTCAGCTTAAAACCATGCATTCTTTGCTCCATTTACAGACCCAGTTGTTTTCATCTGGTAATATCCAATTTGGTCTCTGCCAAACAAATAACAATTAGAAATTATTTCTCACATTTCAGATGCCCAAACTGCAAGGGAAAGAGGTTTGGTTCAGCTCACAGTCAATTCAAAGGCTCAACTTCAAAGGAACTCAAGCTTTTATTAGTTCTAGTATTCCTAAAATAACTTGGTTTTACTACTGGCTTGATAGCAATAAAACTTACAAAACTATTATTTCTGTTCTGGAAAAGCAATGTCCTTAATCAGAGAGTCAATTCTTGGTAAACATGTGTGACTAATGTACAAGACAAAAAAAAAACCAAAACATTCCCACTCCCTGCTTTCACCAAAGCAAAGAGCTGCGGCTTAGTAAATGCAACTGCTACATAAGAATTGTTTTAAATAGCCTCAACTTCCTAGTTTCTAAAATAGACTCTAAGATTAGCTCAGAAATCACAGCTTAATATATTCACTTCACATCATAACTATTGCTTCTTAAGAATCTATTATACAAAAATCCCCTTCTGAATTAAAAGAAAAAAAATGACGAATAGTATGTTATGTCTCAAATATTGAAAAGTACTTTTCAAGAAACACACGTACATTAGGAAACAGTAACAGCAGTAAACAGCAGCCTGAAAACTGTACAAAATGCCATCTTTTTTTAGGTTTCAAAACTTAAAATTGTGAAAAGAAGCCTCATCTTAAAGGAGCTTCCAGATTCCCCAACAGTGTAAGTTTGACCCTGTAAATACTATGTCATGATGAGTGACAGGGCAGACAGAGGATGGCAGCACAAAATGGCCAGCCAAGAACAAAATACGAGTAGTTGGGTCTTGAGGGGATTTATTTTGAGAGCACGAGCATTTATGTAGAAAGAAGACCTTCTAGGACTCATATTCACAGGAGCAACATCTTCCGTAGTATAAATGTGCCAACCAACCAAAGTATTAGTTTACAGCTCTTCTTGATGAGTTGAAACCTCGTCATGGCTTAGGTACACATTAGTGCATCTGAGTTTGGAAAGGACAGATATACCCTCAAAAGGCAATTAACTTCAGTGCACTTTGGTATTGTTTATTTAGAAGCAGGTCCTTCTGGCCAACATTTAAACTGCAGCATTCTGGTTTTGCAAGTGCAAGGTCAGAAAATTCTCCAAAAGGAAAACAAACTAAAAGATACGATGCTGAATAAGGTTCTAAAATACATTCAGAAAGGTGACTGCTATGTACACATTCTCCTACAATGACTACAATCTTCATTGTACTATATGAAGCTACTCCTAGGCATTGCTGCGGTACTGAATACGAATCAAACTATACATTCCAGTATCTCATCTGAGCATGTAATCACTTGACAACTCAATCAGCACTCACTTCACTCAAAAATACAAAGGGACAGATTCACCCTCTGGTTCCAGGGGGATCTGCAATCAGAGACCGAGATGAAAAGAGCCGAGGGCTTCTCCTGTCTCTCTGCTCTGCCTGTTCCGTTTCAGGCAGTTTCAGCAGGAAACAGACCATAGCAATGCCGCTCGCCAATTAAAAGGAGTCACACCTTTCCCTCATCTGGCTTTTGAAAAAGTCCAAAAGCCAACACGAGAATGGGAGATGAACTGGGGTGAAACTTGGTGCTCGGGCTTCTTGTCGGGTGCCTGTCCTCTCCGCTCTCCAGCCTGTCGCCCCTGCGGGGGCTGAGCCTCGTACCCCCCAGCCAGCCAGG
The DNA here is from genome assembly GCA_013398815.1 of Ibidorhyncha struthersii. Lineage (NCBI taxonomy): Eukaryota > Metazoa > Chordata > Aves > Charadriiformes > Charadriidae > Ibidorhyncha > Ibidorhyncha struthersii. The sequence goes on from VZSZ01005823.1 coordinate 175,507, forward strand.
GAGGTGCTGTATTCCTTCCTAGCAAGCGTGCAGGAGTTACAGAAGAGAAGCAGGACAGAAGTAGTCTACCAAGGGGAGAAATAATTTTCCTACAGGCGGTCTTGAGGGAAGAATCTGCCTCATGGATGAACCAGATGTGAGGTAAAACTCAGAAAAACATGAAGCTGGAGAAGGAAGATGAGTTTTAAAAAATCCTGTATAATGGAGATAGAGCTTTCTATTTGTGCTACCCAAAACTAAGGGGAAAGCCCTCAACCCAGAGATCAGTTAAACCTTGCTGCACAATTCATTGCAGCAGACTGCATGTCTAAATTCTGGGAAACACAAATACTTAAGGAATTCATTTAAAATTAATATATTATTACATTGAAATGGGAGAAACAGCATTTATGTCCTTAATAATACATTTTCACAGTGTGAAGCTGTAAGACTGGCTTATACCAAAACCAAAGTAGTCATTACAGTATCTGCAGAGATTGTGCCATTTTCCTGCATGTTTCAAAGTCAGTGTTAGAATCCAAAGCACTCTGGTCCTTCCCAAAGGAATTTTGTAGCAGGTGGTGTTAATAATCCTTGAAACAGGATTCTCTTTGCTGCACCAGCTAAAAGTTAGGGGAAAGGGATTATGACAAAGACTTCACCTGACCCAGTAATGCCTCTGTCATTTGTCACCTATCATGTCAGTTTTAGAATAAGCAGGTATAACATTTCAATCATAATACTGCAGATTTACTTCTACACCTGCCAAGGTTGAAGGCTAATGTGCTCTTAGAGAGCCATTCTCCTGCAGGAAAATATATGGAAATTAGAAAGAGCTACATTCTACAAGGAACTGTCAGTTTTCTTGAGGGCTTTTACAAGCTCCTTCTCCTCTGTTTAATCATAAAAAAAACAAACAAACAAAANAATGGTAAGGTAGAGGTCAAACCAGAACGTCTCCAGTGAAATATCTATGTGACAGTTTTCTGAAGTCACCTTATTGAAAGTAACACTGCTTCTTGTCTTAACCTGAATGCTTTCTAGTTTTCATTTATGTTGATTGCTCATGCAGTAAAAATGTCTGGGGCAGCAATGTCACATCACATAAGGAAGAGTTGAAAGATATGATACCTTTCTAATATCTAATCCCAAAGTTAGATACATCAGAGCCATTATTTTGTCATTAAAGTCCTATCTTTATAATAAATTAAAGACCTTTGGACCCATATTATACACTGGAATTATATAAGTACATAAGCAAAGCATTTCACTATTAAATACGCACTTTTCCAAAATGCAATAAAAATAATTTATTTCACATGGGACATACACCAGACACATTTTAAATATACCATACAGATTCTTGGATGTTTTCCATAAATATTTGAGGTGTAGATGAAAAATGATAACAGATATTAAATAACTTTAATTGGTATACTTAATTTATTTTAAACTATTCAATAAATTTCCAGAGTTCCTTCATCTTTTCAGTGGAAATTTAGCACTTTTAAATGCCATGAGATAGGTATATCCACATATTTGAAAATAATTCCAAAAGGCAAAATTACTGTATTAACAGCAAATTTAGAAAATCTGTGCCGAGAGATCTAATTTACTGATTTTTTAATAACTTTTTTTTTAATAAAAGGAAAAATAACATTTTTCAGAAGCTAGGTCATATCAAAAAGAGATTTCATCTTCTAGTGCTACTGCCCAGAAGCAGAAACATTAATCCAGAATACCATACTTTGATTTTCAACTTTGACGTATTCAGACATAAGTGGACAGAGCTGCTGTATGAATTAGGTTTATGAATAAAATTGTAATTTTCAAAAATTGTTATATCTATGAAATTCTAGTCAGTGGTTGTTACAGTGTCATCAGATGTGTTGGTTTTCAAACAGCTTTTCAATTCAAAGCAGACTATAATGACCACCTTAGTCACCAAAACCAAATTTTACCCCAGAGGCAATTCACATTCCCGTTTTCAGACCATATGCCCTTTTCAACTCAACTAAAGCAGGTGCTACAATACCCTATTAGAAAACCAGGGCACTACTCTTTACATGTACAAAGAAAAAACAATCAGCATATATTCAGTTTAAATAAGAGTAAAATGACTAGGAAGATTTCAACTACACAAATTATACACAATTGTATAAGATTTTAAAATCCTTAATCCTTCAGCATTTGAGAGATATGTTTGTTAAAAACATTAAGCTATTGAGGAAGTACCTTTTGGTGCTTTAGCTGTTCATAAAAAGAAAAAAAGCATTAAAGCATTTTATTACTTGTTTTAAGCAGATAATGTCAAGAACTGGTCCTCAATGAGTAAAGTGGAGGCTATCTTACCGTAATAAAGCTAGCACCTTTAAAGAAAACAACACGTTTCAGGAGTTTCTCCCCCCGTCCAATTTATTCCTGCCCACATTTCCCAGTGCTCTCACTCCCACACTCAGATTTCCTGTTCTTCCCACTCCTTTTCACACACTTGTAACCATTCTTTTCCCCTTCCTTTTCAGCCCATCTCCCTTTGTCCTTCCAGCTTCATTGCTCCTGTGAATCCACCTCTCCTCCCACTTGAGCTATTTCCATATTTCTTTTAAAACAAAAACAAAACAAAAACAGAGGGGGAGAGAGAGAGAAGTCCCCAAAGAAACTCCCCCTTTAAAAAGAAAAAATAACCCACAAATAAAAACTCAGGGAAAACGACGAATAACCCTGCAACTATACATAGCTCTCTTCTTCTGCATGCAACATTAGACTTTGTTATCTTTTGCCTTTTTATTTATTTAGACTATAGACCAAACAAGTTAAGATCAGAGGTTTAATTCAGTAGGTCACTGATTTCAGGAGGCAAAGATGGATTGCTGGTGGAGATCGGGTGGTTTAAGCAACTACTGCAAAAGACAGTCAAAATCAAGCTTCCATCAAGGAGATGCAAGATCCTTCCTAAACTCATTGTCTTAACGGCGACCTAGCTGCACCAGCAGGACTACTTACACCTTGCACTACATCCAGTAGCAATCTGGAGGGTTCTGCAGTGTCTGGTTGCCACATAACTACCATCTACATCCAAAGATACATTCACGTCTGGAATAAGAACTAAACTTTTTCCTGTGTTACTGGCTTTAGCCGGAGCGTGGCGTCCCCTTTTATCCTCCCCTCTCTGTCTTCTCTACTTCTTTTCTCCAGGTGCTGAGATTAAGTGCCTATATATCAAAGAATGATGGCCAAGGAAAGCAAAAGTTAGTTTATAATCAACACAGAGCTCAAGCCCCAGTCCTTACACTCCTCATATGGCTGGTGTCAAAACAATAAGTGCTCCATATGCCTTTAGACACATTCAGCCTCACGTACTCTTGTCCCTTCATGAGGCATGTGTCACCAGCCTGCAATGAATAGCACAAATGCACCTGCACGGATCTAAAAATTTAACCTGAAGTTCACATTAATAATGAAGCACTCCAGGTGGTCTGCAAGCTGGGACCATAATGAGGAACTTTCAGTGACACACTAGTTATCAAATGTTGAGCCAGGTCACTACACATGAATAAAGTGATCTCCCTAGAAAGATGAAAGGGGAATTATTTTTTTTCTTTTTAAGAGAGATTACACTTGCCTTCTGTAAAAAAGTCTGAAGAAAGACAATGTGCTAAAACATTTAACTTGATTAGACTGGAACTGACTAAAACACATCAAGAACTACCAAAGGAGCAGAAAATTATTCTGAACTGTATATGCAACAGTGGTTAAATCCCGCCTGGTGCCCTCTCAACCCCTGCTGACAGCAGACCTCTAAGCCATGGTTGCACTGCTTGCAAAACTGGTGGAAGAATGACGCTGGTCATTCTTGTTGCTGCTGTGGAAAGGAAGCAGAGGCACAGGGAACGTCAGAGGTGATCGCACTGGCCCTGGGAACCGGGAGCACCTTTCTCACAGCTCGATGCCTGTCTCTGCTCACAACTTTCACAACTTACCAATTCCAGGGAGCAGGCTGCCCCCGAGCTCTGTAGGGACCAACTTTCGGGAAGAGGCATGACAAGCATCTGAAGGAAAATTGGGGTCTCCTTCCATCTGCAAAAGACTGACCCCCCGTTTGCTCTCCTTCACACCTGCTCTGGCCCCTGGCAGTGGGAGGGATATGAAAATACTCTGGGTCTCTCTAGCACACCCAGTTCCTGGCTGAAACAAGGCTTTGCCCTTGCTAAGGAATGGCAGGAGGAAGTAACAGTGTACAGAGGGCAGCTCATTCGTACAGTCACCTCAGGCAGCCCCTTTCATCCCACAAGGAGAAAACAACAGAATCAAGATCCAGAAATGAGAAAGCTGAGGTCTTAAGCTTTACAGCCTTTTCTAAATTTTTAGCCCACTGGCTTGCCCTAAGGGAAAATGACTTTTGAAGCTTTGCCTACTAAGAAAGAAATGCCAGTTATTGTAACAGGGAGCAAAGAAATATTGGATTGCACATTCCGCAACATATATCGTGACTGTATAGGAGTAGGTGGATGAAACCTGGAAACGGGGTGTCCTGGTTTGAGGTAAAACAGAACCAATTTTCTTTCCAGGAATTTTACTTTGCAGTTAAGCCTCTTCTAACTAACTGAACTCTCTGAAATTGACGGCGTATTTTTCAGACACTGTTTGCTGCCAGAATGGTAAGACCTGATTATTTATAATTTATGCCAAGGAATGGTATGCAGAGAGGCTTCTACATATACTTATTGCTATAACACCCAAGGCCGGCTAACTTTGTTATTTGCCCCGTTGGAGGGTCGGAAGTGGAAAAGTGTAGAGGGGTCTCACCTGCGGGGAGAAGCGGACAGGACAGGTGACCCAAAACTGACTAACAGGGTATCCCATCCCATGGGCCTCATGCTCAGTATAAAAGCTGAGGGATCAAAGGGTTAGGTCTCTTTCTTCAATGGCCGATGTCTGAGGAGGACTCTCTCTGTTCGTCTGCCTTTGCTCCCAATCCGTGCATTCCTGAATCCAGGTCTGGAATCCAGTTCCCATCCATCACTGAGTCCAGTCTGGAACTTTCCCAGTGCCTGCCGGTGACGTGATCGTCATCCTGGGAGCTCTATACGGTTTTGCATATATTGTATATGTTTCATTATTTCCTTTTCATTATTTTATTAATATTTCCATTAAAGTAGTTTAGTTTCTTTTCTAAACTCTTAAGTCTCTCTCTCTCTCTTCCTTCTCTCCCAGAAGGGAGATGCTCTCCCTTCTCTGAAGGTCAGAGAGCATCTGTCGTTTGTTTCAGCCCAAACCACAACACAGGGAAGGAATGACAAAGAGCAGGATGGTCCCCTAAAACTTAGCAACACTAGGTCTGTTTGATTTTCCCCACACATTGTAATATTTCTGTGACTGTGCACTAGAACAATACAATTGTTATAAATCAAGTTTAATTCAGACTAGGAAAGTTCTTCATATCATAGAATGGTTTAGGTTGGAAGGGACCTTGAAGATCATCTAGTTCCAACCCCGCCTATCTTTGACTTCTGCAACTTGGGCAGTGTGGCTAGAGCATTTGCCAGTGAAGATTCAGACAAAAGAGTCATTGAGTACCTCAGCCTTCTCCATATCCCAGATAACTGGGTCCCCCGTTTCCTTCTGGAGAGGGCCCACATTTTCGTTAGTCTTCCTTTTATCGCTGATGTACCTGTAGAAGCTTTTCTTGTCTCCCTTGACATCCCTGGCCAGATTTAACTCTTATCTGGACTTTAGCTTGCCTAACGTGATGCCTGGCTGCTCAGACAATTTTTCTGTCTTCCTCCCAGGCTACCTGTCCTTGCTTCCACCCTCTGTAGGCTTCCTTTTTGTGTTTGAGTTTGTCCCGGAGCTCCTTGTTCATCCATGCAGGCCTCCTGGCATTTTGCCGGACCTCCTCTTTGTTGGGATGCACCGTTCCTGAGCTTGGAGGAGGTGATCCTTGAATATTAACCAGCTTTCTTGGTCCCCTCTTCCCTCCAGGGGTTTATCCCATGGTACTCTGCCAAGCAGATCCCTGAAGAGGCCAAAGTCTGGTCTCCTGAAGTCCAGGGTAGTGAGCTTGCCGTGCGCCCTCCTCACTGCCCTAAGGTTCTTGAACTCCGCTATTTCATGGTCACCACAGCCAAGGCTGCCCTTGAGCTTCACATTCCCCACCAGCCCCTCCTTGCTGGTGAGAACAAGGTCCAGCATAGCACCTCTCCATGTCGGCTCCTCCTTCACTTGGAGAAGGAAGTTATCATCAACGCATTCCAGGAACCTCCTGGATAGCTTATGCCCTGCTGTGTTGTCCCTTCAACAGGTATCGGTGTCACTGAAGTCCCCCATGAGGACCAGGGTTTGTGAATGTGAGGCTGCTCCTATCTGTCTACAGAGGGCCTCATCCGCTCTGTCTTCCTGGTCAGGTGGCCTGTAGCAGACCCCCACTATAATTCATACATGGGTATAGTACAAGGACACAGAAAAATACAAGAATTAAAGTTTCTGAATTTTGTTTATACCTGATCCTGTAACCAAAGGCAAGCAAGCTTTTGCTGTTTTCTACTCTAATTCTTCACAAAAAAAAGGTATTTCAGTGAGATACCCAAAGATATAATAAAAAATATCCCAAATGATATAAGTTAGTTAGTTGTTCTTCTCATAAAGATAATTAAAGCACTACACAGCAATTATGGGTAAGTTTCCTTGCCAATATGCACAATTCAAAATCAACGGCATTCAAACCTCTTCAGGAAGATGAACACATATGCACTCATACCAGCTTGAAAAAACAAAAATAAGTCTATTTACTGTGAGACTCTGGAAACTAAATGTAAAGCTTTCCCTGAGAGAAAGCCAGCTCCAAATCTTATGAAGCTGTTTTAGCTTAATTGTTTTGAGATGTAAATGTAAACAATGCAGAGTGACATTCTTCATTTGGGAGAAAAACCAAAACCAAAGAATAAACACACTTGCTGGATCTGAAGCAAGCTGTTCACTGTCCTGAAATAATATAACTTACTTAGACATGTTTTCATGCTGAGAAGCTGGAGAAGCCAAAGTGTTGCTTAAGGGCCATTTGAGACACTTTTGCACCTAATGAGGCCAGCATATTTTTTTGCAAGACAGTCTTATTTTCTTTTTCTCCAAGCATCCCTACATGGTAACAGATATCAACTTCTGAAATATCGCAGCCTGTGTATTATCGCCCAAATAAATCATTGTACTTCTGGGGGAAAAAACAACACCTGGAACAGGAATAATGGAAAAATGAATCAAAAAGCAAACACTGTATAGGAACTAAGCGACAAGTTATTATTCCCATCAGCGTGCAGGCCTCATTGCCAGAAAGAATGAACCCTGACACTAATTTGAAGACTTCTAGGAACTAATACTAAACATACCTATTTTAATCTTCCTAAAATTCATTTTTAGTAAAACCTGACCACTAACTTTAGCAAGCTGTTCTCAGAAGTCAGGCTAACTATTTTCATATCACCTGAAACACGGTCTTCTGTCCCTAAAGGGCGCTTTCTGAAGAAACAGTATGTTAGCATTCATTATTGTAACCCACTGATGTATATTTTATTTGTGGTTTTAAAGTTTTCAACCACTTTGATGCAATTCATAATCAGTAGCAGTTAAAAGACTACCTTAAAAAATGGAAGCCTCTGAACAAATTTTGCGATAAACCATCAAAGGAGTGGAGTTTGAATTAGAAGCCTGAAGGGTAAGAAACAAACCAAACTTGAAACAACCGAGATCTCTAAGAACAATGGCAGGGATGGGGCAAATCTCTCCCATTAACAACACTGGAAAGCTTAATTCAAAACAACTATCAGACACAGCTTCTTTGTTTACCTGGATCTAGAATTAAAAAAATGGATGCTGTCAATCTTACTCCACTATAAATGTGAACCATTTATGTTTTGATACTGAAAATGGTTCAACAGTCAACCATAAAATTATACTTCACAGCCCAATGAAAAGTGATCACACAGGATCCTTAAATGAAAGGCAGCAAATTTCAGGTCGCTGCTACTGACTTGTGGTCCATGGAGGGCTTAAATCCTACTTTGAAGAAATCCACGAAAGGTAGCTAAGACAAGGTATGCTGGCAGCAGGCTTAAACTCACGGTACATACAGGCCATACTTCTACTACAAAATGTATAGTCATACACAAATTAGAAAAGGCTGAAAAATGCTTCTGTAGACAATTTTCATTCATTAGTAATGGGAATGTTTTATGGGTACCTTATGCTTTAGAGCAAACACGCATCAATCATTTCTCGATGTTTTCTATTATACTTAATGCCAAATTTACGCAAATATAGACTACCAATGAATAATTAGAAATCAGAAAATACAAGCTTTACTTATTTTTACTTACCAGATTAAAACAATTACTAATCTACAGGTGGAAAAGTTTACTGCAATTCCCGTTCACTTTATTTAAAAATTAACAATATTATTTCAAAACCTTTTGAGAGTCACTTGCCTCTGGTCCTTGAGCTTTAAAAATAATACTTGAGTTCATTACTCCAGGCAGAGAATTCTACTGAAAACTCTCTTTCAATGTTTGAACAAGCACTGACGAAATGGTGGAAAAAAGTTCACAGCCAGGCTGGCAGTCACAGAAGCAGTTGTACCAGTGCTCCACGAAATTCAGATTCAGAAAACAGACCCCTACGAAGTTCAGACCTTTTCAGATAGACAGGGGGAGATCTGTCGTGGAGTGTGGGAAGTCTGCCAATCCTCAAAATCAGCAGTATAGCTGGGAAAAGGAGCCTGAACTATTGCAACACCTGAAACCAAAAATGTAGAGCTCATAAAGAGTTCTAAACACATTTAAGCTAAGAGCTAATATGAACTTTTAGGCCTCATTAGTGTTTCCTATGTATATCAATCAGAAAAATTAATGTAACTCCTTGGAACAACCAAATACTGTATGCATTTTTTTAACTGCAAAATTAAAGATAAAAAAAAAAAGTTCTTGCATAACACAAAGATAAAAGGTTTCCTTCTGAATTCAGCTCCTGTTAACATTTGCACCTGGTGCTTACATAATTAAATACAGAAAACAACAATTGTACCTTAAGAAAAACTTAATTAGATTAGGCATGTAGTAACAAATGCAAAATTACCATCATTAGTATGTCAGTGTTCTACAAATGGAAATGCTTAACTGCCAAGCCTACAACTCTCATGTCTCATTTATTCCCACAGATGAGGAGGAGACAGCCATTCGCACCTTTTTGTAATTTCAGGGCAACTGCATCCAGGGAAGGTTTACTCACAAAGGAGCAGGCAGGAGTACTGCTGTCATCTTGTCTCTCTCCCCAGAAATTCAGGTGTACTTTCGTTTACAGACACTTTGTGCTACAAAAGCAAAACCAGGTTGGGCAGCCTGGAACAAACTAATGAGTCTACAAATGTCTTATGCGTCCTGATCCTTCATCATTAGCGTTGTGCTGCTTCACAGGCACCTGCTTTTCTCACAGATGAGACATTGTGAATGACATGATAGGTTCCCCCTCCCCCCCCAAAGCAAGAGGAATCCTTTCATTTCCGGCTGTAACACAAAAAAAAAAAAAAAAAAAAAAAAAAAAAAAACACCNAAAAAAAAAAAAAAAAAGAAAGATTCCAAGGGAAAGAGGTTTCAATGGCATAATGGTACAGATAGTGATGCACTGGAAAAGATTGCCTACAGAAGTTGCAGACTCACAAGCAAGAACACAAGGAAGTTTGACAAGTATCCACCAGGACTGACCTAAGCAAAAGTAATACTGTGTGATCCAGCCTTGCTTTCCCCTGATTATATATAAAATGCTTTAAAATAGTTGGGATCCTCTTATGCAGACCTGCTAAAGATCAGCAGCTCTGATGTCTGCATGCGGAGTCACATGAGGGAAAGAGATGATCCCCATGGTTATAATAAGACCTTTTCCGGTTGTCTTCTACCATCTTAGTTAGGGGAAACGGTACTCACAAATCTTCACATCCCACCACCACGTGAGATCAGGCTCAGTATGACTAAATATAACCATGTACATCATAGCCTTGTGAATGCAAAGGCTGTATTTCACACAAAATGGGCACACTGCTGTAAGGCCCAAACTTACTGCTGGAAGTTTGCAATGCGCTACGTGCCAAGATACTTCAATTTGTCAAGAATTAATGTGAAGTTAAAATGGGTATTTAAATGCTTTGTATATTTAATCAACTTTCCTCAATTATTAAAATGTAAATACTCCCTGAGTATTAGGGCATTAATTTGCTCTAAGAAGCTCCTAGAGACTACAGCAGCCTTCCTGGATATTTCATGCCGGCAGAGTTATTTAAACATTACCACTGAAATTGTAAGGCTAAACAAGTCTTCCTCACAGGGTCTCCCCCGGCAGGGCAGATGTCGAAATAAAGCCAGCACCTAAAGCTAGAGAGTATTTAAACTGCTACTTGATAACAGCTCCAGAGGAGACCTGATACAATTTGTTCAATAAGAAATATTAGGTTTTAAATAACATAAATGAAAGAAAAACACATCATTAAGAATTCAGGTTGTTTTTTAAAAAAATATACAACCAAATGCTTGATGGCAAACCTGTCACACCCACCAGTGTGGACTCTGCCTTTCCTGTGCTGCAATACTGAAAACCTGCAACCACATTTGGCCTTGCAAAAGCAAAAAAACCTTCCCTTTATTAAGAAAAAAACAGAGAAGCACTAGGCAAAATTGGGGTCTGACCTAAAACTTTACCGTGTAGCCAAGAAATAAAAAATAAGAAGTCTGGTTTATGAATTTTTGAAGCAAAATTCACATTAAGACAGTACGGGGCACAGATATGATTGTTTCTTGAGAAAACTACAGATACATAAGGTTACCCAGCTGTGCAGCCATGAAGCATTTTTTTCTTGATTAAATAAGGAACTATGGCAACCAAAGGTACTATGGCCTCACATATGCTGTAATAATGAGACATAATGAAGGGTCTTCTGGGAGCTCTCCCACAACTGTTAAAATTTTATAGCATCAAATGTGGGAATTAATTTTGAAAAAGAGAGAATCGTATTTAATATTTGATGTGCATTGGTACTTTTTTCCTTTATAATGAAACAATCTCCTCTAAACACCTACATTCTTTATGTTTAAAAAAATTCAACTGCTCCTGCTGAATCAACTCTCAAGGGAGAAGAAGATAATAATATCTCATATGAACTTTACAGTATTTGCTTAGTATATCCTATTTGCAGATATCATCTTATTTGAATAATCATATGTTTGCAATTTTCCAGCTCCTGATGAAAAACTGACCTGTCATCAGAGCAAATTTCCTTCAAAACTCACATATGACTGTTATCTGTACCTGGTGTTATTAAGAATATCCATTTTTTTGACACCCATTCCACTAGTTATCTACATAGAAACTTATACATATAAGAGGTCTCATTCCGGTCCGCGGTGAGGTCACGCTACTTTTCTTTTCTGTAAGAAGTGACTCGAAATAATTGTCTGATAAATCTGCCGATTCTTTGTCCAGCTGTCATTTCAGGGGAAAAGTTTCCTACTGAATCTTTTGTTCTCTGGGAGGGCAGGCAGTCCTGGCTGAAGCGCTAATTGCTTGTAAGCCCAGAGAAGAGGCTAAATTCCACTGCAGCTGGGTTATATCTGGACTGAACAGAGGCCCCACCCTTGAACAAATAATCCCTGTGGAGAAATTATTGCCGAATCATCAAGGGTGAAGAAATACAAAGAAGGTAGTAACACCAGGGGTTTTATCCCTTAACGTCGACAATACTGCCTTCATTCCTAAGAGCGATGGAACAGCAGACAGGGTGACCACTGCAGTACAGCTAGCTTGGGCTAACCATTTTAAATCAAAATTGTGATTAAAAGATAAACAGAGAAGACAACCCTAACTGTAGGCTTTCATAAACTTTTTCTTCACTTACAGCAACTCTGAAATTGGCAGTTCTCTTTCATTTGTTTGAATAATGAATTCATTTTGCCCAACAAATTACTACCTGTTCAGAACACTTTTTCCCTTCATCCCAGTATGAACCGGTGAAGGGAAGAAGAAGGGACGCTACCTGCGTTTAGGGGCAGATGGTAGGATTCAAGATGAGAGCGACTGGTGACTAAAGCTGCGATTGGGGTAGAGCATACGAGTGAAACTGGCAATGAAAGGGCACAGGCACACGAATCCAAAGAGAGAGAACCTGGGAAATGGGCCTGGGACTAAAACTGAACCATTTCCCACTAAAGAAAACAGCCAGTGAGCCAGGAGCAGAGAGAAACCCTGACTGGATAGACACAGAGACTACTTTTTAGAAGTGAACATTACAGTAAGAAGTTAAAAAGGGGACACTCACCCCCCGCACCCCAAATGTTTGAGAACAGGGTCTCACATTACAATCTGCCCAGCAGCAGAGGAAGTTATCACTCATCTCTTCCCCGTGGCACTTCTTTCCACACCCATCACTCCCCTCTCAGTCAGCTCTCTGCTACTTAATCACGTGAAAGCAAACTATTTTAAGACCACAGTGTGAAATTGCCTCAGTAAAAACCCTCCCTGAAACCAACCCCTCTCTAATATGTAAATTTAGGCCAACAGATTTTTGAATGGATGTGGTTAAGGGAACAGTAAACTGAAAAAATGCAGGTAGTGAGTCTGGGAACAAGAAGGTGGGAATCTGAAGGTGAATTTCAGTCTGACAATGTATAATGTTGCATTACATCCTGAGTTGATGTACAAGTTCCAGTTTGCAGAATTGCTTAGAATTTACCAGACCTACTTTTTGAAATGTAAGGACTTCCATTTCTTTACAGAAATTAGTCCCCTGCTGCATAGAATTGTGACCCTTACTTTCTTTTTTTTTTTGGTAAAGATAACACCATTGTTTTGGGGAAGATAAATATATTACATATGAAACCTTTAATTTACTTGTGATATCATATACCAGTGATAAGTACCATAACAAATACTGGTTTGCAGACCAGAGTTGAAGTACACAAAAAGTGAAAACAGGATTTATGCTTGGAACAAAGAGGATGACTGAGATGAGGTTCCAGCTGGAAAAACAGCGCAATTGTACAGTTAGAGGCAATATCATAACACATATATGCATAAAGACTGTGAGCCTGCAGGCAACTTTAATTTCGGCACTTCCTAACTTTAAGTACTTGGGTTTGCACCTTAATAACATTCTTTAAACATTGTGTGTGCATAATACAGTCATAGATCACTCAGCCAAGACATAATTGATTTAATCGTCCACATTTGTGAATGATTTGTGAAGCTTACATGAGTTTGCGAAGTTGCAGCCCTGCCCAATAAAAATTAAAACAGATGCCTCTATGAAGCCCAGAGAAACAAGCTGATAATGTAAAAGGAACAGACTGAACTCTAACAGTAGAAGTGTGACAAAAAATATTTTGTTCTTTGCTACTGTATATGTAGCCAAAACTACAACACTACAGATCTGTCAGTCCAAATGGCGAAAATATGATTTTAAATTTTAAAAAGATAAATCAAGTTCAAAAGAAACTCGAATGATAAACCCTACGCATTACAAGGTATTTACATAAGATCAAGGAAAAAGATGTAAAGAAGGGAACTTTGTAAAGAAAAAAAACCCTACTATTTTACACATAATTATAAGGCAGCATTTTTAATGGGAGAATCATTGAAATTCTTCTGCTGCTGGAAGAGGCTAGATTTGGTAGACAATAAAATTAGATACTTTCTTAATCCAGAAAACAGTCTTTTTGTCATCAAAAAGATATTAAAATGCTTTGTTATTAATACTATACAAATTAAATATAAAAGTAAACAGCTCTTCTCTAACTTAATATAGAAAAGCCCCAAGAAGAGTGAATCACTGTTTATTTAGAATTACTAATGGTGGTAGCCTCAAATAATTCACATATTTTCTACATTCAATTTTATCTCCATTAGTGTAATACTGGTTATCTAGCAGTATCTTATTTCCAGTTGGTGGTCCTTCTGCCATTCCTTTAGAGAATTTGCTGTATAACCAATTAAGGCCTAATTGTCAGAAAGTTGCTCTCAGTAGAGTATGTTTTCTCTTTTTCCAACTATCATCCTGTTTCTACCCATGAAACTGGTACTAAAATTAAAATTCCTCTTCCTTCCAGATAGGAAATAAAATCCCTATTTGCAAAACTGATACAGGCATTATGAAACCCCAGTGAGTTCTGCTTTGCCTTCAGAGTGCTGATTTTTGCTCTTTTCTATTTGGACCTTTTGCAAAACATACGGTTTCCTTGTCTCATTTTCCCAACTGTAAGATGGAGAAAACACTACTTCTCTGTTTACAGAGCAATTAGGATAAATGCACCAAAGGTCTGTGGAGCATTTAGATTCTGTGACAATAACGCTCATACGGATGAGATTCATCCTGTGTTTTCTTTCATAGCAAAGCCACCTTCAGCAGTTCCTGTCTTGGGTTACTTCGCACCTCAGTTTACTGTTCTCCCACTACAACTGATTTTAAAAATAAAGTCTAAATTGAATGTACGAAGACATTCAGGCTAAAGTTGAAGCCCTAGAAAGGGCAGGGAGCTTTTTTATTTGTTTCTTAAATCATAGGAGCTGTCTACTTTGTAGCCTGCCGTATGGCATTAGAATGAAAATCAGCAACTGGAAGCTGCGTTACCATCCAATATTATCCATTAGAAAAGATGAGCAACTGCAGAGACAGACTTGTACATGCAGGTTTTCCACTAGTCCCACTTACATAAGGGTTTTAATCCTTCATTAGCAATCACCACATTTCTTTTTCTTTTTTTTTAATTATGCCAAAAGTTCATTCCATTTTATACTGTCTAATAGAAGGTCCTCAAAACTCGAAGGAAGAGAAATGCAAAGATCGGCACTCAGAAAACAAAGAAGGACAGATCTTTCCAAGATTCAACCATCTTGCCAGCTGCTCTGCTGGAGATTTTCTTGGCTTTTGAAAGGCTGCATGTTATTATCTGTAAGCATTTTGCACAGAACAAAGGAAGTTTGGAAAAATGTGATCAGCAAAGAGCGACTCATAAATGAGTAGTGAAGCTCTGTGGAAAGAGCAGAAAATTTGAAATAGAAGGTGAGAGGTGAATGCAGGCCTGATTTCATAATCCTTCATTCTATGCAGCAAGAACAGAGTTGTAAACTCTTTCTATAATATCAGTAATCTTGATACTTGCTTTTTGCTTGCCTCTATAGTTTAATCCTGGGGTTTAGTCAAGATTTTTTTCTGAAAATATAGTGAGTAAGAAGTAATTTCTTTAAGAAGAAACTACTGTAAATTCTTTCCGTTACGGGAGGCGGGGCATTAAGGATGATGACAACCTCCAGTCTCTGACCTTTGGGGAATGCAAGCTTTTATGCCTGAGCGCCTCAGCAGACATAGTTACAGCTATCTTATCCCTCCTTCTGGGAAGGTGCTAGTATTACGCAAGGTCCGTATTTTCATCTTATTGGACAGGCACACATTTTACAAAGAATGACCAACAAGGATCAGCAAATAGTTTTTGCCATTTTTCTATGCCATTTTTCCATGCCTTGCTGCTCAAACCTGTATACACATTTGATGGAGAAAGTAATGAGCTTGGGGCTTAGATATACTTTTAAGGAATTCTCTACTGGTTAAGGTCTTTTGTTTGTTTGTTTTTAGGCATACCAGCATGAAAGCTTCAGTAAACAGGCTGATATTCAAAAGTGCCTCTATGTCTACAAGTCGAGTACCTCCATCTCTCCTTTATTTCATTTGCTCTGTTTCTTTTAATATCAGCTGTAAAAATAAATAAGTGTGTTGAATTGCATTTTGCATTTTTCTCCTACTGAATAGTCAGTACTTCTGTTACAGATCCAGGCAAATAGCTGTAGACCTTAAATCTGAAAACCAGATTTAAAAACACCACCACCCTGGTTTGAGCCTAACAAAACATGTCTTAACTGCAGCGCTCGCTTCATTCTTACCTCAGCAAAAGGGACACTCTCGAGATTGTTAGGCATGAAACTGAACAGCTTTGACAGGTGTCCCCATTTACAGATTTTTCTTTAAGGAAACCAACCAAACGCTTAATTTTAAAAACTGTCTTCTGTAGACTAGCACATATATACACTCTAATGACTGACTTACTATATCCTCATTGTAGCACACAGCCACATGTGTCGCTTCCTGCACTCCCAGACTATTTTCATCCTGGGAGCTGTGCTCTTCACTTTCAACTACAGGGGGAGAGTCTCAGCAGAAGTATCCTAAGAAGCCTAAGCAGCATCTTGGTAAATGAAAAAATAATTATATTTTCTGCATACAAGACATACATGCAAGACAGATACGTATCTGCCTATATATGGAAAAAGTGTTTAAAATTTTTAGAGCGTATGTCCAATTCACATAACAAACATACCGTGAATTGCCTTATACATCATGTGAGAACTGTGGATTAGAGAAGGTTTGTGATCTCTCATCCTGATTTGCAGCTCTGTCCCATAACATGAAACAAAAAGGAAAAAAGAAATACATTCCTTACATAACTGCCTGCCTTTTCGTCTCAAATTTTTATCAAGAGCACCTTAAATTTTCAATGACCATGAACTAAAGGTCTTTCCCAGTCTAACAAAATTAATGCCATATTTTTATTTATGCACATGCACATGCGTGCGCACACACACACACAAAGTCTGACTTTCTGGAAGGTCTGCAAGATTCAGTCACAAAAACATATAGTGACGTGCATATATAAGTATGTATATATGAAAGCCGTATATATGTATGGCAGAAACCGCGTATGTTCATTTTTTAATTGTGGGTAAATAATACTGTAATTACCTCTCAACAAAATTAAACACAACGAGGCGAGTCAGTGTGACAGTCTACCTGAGTAAGAAGAAGGCCTCACAACTACGTGGGAGCTCAGAGTGTTGTGGACTCAGCATTCAGTAACTGATGAGTGAAAAATAAAACATCACCTTCTAATGCCTAATTAAGTCAACACAGCAGCCATATTAAAAGGCTGAGGACAGCAGTGAGTAAGTGTGCCTGGACACACTAAATTTTAGATTACTTTCATCACAGAAACATACAGTCATGTTCCTATACCACTGGCTGGAATAGCAGCACCACTTTAAAGGATCACAGCCTGAACATGTGTTTTTAAAAAGTCAGTGTTAGGAAAGTCATTTATGCACATCAACCAGTATCTGTATATATTTGAAACTTAACACCTGATCACTTACCTGTGTCAGTTCCTGTAAATAGCAAAACATCATTTATTTATTTTTTAAGTAACTGCTGAGAAAGTGTAATTAACAGGATACAATTAGGCAACAACTAAGAAATACTTAAAATCAATCCAGAGACTTCCTGTTTATGATTATTACCCATAACTATAAGAATGTATAAAATGACTGGAGAAAGGAAGTTGGCATCCTATCTAGCCAAATATATATCATATTGAAAAAAACACCAAACCCAAGAAGCCCCAAACCCACACAAAACCCAACAATTCTATACAGTAGAGCACACGTTTTAAATAAAGTCATGGCAGTTTGGGTTAAGGGTCTTTTGAAATATACTATGCTTATTTATTTATAGAGCTATCATCACTGTATCGCTAGATTCACACAAAGTGAGAAAAACCACTGATTTTAATTAAAGCTGAACTAAAACTCACATGGAAATATCCACCGCAATAACAGAAAGCAAAAAGCAAACATACATAACACAGATTGAAGATAGAAAGAAAAAACATATCAAGAATAACTGACCTGTAAAGAAAGATTTTGCTGACATAGGAAGTTTGAATAAATTCTATAAAAGCAGTTAAATTACAGAGAAATCTATTTGCTTTGATCTAATCCAACAAAAAGCTCATAAATAATAACAAGATTTTGGGCTGAACCAAACACGTTAAAAGGGTTACAGTCTACCCTGAGCTACTGGGCTACCAATGGAACTAGTATTACAGCTATACAGAAAGAAATACATAAATGCATAAATATTAAACTTTTAATTGGCTGATGTACTGTCACAGTGGGGAAACTGGTGGATACAGCCCTCTCAAACCCACTCTATTTACATAGATGAAAAAGAACAGCATGCAAATAGTGAAAAGAGATAAAACACTTTAACAACCCTACAGAATTGCAGCAGCAGTCTTCTAGCAGAAAGGGATTAATTAGCAACAAAGGCAAATGGCCATTTGCCTTAAATTATCAGTTCTTCTACACGATCATTATTCGCTAGGAAAATCTTTGTACCTTCATAGCCATTATCTAAATACCTAGGATATGATGATGCAGTGTACAAAGCAACTGAAAGCTTTTGAAGGTAGTCAAAATCCCAGATGAAGCACATTTGTTCCATGAAGCCATTTGTTGCAAGCACACCCCAATCTGACAAACGCATTTGACATGATACAAGAAAATGCCAACAGGCTGACATAAAAAAATACAAAATAATAATGCTTATTTTCTTGATGAAAGAATCCTGTCAGTGCTCCTTTCCCAAACTCCTTCTTCTCCTCTCAAGGGATGCATTCATGTTATGCGCGCGTCATGCACAAATTTGAACTTTGGATTTAAACCCTTGCTTCACTTGCATTTAAATTATGTAAATATCAAGCCCAAGCCCTGTGAAATCCAAAACAGAGAGCATCTCATCCTGGTTCAGGATAAAACAGGCTTGTCTTCTTCCTGCTAAACATTTTGAATGTTCTAGCATAGGGCCGGTCTAATATTTAAAGTACTCTCTTTTTACATTGTTATGTGGTACTTTGCAAGTTGTCTCATTCCTGCCTCTAATTTTCTCTTATACAACTTTCACTTCTCAGCGTCATAATACTCATTTGCCATGTAAGTCGATGTCAAGTTACTATTCAGACAGTGCAAAACCTCTTTTTTTTTGTAGAGATTTAACTATCAGAAGGTAGCTGCCAATGGTTAGTAGTGAATCTAAGTCACAGCCATGAGAATAAAAAATTTATCCCTGGCCAAGGGGAGGGATGTCAAGAAAAGGTATTTCTGTCAGCTGTTCCCTCCTGCCACTACTGACGGGGTAATTACTGGCTTTTTGAACTCATTAGCCTGTAATTAATTGACAAATAGGGTGGCTGGCAAACACCAGTGACTTTGCAGAAGCACCCTATCAGCACTTTTCCTCCATTTCTATTGCATTAGCAGCAGCCAGGATGGTTGTGCTACACACCTGCTGTACCCATGTTTGAAGACGAACAACTCCACCATCAATTTGGACCCACGTGGTACAGTCCAGGTGCTCTGACACAGGTACCTACTGGCGCCTCAGCTGCCCCAGACAAAATGACATATGTGACCATCAGTTGTCATTCTGGAAGGGTGCAGAACCCCACCCAGCCCTGTGTCCGACCTGCCAGATCCATGTCTGTGTCTCAGAGAGCCCACTGGGCTGAGCTGGCACCAGATGCTTGTGGGCGAGCACAGCTGCTTGCGTTTTGAAGTGGCATACAGACCCTCGCACAGCCTGTCTCCTCCGTCATGTGATTTTTCTGCTCAGGCTCAGCAAAAGACTCCCGTCACTGAATAGCTCACTTCCCTCCCATTAAACCCATTTTCCAGGATAGAAGTCAGGCTGTGGTCATTTCTTCCTAGCGGGAGAAAACACTTCCCCCTCCCATTATAATCTAACATAGAGGTAAAGGGGAACAAAGGCTGCAAGCAAATCCCACTTTCAAAATGGGGGTCTACCCAATAATGTACAGAGAAACCCAGTTCCCTGCTGTGATTGTGAACACAATACAAGTTCCCCATGCCATAACGGTTGCTTAAAATGACATGCCCACAAACCATAAAGATATGGCAGACTGGAGAGGTAGGTCTGGTCTACATTTAAGATATGCTAACATACTTATGGCTATATAGGAATATATTTTTTCCATGCCAGCAAAAACCCTAGAAAAGACATAGTTGCACTGGCCAAAAAAAAAGAGAGAGACGGAGAGATGGAGAGAAACCAAAAAGCAGACAGATCTTCTGGGGCAACCAACTTAAACTAGGTCCAAACAATGCTTCCAAAAAAATGCAAATATAACCTGTCTCCTCTCAAAGCTTCTAAAGACAAAATTACAATTTTCAAGTACAGAGCTGACAAAAATTAGGTTCATAACAGGACACAATAAATGATGGTGTGTCCTTCTACAACTCCAGTATAGGCAACAAAATCTTATGAAGAAAAAAAAAAGTCCCTAGCTTGTTATTTTAAATATACCCCCAAGTTAAGGTCAAAGAAAGCAAGCCAATACCGAAATCAGCATTCAACAAGAACTTAAATACAGTCAGCAAATGAAGTAAAGGAAAAATGAACCCCAAGGAAAATAACTGAAAATGAAGAGGGGACAGTGGGGCACAACCCCTCCCAAAATTCCACAAGGGGGGAGAAATCCCAGCTCTTGCTCACTTTGCTTGAACAAAGTGCATGAGATCACATGCTTTCATTCCTTGACACAGCTGTAAAAGAACATAAAGAAAAAAATTGCCACCCAAAATAGCGCATTTTAATTTCTCATCAGCCAAAATTTCATGATACGTTTTTAAAAGGGGTCCCTTTTTCTCGAAATATCAAATGTTTTTTCCTTACTCGCTCCAAATGCAGGCAATTTTCTTAATAATTTTCACCTTTGCACTGTTGAACATAATGGGACAAGTAATACATGATGCACAAATAAGTCATAATGCTCTGTGCAAGTTAACAGGAGCAGTGAGTTGCTGAACGTGTGATAAATCTAGACCTGAAAGCGAAATATGCCTTCTAATTAAAAATCAATTATTAAAAACAGTAAAGAATGAAAAGAAAAAAGGTTCACTCACCAAACTCATAATAAAATCCTGGAAACTTTAGAGTTATTTGAAAAGCAGAAAGGAACATCTTCAAAATCTATATTTGACTAAAGATTCTTCTAAGACTCTATTGCAGGTTTCTCGATTTTATGATTAAACAGTTCTGTGAAAAATTGTTTCTGGTGTCTTTTGTGCTTTTATCTCTTCATTCCACATGGTCATGAAAATGAATAGACAGCATTTAAATGGCGAATGCAAGAACAAATCATTACTCTGGCTCTGCGAAATCAAAGTACACGGATGCCCTGATGTGCCTCCGAGGTGACGCAGGGATGATAAGCAGCCGCGCAAAACCACCAGCCCCTGAACTTACACCCAAGTGCACTATCTTTACCCACAACGTCACTTCTTGGGTTCCTCAACAGTTCTCCTCCAGAAGATGGTTTTAACATAAACATTGAGTAATTCGTAAATGTTAGATCAGGGTGTTCAAATAACTATTTCCAACTAATTTGTGTTTAATTCTGGAAAGATTTCAAACACAGAACAGCTCAAAAGTAGCTCAAAATCACAAAACCTGTTGCACGAGCTTGGACAAGTGGAAATTTCTGGTTTTCATTTTCTGTAAAACTAAGATACATGTTCATACCCCCAGCAGTGACAGAGAGGTTAAATTAACGAGCGTTACTGAAGAGATCCGAATCCCATTATTGTAGGAACTACACTGGTATTATGCATTATCATAAATATTCAGCATCTGCAATCAAAAGAAGGCTTTGGTGTTTACGTATACAATAAAGTTTTAATAATTCACTAGCAATATTTCATGCGGAGTGCTGCCGCCACTTCCTTCTGGAGAACAGAAAAAATATATCTGGAATTTTAAATCCAAAATCATTCAACTGGAAAGGAAACAATCCCTTCTACAGAGGAAATGCCCGCTGCCAGTAACAAGTCATTTTTCCAAGAGGTAGGGGCTCGGGGTTTCGTCCGCCTGCGGCAGGCGGGTGGGCCAGCCAGGGGCCCCTTCATCTTGTGCTCCCCTGAGCAAGCTGCAGCCTGCAGAGCCCTGTCCACCCTTCCCCTCCTCTGAAAGGGCATGGCCAACACACGACACAGAGCCACAGACACCCCACGGTGGCTACCCAAACTCAGGAGTACTTTGGCAAGGAAATTCTCAGGACTTTTCCTCAAAAGACTCAGAAAACCTAAGGGAGTGCACGCTGAAGACGTGTCGGCCATCCTACCCAAGGGTACCTCCAGAGCACAAATGCAGCCCCTCAACCATCAGCAGTCAAACTCTAAACCATAAAATAGCCAAACTTGGTATTTTACCTGCATCGCAAGCAAGGGGACATGTTGCTATCCTTCCACCAGAGATTAAAGGATCTGGGATTGTGTTTCGTGGGGTTTTGGCTGGGGGGGGGCTGCAGGGAGACCTCCTCTGTGGGAGGACCCAAGGGACCCACCGTACGCCGAAACTCAACCTGCCACAGGGAGCTTCCCGACACTGCTGAGGAAAATTATTTCAGAAACGGTGGTACGAGCCCAAAACGACGCCAGGGCAGGTGGAGGGATGGGAGATGCCGAAGCGAAGGTGCAGCAGCACAGCACGCCGCCCCAGCCTCCGGTGATGCCATCACCTCAGCCTGCCCTCAGGGGGCGGCATACCAGGAAGGTGTGGGTGGGGGAGTGTGTGAGGTGGTTTTAATTGCCAATAGATTAACTTGACTGAAACTCCCCCACTTCGAACACATAAAATACAAGAAAAAACCTGCCTTGACTGGCGGCATGGGCTCATCCCATCTGCCGTGGAGGGAGAGCCACGTTATCTAGTGCCGTGCTGAACGGACATTCAGCTTTTGAAGTACGGTCCAGCTGAACAAATACCACGGAAAGTCAATAGCCAAATCCTTTCAGCAGCAGCAGCAGTGCTCTGGGAACCTGACTGGAATTTGAACATTTGCATTGATTTATAATTTTTTTTTATTTTTTGACGTTACCAGCTGGGAGCAAGTGCTGGAGAGGAGGGTACACGGACGGCTCTGCAGGAACATGAACGGCTAGCCAAGGATTACCTTTTAAAGGATTATCTTTTAAACAAAGAAAAATTCAGTATACTGCAAATAACTAACTCGAATCAAAGGAAACAGATTAATCCAACAGGATTACCAGGTAAGGCTCCCTGTACATTAATGTCCAGACACACAGCTGAGAAATAGGACCCGTTTTATTTTCGACGCCCCGGCACCGTTGTCAAGCACCTTTTCCTGGTCCAGAAATAAGAGAGGCCCGTTCAGTTTGACGACTTGTCCTCAAGCCTCACAAGCAACAGGGATATTCTGTCTTTTTACAGAGCCCTTTCCTTTAACCTTGCATATGTAAGCTCTGATCATCAAGTCCTTTTAACTCCAGCCAGGAAGGCAGATTAGTCCCTGCCGGCACCGCTCCCGCACTGTGAAATTTCCAGAACTGAGCTCTTTTGCTTCCCTCTGGGAGGCAGGGGAAGTCACAGAAAACTGACATCAAGCTCTTCATGGTTTGTTTTTGGTTTTTTTTTTTTTTCCTGAATTGTTAACATTCGTGTAAGCTCTTACAGCCACGGTACTACAGTACTACAAAAAGCAAAACAGCATCGAGCTACAGCATCCGTGTATTTGGAAACAACACCCACTACATGCACTTGTGCCTCTCTGTCTTAATAATGTACATGTTGGGGTAGCATCTCTTACACACACCAAAGATTTATATTGAAATGTACTTGGGTATTCTGGCAACCAGAATGGGGTAAGCAACCAAGTTTAAAAAAGAAAAAGTGCAAATAAAACCTCATTAACTTACTAAAATGAGTTTTTACCATGTTTCAATTATTTAACTTTTTTTAAAAAAAATATTTATTTAACACACATTCAAGGTTCCCTTGAAGTAAATTAAATAAAAATCCTAGATACTTAAACACAACATAACATAAGGCAGTTCAGTTCCTTTACGTTTCAGTTAGCCCCATAGACAGGTCAGCCCTAGTCTAATCCAGAGGAGAAACCCGATTCAGCAGCAGTCTCACACCCTGCCTCTTGATGATAGGAAACGTTATTGACTTTAGTTAGTTTTCCCATCTAATAATTTTACTTTTTTACCTTTTGAACTTATCATACATTTTTTTTTATAACCAACTGAACACTACATTTGATCAGCATATATGTCACATTTATTTAAGAATAAATACAGCATTAGGCAAAGACTCACCTCCTCCACCTCCAAGAAGGCTGGAATTGGCTGCAAGAAGAACAAAAGGAGAATTGTTAGCATTGAGCTTCCTAAATATAGATGGAAGCAAAACAGAAGATGTTTCATAAGAGATTTTCCATTGTTTCAATAACTTTGCTACTCTCCACTTAACCAAAAACACTTACCACAATAACAATCATTTATGTAAATTGTAATTGCAATCTTTACCTTTTTGCAGTATCTTTAACCATGTAGTCTGATAAATAAAACAGTAATACAATTATTAAAGCTTAATGTGTTGAATAGCTTATGAAATTACAATCCTGAATTTATAATTCTATAAACCACTTTCCTTTTTGATTACCAAATGAAGTAAAGGTCTTTCATTTTAAAGCAACTTCAGTAGACTTGGATGCAATTTTTGATTAGCCCTCCTTGTTTTCTATGACATGGGACCTTTGAGGATGATGATGAGAAACCTTGGCCCCGTTGATATCAAAGGGTGTTTTACCATTGTATGCAATTAAGTTGGGATTTCACTCAGTATGCTTAATTGCCTCTGTATTGCAACCATCCAGCTATCCATGCCAGAAACGGATAAATCACTTACGGAAACCAATTTTCAGAGCATGGTGATACAAGATGGTCCTTCAAATTAGGCTAGCACAATTGGAGCCATGCCAAACATTTTCCTTTCACTGCCTAGGGAAAAACAGAAGCAAAGCCTAGGCTTCTAAGCCTTCCTTGAGCAAAGTATTCGCCCTTTAAATGTGTGGGAAACAAATCCCTGTCCAGTTGTAATATAGATAAATCACAGTATACAAGCAAGAGTATAAGGGACGGAGACAGGTATTTCTCATCGCTTGCTGATAAGTAAAGGAGAAGCAAGACATTAAACCATTTCCTGCTCCAGGACAATGGTAGATGGCAAGACACAGAATAAATTAGGTATTTTCCAGTGTCCAAACTTTCTACTGTTACGCTTTATTGTTTCTATGATTTCCCTCTGCTTCCTAAATAGAATACTGTAAGCAGCAAATTCCCCGGCTTTTGTGGTTTTCCATCACTTTCTCGAGACTTTTACCAAAAAAAAACAAGTTACCTTGCACTTCCTCATTTCTTTTTCAGATATTCTACAAACATCTTTGACTTAACACCTACTTTCTGCTCAACCACTTGCAGCCAGCTTTCCCTGACACTGCAATGAAACTGTCTTCATGAAAAAGCTAGGTTTTCCATCAAAGTATCATACCCAAGGTCTTCATTTTTAAAAGCAATGTATACCATTAATACTATTATCTTACAGTGACGCAAGAAGTAGCTCTAGATTATTCAAAATGCAATGCTCTTTAAAAAAATAAATATGCAGCTTTATATCCAGCATAGCTGACAAAATCAAATAAAAATAAATGGTAAATGACAGAGACAGTTATCCATCCTAGGACTAGTGGCTCCTACACTCATTGAGTGAGTGAATTGTTGAGACCAAGATCTTGAGTGATGTTCTCATGCATCTTTCTGGTCCAAGCCTGGGTCTAATGCTCTGGAAGATCAGATGGAGGAAAATGGGGCAAATAACTTTGGTTTCTAAACCAAAGCCATTTGTAGCCATTTTCAAAGAAGTGCCTGACTTTCTTTTTGCTGGCTAGAGCCTTCCTTCAGATGCAACTCAGAAAACAGCTGAAAACTACCCACTATTCCTTTTGGTTCAGACTTCTGACACATCACGGAGGTGAACTGGCTCATGGAGAGATACGCAGGTGGCAGAACAGTGTGGCTAGGAAAGAGAAGATGGGGCAACACAGTTTGGAGAAGACAGTGCAAATCCTCCCTTTTGGCTATCACATACTGTTATATCAGCTCAAGATCCTTAAAACTTTCATGTCTCTCTATCGCATGAATCAACTACTTTGCTAGGACAGCGCTGTCACAGTTACTTTGCTTTTACATAGCATAACAAGACCACTTCAGACTCTTGGCTATCCTCAAGAAAGTGCTAGCAGGGAACAAATATTGCCATATATAAATTACCTTTGAAAAAGATACAATGATAGTAATAATAAATGAGTACTAAATAAATAAACTTAAATAAATAAATATTGCAAAGAGTGCCACTGAACTTCTATCTTTCTGTATCTACCTGCTCTTGCCTTCACTGAAACTTACTACTAAAGAAAGACACAACTGAAAAACAGCCCCACGTATTTCCACAGCTGCTTCCAAAGGACTCCTGTAACGGGTAACATCACCTTCCCTGCAGTAAAGCAAGTAGATCTGAGACAAAACTCAGCATACTTAATATCAGAAGAAAATAAAAGTAACAAGGTGTCATCTACTGCCAGAAGTCTGCTCTTCAAGATTATTCTTTTGGGGACTGTAGAATGCACCTACAATTACCAGCCTAGTTCTTGAATGAGTCAAATTTTAGGATTTCAGTTATTATGTTTGAGAGACTTAAGGGACACAGCTAAGACCTGCTATACCTCACTGTAACCAACGTTTCCACTGCTGAAAAAGTTTCTTCTGATACCCAGCCAACATCCCCATTGCAAACTCTCATTTGCTGGCTTCTCGGAGAATTATGTTTCTCTCATTAAGCTTTCCTGACAATGTTCATCTTTCCAATACTTTCTAAAATTTGTTAATAACTTATAGTATAACTGAGCACCATACACTTCTCTATAGAAACGGCAAAAACAGTTCAAACAGATTTTTGGCTGCATTGCATCTATTACAGCTATTGAAATTGCAGTAATAATTCATAGGCACTTTTTTTTTTTAAGCATTATGCTTGACTTAGGAGGAAAATCAAACCATTTTCCTATGATGACAAGAAAGAACACGACTGAATTATATTTACAGCACCCTTTCCAGAAAGATAATATTTCACTCAAAAAGTAAGAACGTTTTTATTTTCAGATTTTTCAGACTGCACCTGAAAGGCTGAATAAAATATAACTCTCTTACCATCTTTGGGAAAGCCTTACCATTAAAGAAGTAACTTGTCACTTAGCACCTAAAGAATACCTTTCCCTAGCCAGAGCTGGGGATTTTCACCCGGATGCAGAGAGCGGGTCAGCACAGCCCCACTGCTGTAATCACATCACATAATGTTGGAGCAAGCACTGCCTCTCTTCTCAGTCCCCCAGCGCTAATCTACAGCTGCATTCTGTCCATCAGTGCTCCCAAACGATCAAGTCTTGCAAAACACTTTGAAAGGGGCTCCTGCTGCAGAGGTTCAACTATGGGTAGCCATGAGCAACCAAGCGGTTGGGACCCTGCGAGCTCTCAACCGCCAGATGTGATGCAGTCCAAATTGCTCCCCAGGCTGCACCACTACACTGTGCGCATGTCCAGCTCCCCCACCTGTCTCGAGGCCTGCTCAGCCTTAGGTAGCACACGTTACCACGTTCGTAGACAATGAGCAAATCCATCTTGTCCTTATTTCTCTATTCCAGAGCTGCACAAGATTCTGAAGTCATAGGAGACTTGGGGCGGAGGAAAGAGGAAAACTGAATTGCTACCAAGTTACCAAGACGAAGAACAGTAAAATAAAACAAACAAGCATAAGAGGGGCTCCACAGAAATGTGAAGTAGACTTCTTGCACCTCATTTCGTTCCCCACGTCACCCTTTCAAGTCCACCTGCCCAACCTTTCTAAAATTGCCTCCTTACAAACTACAGTCTCCAATAGATTCCTGGGCATTAATTCTGAAAATACACTCGTAATACAAAACCTTGAAATATGAACTCATTTTTACTAAGAGGAGCGATGACACAGACTGGTCAGCCAGCCAGCGGACTACGTACGTCCTTGTCAGACTGAAATGATAAAATGATACACACTGATAAAGCCCCATCCAAAACATCGCACTTGCTGATGGCCCACAAGAGGCAGCAGAGGTGAGAGCTCATCTAATTTTAAACATTTTTGCCTGCACCAGTAACATAGGCTTCAATGAAAAATAAAAATAACTTAAAAAAAACCCCAGTCATATCTGGGGACCAGTTCCTGTGGTGTATTTTAAATAGCAGCTTCAGGAAGAGATAAATAACAGCACAGGAGATATGCACAACAGCACAGGAGATGTTGCACATCGCCACTACTTTAAAAGAAGTCTTGAACTCTGCATTTTGAGAGACAGATCTCACCTTCACTGTCTGCCTCAGTACAGTGAACAGAAATACATCCAGAAGTAGTAATACGGCATTCAGCCCTTCAGCTCTAGATTTCTTTTTATTAGATACGTTAGAAGCACTAGCAGTAAAAAGCGTTTCTACAAAGTTCACACTCGTCTCTAACAAAAAACCCACTCTAAAAAAATATCCACCTAAAAGAAAGAACAGTCTCTAATCACTGAATATAACGATTTAGCCCTTAATGAGATGTTTATAACCCCAGATTCAACCAGAAATTCAGTACTTCAAATGACTTGGCACCTCAACGGCCTAGACTTTTATGCCCTTTAACACAGAGTAGCAGCACCAGGACAGCACTACTGAACAAGCTCCATGAACGCTGGTCTGGTCTACGACGAAAACACCGCTCTTGCTCTAAGAAACAAAATTCCTTCCAAAACATTTCTGTGGAAAGAGAGGAAAAAAAAGAAAAGAAAAAGAAAAAGAAAAAGAAAAAGAAAAAGAAAAAGAAAAAGAAAAAGAAAAAGAAAAAGACCTGGAAGGAAAGAATTCAAAGCAAGCTTAGTTTCTCATTATGGAATACCCACAATGAAATCTCAGGTTACCAAAATATACAAATTTGAATAATGAATATACCAGCATATTTGACAAATAAGAACTGGACATGAATGTTTAAAATCTCATCCTCCTTAATGAGTGAAGCCATACAGCTTTCCAACGCTTTTTTGACTGAATAAGCAGACCAGAAACTCTGGCACAGGTCTTAACATTTTCCTCAATGTTCTCTTTACAACAGCGTCCTTGCCAAGAAGTAGGATTATTGGAAATTTTGTGGAAAGCAAATGAATGCTGAAGAAGTTCACCTCAAATGAAACTGAAAATCTTTCTGTGCTGTAAGCCCCAAAGTATAAAAAGTGAAAAAGGATGTATGCATGGGTTGCTTAAACAGACATTTGCAGACACAGAATGATTTTCTCTGCTGTCAATTCTGTGGAATTTAGCAAATAGAAAAGATGCGAATACCAATTTTTGTGATGTCTCAGGAGATAACATGCTTTTAGCTGTGTTAACAACATAGCTGAATAACTCTGGTTACTTTTTGTTGGCATATACTCATCTGACAACATTTTAAAAACGTAAATTCTTCTGGGAGCACGTCTTTGTCAAGTATTAATGGCACTAGTAACTTAAATTGACATCTATGTCATGCAGCCATGCATCTGTCAGTATAATAAAAATATACTTTTAAAAGATTACTTGATATTGTCTGACTTTGGCAGCAGATGTTTGAGCTTATTTTGATGTAAAAAAGATTAAATATTTTTGTCAATACTTTCTAATTGTGAAATTTATTCAAGACGACATCTTTATAACTGGCAGTGTTGTAAGATGCAAGACATTCTATTGCCTCAGACACCATTTTTATTCATCAATAAAACATCATAACAGGCAGCTGGTGAGCAGAGCACCAGTAATTTATGGAATGGGAAGCTACATTTCTTCTACATGTTTTGTGAGACATCCTTACCTGTCACTGCATTTTGTTTGATCTTTTCTCAAGAAAGCAGAGAGAACAAAGAAGAGTGAGCTAACAACTGCACCTTGTACATTCCATCATTTTTAACACGAGATGTGCTTTGGTGCCTTAAAGTAAAAAGCTTTAGGCTTAAAGATCGTGAAGTAATTTTGAAGTATATATAGTAAATAAAATGTAGCCATGTACAGTATGCTACGGTAGCGTCACCACTATAATTAACTTTACTCAAAATACTTCCTTGCAGACAAAACCCCGGCAATCCAGAGAGGTAAAATAACATTATAATAACAGACTGGGCTAGATTTGCAAAGTTATGCAAGTGCCTAATGGTGCAAAGCAGAGACGAGTGGAAATTAGAAAACCACGCAGCCTACAAAATAAGATGGACTTGAAACGTTTAGGCCCATCAGTAAGTACCACTATTAGCATCTTCAGACACCTATATACCTTCTGTAAACACAGCCCTCAGATACTTACTCAATATGGAGGGTGTGTTGATAACCTGCATGCAGCCGTACACTTGAAAAAGCTCCGTAATATGGGTAGCAGCAATTCACTTAACTGCGTGCTACGGTGCAGAAGACTTCTACAAACATGTTACTTATCTCCATAGCTGGAAAGGGCTTTCTCCTGACCCGAACTGGGACTGAATCCTTTAGCTCACGCAGAAGTTGGAGCATCACGTAGACGACTGCACCCTGAGCGCAAGGGCAGCGGGGAAGTCCCTGTGGATGGCTCCTTGGAGCCGCAGCTCCTGCATTGGCCAAAGGCCTGGCCTCGACCTGCTCTGCTCCTGAAGGCTCCTAAGACGCTTCTGAGTTTACCCCAACAGTTTTGGGGTTTGCTTGCTTTTAAAAAATGGGCGATCGAAGACACATCATATTCTCGATCCACACTTAAAGACTTGCGCTTCCATGTATTAAGAAATCTTCTCCTTTTCTGCCCATAAAAAAAAATCCGTAAATAGAAATGAACGTCCACCCAGTTTTATTTTCTTGTTAGTAAAAAGTATTAACTTCATGCTGCCTTTCTAAAAAGCCAAAATGTCCAGAAGCATGACCTAATGAGTCCAAACAATTCAGCTTGTCCAGCTTCCACCATCTGTGCTAGTAAAACAGATGATATGGGAGACAAAAGAAAGGAACTGAATTTTCCATGCCTCACTGTTTTCCCAAATAATGAAAGTGCACACTACAATTTTGTCCTGCTTTAAAGATAAATAAAATCTAATGGAAGGCTCTGTGCAATTAAAAGTACAGGGGTTGTATTTGGAACTAATAAAACGGCTTTGTGGTTTACTTGTCAAATAACCTGTGCTATTCTATTTTCCCCTCAAAAATTCTGTATAGAGAACAAATTGTTAAAAGTAAATCTTGCCATCTTTGCAAATAAAGTAGTCATTAACTCCAATTTCAAGCTTGTAAAGGGTATTTCATAGATAGATTAAGGGGGGAAAAAAAATAATCAGCATACTAGTAAGTGCTCTGGAGTTGATCCTGTCAAGGAAATTGCCTTCACAACATTCAGAATTAAATAAGGAAACAATAACTGTCATAATTTTTCAGTTATTTTTCTTCTTCTAATACATTATCAACTCAATATATAATGTGCATTTATGCAAGAAAGCTATTTTTAAAAGTTATATATTACACCCATTAAGCTTAATCAGTCATATGCAAAGCATCTCTGAAATCTGATAGGAAGAGGAAAAAAAACCCAACCAAACAAAATCCCATAACCAAAGCCACAAAACCCAACGTGGCAGCATTGTGCAGCAGTCAGCAGCAGCAGCGGTGTACTGCAAACACAGTACAGAAATAAGCACAGAGCTATCAGTCTGACATTTAAAATTTAGAGTAGGTCGGAGGCATACCTTCAAAGTAGAAGGAGCAAAATGACAGGTTTTTACCTTACAGTGAAATACACTAATTGCTTTAATGCAGAGTGAAAGAAAACGAACAGAATTTGAAGTTTCACATACTGAAAAAAAGGCAGGAGACAAGGCGTCTGGCCTACAGTACTTCCTAAGTGCTGCTGTATAAACTTCCATATGGACTGAAGATTAGGCTCCAACTTTAAAAGAAGCCTAAACTTTACAGTAGCCTGAGGACTCCAAATCACCACAATTGCTTCTTGGTGGGGCAGTCAGTCAACCACAGCAAAAAACGTAACTTAAAAAAGAATACCCAAGAAACGAGATGAACTTGTTTTTAAGAATGGTATCCATCAGGAGATCTTCAGACCCAAACACAACTCCGCAAAACATTTCCAGATGAAATCCCGCCAAAACAGCAGTTCACACATTCATACCAATGAAACACATACCCTTCATGCCCATCCACTGGTATTATTTTCAGCTAGACTGAAACAGCTATTCCGAATCAAAGGCAGGAAAGCGATGCAAAAGGAAAAGGTTTCCCACCAGCGCCTTGTGAAAGACAGTTAGAAGAACCTGTTTGATGGGGCTGATCTCATTCTTGGAAGGGAGAAGATGACAGACTTGTTGAATCAGAAGCTGCAGTTTGAAGGGAAGGAGCTAAAAAAGGCTGAAACTGGCTGGTAAGCACAGAAACGTCCATCATCATGTTTTGCGTGAACCCCTTTTGCAGAAGCCACACTCGTTTTTCACTTTCCTCTCATTTTTTCTGGCAAATGTGAGGAAGGCGCAAAGCTGGAATAATTTCATTCTAAAACACAGGTTGATAAATTGTCACACACACACTACCAGATGCTAAAGGGAAAGCTATGAATTCA
Organism: Ibidorhyncha struthersii; assembly: GCA_013398815.1. Taxonomy (NCBI): domain Eukaryota; kingdom Metazoa; phylum Chordata; class Aves; order Charadriiformes; family Charadriidae; genus Ibidorhyncha; species Ibidorhyncha struthersii. Next base: position 207,947 of record VZSZ01005823.1, read on the forward strand.
GATTTCATCTAGTTTGTGTGTCAATTTGTGGTTTGCTCAAGCACTTAAAGTTGCCTTCTAGATCATCAAGGTATTTTAAAATATAGCCGAGCTGAAATGTAAAGCAACAGGAACTTATTTCAGGGCAGAATAATGAAGAAAAAATACTCAGGTCTACTACAGCCAATTCTTCATCTCATAATTTGGGCCATTTGTGTGGTTTGTAAACGTAACATTAAAGGGAATCAAAGTGCTGCAGTATATAATTAATCCATTTAAGTGGAGTCATCATCAATATTTAACAGCCTACGCAAAATAGAGCAAGAGGTAGTGCTAGGTTCTACCTGCACAATTAGAAAAGCAGTTCTGGTCGTAATTATTTCAAAATAATTAGTGAAATTTATAGAATTCATGCATCTTTCCAGTATCTCAAAGGTACTAGAACGTGTTATCTGGAAAACAGAAAAAAAACCAGAGTGAAGTTCTTTGTGCTTTCTTTGCTTTTGTCTTTTCAAAATTACAACCAGCCCTGAACCTCCCAAAGTCTACCTGTACACAAGAACATTACTCTGTGAGATTTTTCTTCTTTGTTATACAAAAAAACAGTGGTATGGTACTTATGGTGTAACTAATCACAAGATGTCATTTCAATTTCCTTCACTAGGAAATAATTGCATAATATTTAATTTCAAGAAGCAAAATATCTGATTGCAAAAAGTTTTAATAAAGCAACAATTATGTTCTGAAAAGCAAGAAGAAATCAAAAGGTGATAAAAAATAACACATTTCGGTCTAGAAACATTACTATTCAACATTCAGGGTTCAAAACCATAAAACGCACCTAACTTGTTATGAAATCAGCGGCCACTGCTGAAAAGAAGCTACCTGGGGCCTTGCCCCGACAGTAGCGCAGAGCGTTTTTCCATCGGGTAACCAGGAGTACGAGGTACCCCGTGGTGCAGGCACACCCCAGGGGGGTTCCCCTTGACTCCAAGGCAGTTGAAGCAAGGTCAATCCTGGCTTCAGCTGTAGGGCTGACCTCAGTGGGCGTGTTTTGAAGTAAAAGTAGTAAGTGCCCATGCCACTGCTTTTTCTTAGGGTATTAACACTCAGGAACAATATTCTGTTTAAAAAAAAAAAAGAAAAAGAAGGGAGGGGAGGGGGAAAAGGCACACCTCAGGCTTTACCAAAACAGCCTTCGCACTTTTTTCCAGCTATGCAGACAAGACTTCACTTGCAAATTTTGCCGCAAAGTTTGAGGAAGGCAAGGTGTTACTGCACTGTTTTTGCAAGAGCAGCCTGGAAGGAAGATTTTGACAATGAATTACAAGCTCCTGCAAGCAACTAGCGCAGACATGTAGGATTTGAAGAGCCTGCAAGGAAAGCACAGAAGTAAGATCTACTTTAAAACATATCCAACTGTGCAAATGTAACATGCTCTGCATATGAACGCGTTGTGTAACTTCTCTAATGATCCTTTCTTTATATGGCCTGAAATTAGAAGCAGCTCCCACTGTGGTCAGTGTGAGCCACATTACAGAAGAAATAGAGAATCTGGTTATGTATTTTACTGTACTTTTTTTCTTTTCAAACACAGGCCCAAACTGTTGCTATAGGGCTAAATATTTGTATAACGACAGTCGTGTATTCCTTTATAAGGGAAAGTGGAACTTAATAACCTGGGTGTTTCAGTCAAACCAGAAATAATGCATTACAGTAAAACATGGACTGGACATCTTACAGTGTCCATAAGAATATTGTCTCAAATCCTTCTGTATACTGTTGTCAAATATACTATCCATACTTTGTCTTAACTGTTTGTTTCAAAAGGTTACCATCTATAAGATAAGAAAAAAAATAATAACATTGAGAAGACCAGAAAAGAGATTAAGAATAAAGTGTAGCCATCAACTTAGTCTATCAGAGAAATAAGAAATTGCCTCTTTTATGATAAAAGTAAGTCAACTTAGTCAGAGCAAGATTGATTATCATCTCCATTTTACTGTTCCTGGAACATACAATCCGCAACATGTCTTAAAATAAAGAAACATAATCTAAAGTTTGAAAAAATACAGAAAAAAAATAATTTACTGGTACCTTACCATTTTCACATGCCCTGAAAACTTAAAAAATTCTCTTCAGGAACTTTAAAGAAAATGAAGATTACAAGGAATTCAAATGATGTGAAGGCCTGTAGATATTTTCAAAGGTGTGACAAAGCCAAGAGCCCAGATGAAATCCCTGGTAACGACAGGATTTCAGATTGTGTGAGACGATTCTTTGTTCCTGGCAGGTTGGTGGGGGTTTCTAGTCACATTTCACCATTTAGCTCAACAATTGTCAGGTTGGAGCCATACTGCTCAGTTACCTGCCTACCAAAAATTGCCCTGCACTTTAATTTGCCTGCGTATCAGCTGTGTACCTGCTCCTTGGGCACCCCATGGCTGCGTGAGAAAGCAAGGAGTCAGTTTTATTATACTCTCAAGGTACCTCTTTAACACTAAGATTACAGGCACTTCTTAATGATGAAGGAGATTAAAGCTACTATAAAAAAAATACATGCAGTAAATAGGCACTGTTGTTATAAGACTGTGCATTCAAGCAGATAATATCTGGCTGAAGCAGTATTAAGGCTTTGATGAAATACTTATTGAGGTTAGGCTGGACAAGAATCTTTCATTTTCTCTGAAGCGCAACAGGAGGGTAGGCTGGCTGCACTGGCGAGCGCTGATAATGCCACGCAGAAAGAGAAATCGTCAAGCTGCAACACCTAATCAGTAACTTCATCATATATGCACCAGTGTCATCCCTAAAATTTCCCATTTTTGCTTCCTGCTAATTCCACTGGTCAAATTTAGATATGGAAATGTCACCCATGTCAAGCAGGACTCATGCTACTTTTTCATGCAGGGCTACTCCCAGTTAGACAATATATTTGAGCTGTCTACAGCAGCCACGTCTTTTGGATAGATGCAAACCAGAAAACCGCATGTGGAAGACCGATTTCCCTAAATGGCTAATGAAGAGATGCAGGCACCGTCAGGGGCGATGCAGGACATCTGTGTTTTGTGCACCCAAGACGGATGATGTGAATTCACCCTCTTGTGGCAAAGATGCTTGTGGTTAATTTACCATCATCACCACAAGCACTTTCACCACAAATCCTTTCAGCTATAACCACTACCCAAAACCGCAAGAACTGCTTGTACTTGCTATTTTTGCTAACGTTTTCTCTCGTTGCTTCTAGTTAGCAGTTTGCCCATTGACTCAAGAGTAGTGCCACTGGGTAAAAGAAGTAAGTGAACAAGTTTGACCCTTTCTGGGCCACAACTCAATCGCAAGCTTTTTTGTGTGTCGTATCACCTAATTGTCAGACATATTCTCACTGAAAGCTTCAATAAAAAGGATGTGGCTCACTAATAAGAGCTTAAGACAGACGAAATAAAGCCAAAGAAATAATCCTACAAACAACTTCTACAGTCAATTAGACTGAAGATAAATATGGGAAAGCTGATTAATCACTTCAAAATATGCTGCTCCTCTTTTTCCTGTTACTGAGTACTTTTAAAGTGTTCATCAAATAAGCACTTCTAAGGTTTTGGTTTTACCTACCTTTCCATAAGGCAAAAAGGGAAACATATATGTATAGCACAAAAACTATACTAAGATGAATGTGTGCAGTCCAAGTTGAGTCATTTTTCTCTCCAATGCTGCAACACATACAGATCAACTATCTAGAGCAACTTTCTAAAACACTGTTCTCAGCACGTTTGTATTTTAATGAGTTATCATTCCTTCCCTACCTTATGTCAGGAAAATTCAAAATCTTAAGAAGCTCTAAGCTTTCATATAGACCTTTTGCATCCAGGATTAGTATGTAACTCACAACGATCTATTCTACATCTAGGAAACACAAACAGGGATACTATAATCTAATTTGTGCATAGCAAACACTTCACTTCATTATTCTAATACTACTAGCGTGATTTATGAGTCAGCCGAGTACTTTTGAAAAATGTATTGAGAAAACAAAGATGGAATTAGGCAAAGTACAAATACTGCTTGTACAAATACAGAGACCAGTAACGTCAAAAGATATTACAGACATCTTATGCTATGTATAAGCACATCTGCAAGGCAGGTAAAGTATGTTTTTATAGCTGCTCAGAAAATAAAAAGACAAATCACCTTTTAAAGCTCTACATAAAATTACAGAATCACAGAATGGTCAGGGTTGGAAGGGACCTCTGGAGATCATCTAGTCCAACCCCCCCGCCAGAGCAGGGTCACCTACAGCAGGTTGCACAGGACGGCGTCCAGGCGGGTTTTGAATGTCTCCAGTGTGGGAGACTCCACAACCTCTCTGGGCAGCCTCTTCCAGTGCTCTGCCACCCCCAAAGTATAGAACTTCCTCCTCATGTTTAGATGGAACTTCCTATGTTCAAGTTTGTGCCCATTACCTCTTCTTCTATCACTGGGCATCACTGAAAAAGACACTGAAAAATTACTTCTCTAGTGGCAATTAATACAGAGGCCCCAAAACACCAGTCACATGCTCTCATCATCAGGGAGACAGAAATTAAATGACAATTTAAAAAAACACAACCTCATTGAATATGGAAAATTCTGCTTTCTCTTGGAAAACAACTACAGCAATCTCATATTCTATAACCACATTAGCAAAGAAACGGTTCAGTGGATAGCTAGAGAAGATCTTACGTCCCTGAAGCATCAGGTGGATAGATTACTATATGAAACCTACACTACTAAAAGACATCGCGTAAGTTTATGGTCATGATTTGTAGGAAAAGATGTGCTGTAAATCTATCTCTAATAATGTTGTGATCTAAGAATATCGCTCCTACCGATATGTAGAAAACCCACAAACAGTCCAAAAATTTGGCTGGAAGAAGTGACTGTGCAGGAGCATGGCTCTTTTCTTCCACTGAAGTCTCAGGCAGTCTTTTCTTTATACTTCAAACAAATTAAATCTACCGCAATTAATGATTATAGTTTTTCCTTCAATCAGCCCATATTCCTCTAGGAAATTAACTTAGCTATTAAAAGCCTAAAGGCTGGAAAGGAACCTAGTTAGATGAGTTTTACCTCCTCTGTATTGCCTGTGTAATCAAATGCAGTTTCCCCACCAGTTTAATTCTAATCAGTTTAATTACTGAAAATTACAACCAAAAAAAAAAAAAACCCTTACGTTTTACACCAGAACAAAGGAGAAAAGCTACACATAGTAGCACAAGAGTACTGGGTGGCAACAGTTTGATTCTGCACGTGATAGAGAGGAAATAACCGAAAAGAAGGATAAATGCTAATATTCCTCAGACAACAGTTATCAGTCTGTGGAGGTGGAAACAGCAAGCCACGAGCCAAGAATAAAACTCAGCACAGACTACTTCCAAGGTGTGAAATCCGAGGAAGAGTTTATTACTTCATTACTGCAAAGCCTTGATTACCCAGGACCTGCGTAGCTCCACTGAGTCTTAAGCTGCATTTCCTACTCAGTCTTTTGGTCCGATGCCTGCTGCACAGAGCAGTGGACAAGCAAAACACGCACCACCCGGGACGGCTGAATTCTCTCTGCCCCACCAAAAGAAAGCAGTAAGTAATTCAAGCACAGGAGAGCTGTCCATGCACGTGTCGAGAGAATTAGGCTAGGAGCCACACTATTTTCTTGCCATGTCTCTAAAACAAAATTGCTCTATTAGTCCACACTAAGAAAGGAAAAACCATGGGAAAATATGGAGGTAAATGTCTTAAGTATAGAAAAACAGCCTGGTGGAAACCAAACTGAAAAATAACACTAAGAGGAGAAGGGATCCTAATAAAGAAGTCCAGGATTGAGACACAAAACAAAGAATCCCTGAAACAGAACAGCAGTGAAAGAAAAAGTATAAGCTGCTAATTGAAATGCTCTGTTTTATATGATATGAAATACTGAGATGAAAGGTCTCTTAAACAAGCCTGTTAGACACAAACAGAGTTATATAGAAATATTTAGAGTGAGTAAGTATGCGTGTTTTCCTCCACTTGATTTCCACAGCAAAAGTACTTCTTAGTGTTATGAAACTCCCTTTCATGGTATTTTTCTCTTATCTCTTGCCACAAGGAAACTTCTATGTTGATCAGAAAAATACAAGGTAATATCATGCCTTTATTTCTTTTGAAATACACAAACCATAAAACAAATCCATTCTTTCCTTGCATCTTAATTTCTTTTTATCATTTTTCCTCTTTGACCATAATGGCTTTACTGTTTACTTCATAATTTTAAGGACCTCAATCAAGGCCACTTTAAATCTGCTCTGTCCAGATGACTAATCCCAGTAATCCCATTTAAACTACTAGTTTACATTCTACTAATACTGCCAAGCCATCTGATCTGTACATAAAGGGGTAGGAGTATGCTGGTGACTCTTATGGGAAGACAGTGCAATCACTGCAGAAACTGGAAAACCAACTGCCATAAAGCAAGGATCGGTGCTAGTAAGAGAGATACCAGCACTTAAAAGTCTAAAAATATTGGAACAAATTATTTTATTTTTGCTGAATTGACCAATGAGCCAGTTTTGTATTTCATAACGTGCATGGCGGAAAAAAGAAATTCTGTCTTGTCACAGACAAATACTGTAATACTTCTCCAACAAGGAAACTTGTAAAAGCCAAGACAAGATTTAACCAATTGTTTTCACTAATCTTTCAGTAATGGAAACTGAGTGGGGGAATACCCTAGTAGTACCTAGCATCCTGAAATCTGCACAGAAACATTGAAAGGTAAACTATATAAACTACCAAAAGGCAAACCATGAATTTTCTTAGAGCAATATGTCATGTCTTACAAAAAAAGAGCACTTTGTTGCAAGACAATACACATGCTTTTCACAAGGTCTCCTTCTGTGCAAAGATGTCTGTAGCCATGAAGTCTTTAAAAATTCCCTTAGTTTGTAAAGAACTGCAGAAAGCAGGAGTATCTTGATGAGCAAACACACCCGGCCTATATCTGAGTCCACAGTGCTCTCCTGAAGGGACTATCTAATCAAGGATATCAAGATATTAACTCCCAGGGTGGAGAATCCTCATACTTACAGTAAATGCAAGTCACTTATTCACAACCTTTGTTCAAAAATACCCAGCTTTGAACATTTAAAAGGCTGTAGTGTTAAAGTGATCAAGTATATCTAATATAACAATGCACCTCAATCAGAGCTTTTAAAAGTTACAGACTTATCTAAGAAGTCCTCAGGTGTCCTTACCCACTCCCCATTGCTTTATCATTAACACTTACAAGGATATTTTATCCAATCCTTTCCCAAGTTCTTCCTAGACTTCTATTGTCTTAGAAGATGGGGAAAGCTGCAGAGAAGTACCATGCAAATCCTCAAGGTTTTGACTTCTGAAGCGCTAATAAATCTCCCACTGAATAAAAAGGGGAAAGAATTTAAATATTTCAGAAGCATGGATCTATTAGCAGGAACTTCTTACCAGCTGATGGCTTTTTCGCCTGCTCCATTTGATATAATTTTTTTTCCTCTGCAAGACCAACAATTGGAAAACAGAATAGGACAAGAGGACCAGAGGGAAAAAAAAAGCACAAAATACAAAGAAACCCAACAAACAAACAAGAAACGTTAATTGCAAGGAAGCAAATAAAGGCAAGATTGTGACAAAAGATTTGACAAAAACCCCGTCTCTTTTACCCTCACCCAGAAGATATGCAAATGTATCTATATCTTCAATTCACATTACTGATTTTAAGTACACCTCTTGAAATATATCTATGAGACACTTTTAAAAAGAATGATGGTTATAAAAGCTGCAATAGGTCCTGCAAGAAACAACGCAGAAATCGGTTGTATGTGTTAGCGGGGGGAATACCACTGTCATCGTCATGGGTCCCCTTTCTGTGACAAATTGAAGAAAACTTCCATCGAGGCCCACACTAACTGCATCTCATACGGCAGGATGAAGTCACCTGTTATTAATGCAATCAGATGATATATTCCACCATTACAATTTCCAAATTAATCTTCAAAAGAACAAAACTTTATTTGTTTGAAGCACCTAAAGTAGTTCTCTAAAACGAAGGAAAAAAAGTTGAACTAGACAGAAATCAAACAGTCCATGTTAGTTTTATAACAGAGAGGATATTAAAATAATTATCAATAATCATGGCATCATTGCCATCTCACTGAAGTCGAGATTTGAAATGCATTACGTCTGGCGCGCAAAACATCTTTCCATAAAGATAAATTCAACCATTGGTGTACTCAAAGGACTCTTGAGAAGAATAAATGCACTTAACCTCTATTTCCTGTTCTTCAAAATCAATAATTCCAGAGGATATCCATTTGGAGGTTCAAGCCCCTTTCATGCAACATACAGACCTCCTCCCATGGGACCCAGCCAAACTTGGAGCTGCATGGAAAACTCTCATGCCACAACCACCACGAGGGTCAGTACTGACTGAACAGCCAGGCTTAAAAAGATTAAATTCCCTAATCTGAGAAATACCGCAGAAGCAGAAGAGTGGATATGTCCCTCAGCATAGTTTCAGAAAACAAATCTTGCAACTCAGCAATTTCACTCTTTACTGCAAGGGATGTTATGACAGCTTCACAGTGGATTCATATTTAAATATAACTTTAGTCCCCTCTTGCATCCTTCGAAACATCCATCACTGTAACTTTAGCCTTTTCATAATTTAAATGAATAATCTTCAGCTCCTAAATATTGCTTTAGTCTGTTTTGACAGACAAAATTAATACCTCTTGCAGTTACTGTTGGAAAGGACTAGAAGCCCCAGTTATCAGATGCTTTGACCTTCCCCCTCCAGCCAGTTATTCATGCTGTCAGCTAACTTCCATGGGTCTCCGTACCCGCACCCTCACCGGGAGCCGGGAAGGGACAGGCAATGCTGGTGAAGATCTGCTGCAACAGCCCGGTGCAGGACTTGGCGAACACCGATCTGCCCCAAACTGCACCTCTAGAAACTGGGCTTCCAGTTAGGCTTTTGGCTCCAGACCATGAGAGGTTTTATGCCTCTAGAAATGGCATCTATGGTTAGAGGAAAGTAGGTGTTTTCACAACCTTTACAGGGAAAAATGTCCCAATGACCCCAGTGGGCTCAATTTAAGCTGCTACAGGAGAGACCTGTAGAGCTACTATTGAGGAGAAAAAAAGTTCTGTGTCTCTTTCTGTCAAAGCTGGGTTATTTGGGGGTTTTGCTTATTTATTTAGGGGGAGTTCTAGTTTATTTTAATATATGCATACTTTCTGTCTTGGGACTTTTGACCTACACTGAGCCTATAGATCAAGTGAAGAAAAAAAAACCAACAAAAATCTCTGCTTCCACAAGTCTCTGAGACTCCCCAGTCACAAACCCCTTTTCTGGCCAGTAAAAGAAAATGAGTACAGGAAGAGCAGTACTGTTTTGATACCGTTGCCATGGCATAAAATTATTATTCCATATATGAACTGTCATTACATTTGTCATCAAAATCATATTTAACAGGTAAACCCTAAGTACAGGCATGGGACGCGTAAGACCCTGATGACCAGCAGCTTTAAGCGGGGTTGATAAAGAGCCAACAAGCTGGAACTGAATCTTGCCTTATTTCCCAAGGTATAAACCAGGCTTTACCAATATTAAAATGCTTGGTGAATGCATTAAGAATCTTCTATTAACAACATCTATTTAATAATGGATGATGACTATTTATGAACAGTATTGTACTCCCATGCGAAACCATTCTGTTAAAAAAAATACACTGAAAAAGGATCACACATTCTGCTGTAACACATCATTTAAAAAGTTCACCAGAAGTAACAAAGTCCATGAGAAAAGATGCAAAGTATTGTTTATTCACGGGACATCTTCTGAAAGACTAAAAAACTATAAGAAAATTCCCTACATCTCAAAGGAATATTTTTTAAAGCTAAATTATCAGCTTCTATTTTGTTAAACAAGAAATACATTTAGCATTTACTCAGCTGCAGCTAAAAAAAAAGCTGCTACTAAAAATTCCATATAGTATCACTTACTTATTAAATTCACTAAATTGAAAAAAATATGAGTTTCTTTTGTCAAAAAAGAAACTACTAAAACTTATAGCAGCTTTAAAAATGCCAGGAACACGTAAGATTTTTCCCAACTGATATTCCTTTCTTCTTTCTTCCATTTTATTCTCCTTTTGTAAATGGCTGTGTGTACCTCATCTCTACAACATCCAGTTGAGATATTTTTATTACTACTCGACTGCTTAATGCTTTTACTTTTCCATGATTTACACTTGAAGAATGTAATAGCAAATATACGTAATGACAAAAAATGTTTGCTAAACCAGCCAACTTTAAGCAATGCTGCTGAAGCCACAGGAGTGGAAAGCAAATTGGGAATTTGTAAATGACAGTGTTTGGACTGTTATATTTCAAGGAGTCTTCACAAACAATCATTTTAGCATAATGTACTGCTCTCCTCCGTTCCCTGTGTAGTCACCAGTCCTTCTAGAAAGCAAGCTGGAGCACCCAGTGGCTGTAGCCACCAAACTTCCCATCCTGTGGGGCAACCTCCCTCTTTCCACCAATTGTATGACACATCTAGTTAGCTTTTGTGAATATCCTTCTTTAGGTTCAGAAACAGCATTTGACCTATAAGCTTCCAGCATCCACATCATGCATATTCAGAGCTGGAAATGTGCACCCTGGAGGAGAATAAGGGACAGACAATATCAGTTTTCAAAATCTTCAAGACTAAGAGGTTTCTGCAGTTCGGGAGCATGTCAGCATTTTCGCTTTGATACAATACCGTCAAACAACGTGGTAGGAAAGTCCAGGTTTACACCCACAGTAATACTCTTAAGCAGAAATACACAGTTAGAAACGAAGTGAGCCCTCAGTAGAAATGCACAGCAGGTACAGTGGGAGAACTCCAGCACCCAACGGATCCTGTCACAAGTAAGTGGAAATCCACCAGAGACTGATCCAGACCAGGTTTTCATCCCCAAACACCAGTTTAAGTCAGCTTGTATGAACTTAAAAGTTAGCAGCTGTACTTTCACCTTACTCATTACTTCTAGCTGGCCTGAGACTCCTGCAAGGGATTGTCTTATATGACCATTTCATCCTTCCATGGCTGCACATATGTTTAAAAAAAAAAAGACAGTTGCACTCAAAATACCACAATCTGTAGCACTTAATTGAAAGCAACCCTTTGGGAACTCCTACTCCTGAGCAAAGAAATAATCTTGAGCCCAAATGAGACTCTGTCATCGGGGCCAACAAGCACTACTTGTCTCCAAGATGGTCTTTCAGAGGAAAGCCATCCCATCTCAGCACTTGTGCCTCTCAGCTTTCCCTCATGGTTTCCTCCCCCTGACCTAATCCTACAATTTTCCTCTCTTTCCAAGGCTCCATGCAGGACATTTGCTCACAACCTCCTCCTCTACGAGGTACTTCTTTCTTCTTCAGTTCCTCTCCCAGCTGCTTTCTCCCCCCACCAGGCCTGCGCTGCCTGACCAGTTTGCTTTTCTCCATCCCTCTGCTCCATCTGCTTCTCTGTCAAGCTGCCCTCTCACCGTTTGCTATCCAGCTTTCCACTGTGATATGACATTTTGCCTTTCAGTTTCAGCACATACGGTTTCCAGTAACCGGATTAAAGTGACTTAAGTAGAAAGAAGGCAAACATGTAAACAAGCAGCTATTAGATGTAAATGCCTAAAGCAGGCTTCATCCAAGCAACATTCACATTTGAGAAAATAACCTCGTTTTCATCGCCTCAATAAATATTGCCTGCAACCTTCCAACTGCTTTCCACCTTTCAGAGTCATCCTTCATGAAAGATGCCTACTATACACCCCCCGGTAGTCAAGAAAAATTCAGCTTCAAATTCATTTATCAGGGCGTTCCTTCTCTTGAGAGGGAATGTAGCTGCAAACTAGAAAACCTTATCTGATAGTTTGGGAGTTAAAAGGGCACATGAGACCGGGAAGTATCTTGATTGAAGAATAGCCATTATCCTTTCATATGCGCTATGGTAATTTTTTTTCTCTCAAAAACAAAGCTCTTAAGAACATTTTACTGGACACCATATAGATCATTTAAAGTTTGTCCCTCAGTGTCTCATAAATGTTGGCAATATAATTATGAACCTGTAAGCAAACATGTGTTTTGGAATCATATTATTTATTGAAAAACAGAAGTATGCGAGATATAAATGTATATGTGCACTATTAAGATTAGATATTAAGCCATTTTTCAACTGGAACTCAGATGTATATGCAAAAAGTTTCACTTACCAAGATTCATCACGAATATTGAATTCTTAAACAAACAACCTAAATTGGATATTGAATACCAATCATTATCACAATGTGGAAAAAAAAAAACTTGCTCCCTTGAGACCAGAAAATTTAATCAGCCTACAGGAAATAAATACTGAAAAAGTTGAATTTAGTGCTCAGTGAGTACTATTTTACCCTCCCAGGTTCAGCAAGATTTAAGATTTGTCTTAGAAGAGTTATCTCTTCTCAAATTAACTTTACTCTCCCCATCCTTTCTTCCACTTGTTTATGCAATTAACAACAAATAAAACAATAAAATCCTGTACTGCAATTGCGTCTCAGCTGTAGTAGGTCAAACAACAACTCTTCTCTAACCATTAACTGAAAACTAATATTTAGATTAAAGCTCCAAGTTTCTTTACTTACAACCATTTGTCTGATTTTCATCCTGTATTTTCAAGAAGGAATACCGATAGCCACATCTAGTTTCTACCCACAGAAGCAGACAGTGGAAACTTGAATTAACGACTGACTTGGAAGCTTTATGGCATAAATTCAGCTGCCAGTATCCTGCCACCTGCTCTACAGGAACTTCTGGAGGTGAAGTTGGGCTCTGTGGCCGAGTGTGGTTAAGATTATAAGTGATGTTTAAATCAAAATTTTAACACCGTAATACATCATCTGGAAAACAGAGACTGAGAGATCATACTTGAAAAATAATTCCATATAACAGTTCTTAAATATGAAGGAAGGTAAAAAAAAAAAATATTGAGCACTTAACAGTGCAGACCAAACTCTGCAGAAAACAGCATGCACAGTTTAGCTCCAGGTAGGACTATGGTATCATCAGCCCCCTCTAGTCTGCCTCCAAATGCCACAGCAGATCTGGTTTGTGGATGTCAGTAGAGCTTGGGTGTTCAAGAGCCCAGAAGCTCTTCTGAAGGAAAACATGAGCAGCTCTTACTAAGAGAAGGTATGGACCGTGATTATGGGGGAGGCACTCTATCTTGAAAGGAAAGTCCTCAGGAGGCCCGGTTCAAACCCACCCAAGTAGTTCTATTTTGAGTGGGTGGGCATATATCAGTTATTTTTTCTACAATGGGTAGAATAAATATATTTTTCCCTTAAATAAACTATCCAGAAATAAAACTGTTCAGATACTTTTCACAAAATACAACGCTTTCAAAATGCCACCTGAGAGAAAAATGAGACAGAATGGCAACAGCTTACCCAAACAGGGAAAAACTGGGTATTTCATGACATGTGCCACGGCTCTCTGCACGGCTTTCAAGCCTCTGACGGGCAAGTCACAGAACAGCGCGCGCTAACTCCTGCTTTCCACGGCACTGTCAACGCTCACCGATTAACCATGACACGATGGAGGACTCAGAAGTTGTTTGGCATGTTTGCTCCATGCAGGAATTTGCAGCCCCACATAATTCTTTTACCGGAGTTTAGTCCTTCCTCAGCACTGCTGAGGTAATGGTAATGTGTTCCGTCAATACAGTTTGTGCCCTGCCCGTTGGGGAGCAGGACGTGGAAAAGGTGATCAGAGCATCTCAAAACTAAAAAGACATGTTACTAGCAAACTCATTTCCTTGTCCTGTTTTCTTCTTCTTGACTATATGAATTTTACGTAGCAAAAGGTGGCAATCCCAAGCACCCTTGCCACTGAAACACCAACACATTGAGAGCTACTAAGAGCTATAATGAGGAATAAGCCACGAACACAAATGCAAGCAAAAGGTCCACTCAAAAGCACATTTAGTCACATATCTAAAGAACAATGAAGAGCTTTAATTATTTTCACCTGAGTGCTAAGACAGCTAGGAAAAAAAGCTTAAAAAGTTCAGCTGTAGCTATTTTTTTTGTTATTGTTGTTTTACATAATTAAAAGGGGAAGCCTTTGGAGCACTTAAATCACTTCATCGCTGCCCATTTAACAAACACAAAAAGGTGCCTCTTGCATCTGGCAACAGCAATGAAACGGCCTCATTCGTTTGAAACAAAGGTTAAACAACTGGGAAGCAAAAGAAAAGCACTAACTAAACACCATACTTCCCAAATAAAACCATAAACAATAGAAAGCATTAGCTGGATGAATTCCTGGCTGATATCTTGACTCTCAAAAAGCATGCCTTTAAAGTCTATGAATTTCAAAACCACTATCTCTGAAAGGATTAGAAGGTTAATGACCATTTCTCTTAATACTATCACACTGCCTCATCCTTGTTGTCACTGACAAACCTGCTTGTTGACTACTTCAGGCTAAGGAAGAGATGCTCAGGTGCGGAACTGCCTAGGCCCGCTTTTCCAGAAAAAAAAAAAGCACTCGTGGGCCAAAATCAATTTTTTTTTTTTTTTATTTAGATGAAGGATTTAGATGAAAATACAGTGAAGGACAGTTTCTTTGGGTTGCTTAACTGAATAAGGATCCTATCGCAAATCAGGCAATTCAAAAGTAAATATAATTTCTAGGAACTGGCGAGCATCTTTACCTCAGCGGCCACAGCAGCCTTCCTAGGAAACTGCCCACTGCCTATGTTGTGGGGTTTTGTGTTGGTTTGGTTGTTTTTTTTTTTTTATTTGTGTCTTTCCTTTCTCCTTTCTGTGGAGACAGAAAACTTCTTGCTCCAAGATGGGTACTCTTCCCTTCATCCACACCTGGGATACTGGATGCAATGAAGGATCTATTCCAGAAGTTACACCCATAACACTGCGTAAAATCCAGCTATTTAGAAGTATTTAGAATATTATTTAAGAAGTATTCTGTTCTTATTAACAGAATCTACATACATAAAACTAGACAGTGAAATCCAGCTTGGGTGCCTAAAGAATCAATTAACTCAAATTTATGAATCGCTAAATGAGGTACCAACTAAGTCTTGTCACATTCGGTGGAACCTTTGTTGAGGAAATCTCAGGATTATCAAAAGTGAGGTTCAGAAAATAGATAGAAATTAAGAAGTGTTACTTATGTGCATAAACAGTTAAGATTTTTCTAAACTTCAACGTATGATATGGAAAATATGCCAGTCAATCTTAAATTCTCTATAATTAAAATGAGTAAACACTGATTGCCAGAGAATGAGCAGTTTTTATAAACAGATATTTCCCCATACTTTCACAGCCACCGAGGATGATTATTCACACACACAATTCTAGGAAGTCTATTTCAGCATCTTTTATTATGGACTAAAAACTGAATCCACACTCTGTAACAATGGAAAAAATGTTAACAATATTGCCTCTAGAGAAGGCTGGGTTTGGGTTTGGTTTTTGTTTTAAGAACCTAATTACTTGTTTTTCCATCGCACTATTTTTTGCTGTTGGCTTCATCACTATCAGTTGTAATTAAAAACATGAAGTATTATAACCCTGCAAGAAACAATCATAAATTCATAAATTACTGCAATACAAGTCATTGCCCAAGCATATATATCTTAAATATTACAAGTGTTATCTAGGCTTCATTAGTAATCGTATTTCTCCTCTGATTTTTTCTTTCTAAAGCAACTCTGCCTTTCTGATCCTGAAAATAAAATACTTAATTGCCTGTGTCAGACTGGATGCTGCTGCTTCCTCTGTCACTAACTAGAGGTCTAAACAACTTGATGGTCCTAACAGACTGACAAAATTTGACGTGGAGAAAAACACCCCACCCAAAACTAATGCTTACAGTTAAAAGAATCACAGCCTTCCAAGTGCGACCGTCCTGCCTGCTCCTCCACTAAGAAGAGAGATCCCTGGGACAGCATCCACAAACAAAGCAGATGACATTTTCATCCTCGGCAAGTGCCACTGGACCACTATGTGATGCCTTCATGCCGCAGTGGCCCGGAACAGAAGTCTTGTTCACATAACTCAATATGGTGAGGACCTGCATAAAATCTGCTGTCTACTTCCCACCCTCTCCCCATCCTACAAATTTAGACACGCATTTCTCTGATATAAGGGTCAGATCACACTGTACTGTGCCTGTACAATGAAGTACGGATTCTACGTGGGTTCTGCAAAAATTGTAATTTAATACTACCTAAAAATTTGCAAAGTCATAGCAATGCAATACCTTAATGTGGAAATTTCAATAGGATTTTTCCTAATCGTACTATTTCAATACTCCAATAGCTGGACAAACGCAAGTTAAAGACCTCTGCACTTCCGGTTCCATACAACACTGCCCTGACGTACAGCCTCAGGAACTGAAAAATAAAAAGATTCAAAATACAGCCCATTCTTGCAAGAAGACAGGAAAGGAAATCAACCCCTAGCCTGCCTCTAGAAATTCAGGTGCTCCAAGCCAGAGGGCCAGTACCATGAGGCAACAGACTGAAGTGAAAATGAGGCTACGTGTGCCATTTATTCCCCAAAGGATGAACCTACATGCATACTTCATACTTTTCAGTAAGGCTTATTCTGTAGTAATATGGAGGCTCACAGGAGTTTGAAGCCCATGTTGCTTTGTATATACAACTTCTTACTGGATCATGTCTTATTCTGCCCCCTGCAATTGCCTTTTCCACGTCCTGCTTCCAGGAAACGAGTGCTCCTGCTGACAAGCCCGTGCCCGCTAATCTCAGCAAAAAAAAGACAGCCTGCCACTTCGCAGGGAAGCAGCAAAACGAGATGTGAAAGGTCCTGCCCTCAGGAGAAGCACCTCTTCCTCCCCTTTCCGTATACCAGCCTGGGAACTGAGCAGAGCGTAACCCCAACCCCAAAGAAAGAAGTAACGCTGCTCAGAGGGCACAGAGAGCAGTGATGCACAAACTCAAGGGCTAATGATAAGTAATCAGGAGCGAGGAACTCAAGTCACTAAACAAAACCAAATACTGTTATTCGACCTCCCACTCCCCTCCAGAAGTTCCCACCCATGCCTTTTGTAAACCATAGCATGGGATAAGAAACAGACTGTGCCATCCCGTTCAGCCCTCCAGGCGAGCACAAGCTCAGAAGCCCTGCCCTAACCTTCCTTCCAGCATTTCTTTGCCCTCTCGTTGATAACTCAGCATCGTTCTGCAGAGGGAAGGAGAGGAGTATAGTGAGATAACATGACGGACACGTGACTGGTCTACTGACCTCCTCCCGCAAACCGCCACAGGATTTTTCTAATAGGCTGTGTTTTCTGCCATTTGCTGGTTTATTTTTGTAACCAGCCTTTCATACATGGCAGATGGTGTTCTGGAGGAAAAGACCATGAGAACTGCGGTACTATTTCAAAGCAAAGTTCCACCTAGCCCAAGATCCTGCTTCTAAGATATGTCACAAAAAGATGACCATGAAAATGTACGAAAACACGATAATACAAGACAATATTCCCAAATATAGTTATTCTTGCTAATGCACCACACGCTTTCAGCTCAAGGAATTCCTCAGTTGGCCGCAGTTTCTAAATAATCCTCAGTGGCTTTCTTGTCCATGAACTTATCCAGCCTCTCTCTAAACCATAAGCATACACAATACCCTTTGGCAGAAAGTTCCATATGCCTAGTACCCATTGCATAGGACGCCTGGCTTCTGCACTCTCCAAACCTGGCGCTAGCTATATTTATGCAGGTGTTAGAAGTTTTATTTTTTTATTACACTTCTTAATAAGTTACTCAGAACATACAAAGCAGGCTTGCAGTCCTCAGTTTTCCCAAGCTGTATTCAAGGTGACAACGTTACATCTGCCACCTTACACACCAAACCCGTTTTAGCCAATCATTTATACCATCAGTAATTCACCTTTTTCATTTTCTTGAGCACCTCCACTACGTTTGAGAAACACCACCTCATCCTCGAAACGTGCTACTGCTGGTTTTGTCCGTTTGCTTCCTAACCTCCATCACATTTGTTTTATCTTCAGACCCAGCCTCTATGTCTCCAACAAGAACGTATTCCGTAGCGTGAATCTCACCAGTTTCTTCCAGAGACACAGAGAAGTCACTTACCCCTCCCCGGTGGGGCTTCAATGCTCTCTGCTCCACCTCTCCCAGGCCACGCGTTGTTTCAACTGGCAGCCATGTGAGACAGCAGCAGCCACCTCTAGTCCAGGCAAAGCAATTTTGCCAAACCTTAGGTTATCATCTGTGATGGTTAGAAACAAATGGATTTTTCACAGGAGCAGGAAAAGGAAAAGCCAGGTTGTTTTTAAAGAATGCAGGTCCTCTGACCCTCGTCTCTTTTTGGTTCGCTAAGTGAAGTCAATGAAAAACTGTTTTGTACTTTGTATAGTTTTATTTAAAATCTCAACATCGTCCCCAGTCCTTTAAATCATTCACAACTGAATATTCAAATAACTTGGTTTTGTCCGTGGTTCGCAAACTCATTACTAGTTTTAAGTGATTGATTTTAGACCCCTTCAAAAGGTTTGCGGGGCACCATAAACAGGGATTTCCACAATCTATTGTAATTCAGAACCAAAATAAAATACAAAGGCAACAGAAAAATGAAACTCGGTGGGGAGCATTCACATCAATTTGTATATCCCCACTCAAAATTACGCAGGAATGAGCCAGTTGCTGACCCTCTGCAAATAAGGCTTTTTCACTGTGTCCCCCCTTATTTATAGGAAATACATGAGAGATCCTTTTATACCCTTTCCAGCTTCAGCTTTGACATAAGAGTTTGCTTTTTCTTTACTTATCTGACAGACCTTCACTGGCATGGGCCTTATTGGAAGGCATCATGTGCGAGGTGTGCAAATAGAAAAAACTCCAGAAATGCTCAACTTAAAGAAAGACGAGTGAGCCTGAGTCACCTACAGAAGAAAAAGGCACTAAATGTAATCAGCTTAAATTAATTAGCTTTCAGTATTTTTAAATTCAGTAGTATTTTTAGGTAACGTTAAAAGTAATGCTGAAGGGCTCTTGGGGAACAGAGGATCTTGGGTAAAACAAGTATTTGCTATAATTTGATTCTGATGAGAATAAAATAGATGGAATTGTCTGGAACATATTTATAACCAAAAAAATCTGGCATACAGGTATGCAGCTTGCCTCTACAAGCTCTTCTTTAACTGATGACAGAATGAAAACAAATGAATTTGAATAAGAATGTATTCCAAACAAAACGTTACTTAATTAAGGAAACTCCTGTTATTTTCCCATTGCACGGAACAAATTTCAGCTGAAAAATATGAGGTAAGATTTTTATATACATATAATTTTAACATATTAAAGAACCTTACTTGAATATTCATACCAAATTTTAAACATGAGACTTGCAGAATAACATACAAATACAATTACTTTTCATTAGAAAATATTACTTTTTACAAATAACTTTTACTCTGTACAACTCTACTTCTTCATGCATTGCTGCTGTTATCAATATGCCATTTATTTAGATTCTATTAAATATTCTTTATATTCATCTGTAACAAATCAAGATTCCTTGTCTTCTGGGGAAAAAAAAAGGAGCAGCTATGATGATTTGTCTTCCCACAGTGTTTATGGGTTATCAGCCTCTCTGGCAAAGTCAAGGTGATGAACCAATTAAAAGACCCAGTTCCATTGACAGTGTCTACATTCTTTTGCAAAGCAAAAATATTCCAATCACTGATTGGACAAATAATAATTAACTGGTTTCTTTCTGTTTCTTAAAATGAGTATTACAAGTTAACGAGTAAGAACAGTCTAATCAACCAGCAAGAAGTAAATAAGAATGATGAAAAGGACTACGCTAGTTTAAGATACGGTTTTCTACTTTCACATTAGTGTTATGCTCAGGAAAAATAACCCCAGTGGTCATACCCCCAGTTCTTCGGTTGTTCGCACAATGCTGAAACTCAGACAAACCCAAGATTAAGATTGCAAAGAAGCATATTTTCTCCTCTGCTGTCAACACTTTTACATTTGTGTTGGCTGGCTTGACTCCTTGATCTCTGAGGAATCGTCCCGAAGATCACAGGCAGATACAGAACCAGAAGAGCAAAGAATATTTAAGTAGCAGAATTACTCAGTGGGAATATGCAGGTGTTTGTCTGCAAATACATTAAGATTCTGATGTTGTTTTATTTTCAAGTTCCTTTCTAGCCTAAACAGGTTAGATTTAAAAACAGGCCTTAAAACAGCGTGCTATTTCAACTGAACTGATTATTCTGATCATTAAATGATCAACCGTTTAAAGTTTTACTTTTGGCATTCACCTGAAAGTAAACAAAGCAAAACAGATAATTTCATACTGCAGTTGGGTTGGGGTTTTTTTGCAATATCTATTTCTTGAGCCCAAGGGAGTTGGTGATTTGATCTCGAGCCACAAAGGCAAAAAGCAAAACTCAGCTGTATTGCATCAAGCAGGCACTTCTCCCCTGAAATCCACGTTGGATCATCCCTGACAATGGAAATTGGAGAGAAAATTCTCTGGGTTTTGTGGTTCCAGCATTTCAGTGCAAATCCCTTCTGGTATGTGTATTATACCACAGCAATATCATTCTTCACGTTCTACCACAACTCTTTATGACACACTCCAGAATTTAAGAGCTTTGGGACCAGAATACTCACCTGAAAACTGATTTCCGATAACCAGTGCAATTTATATAACATAAACTTCCCCTGTAATGTTTGGGACTTAATAAACAAATATAGAAAAATAATGAATCACTTTGGAAATTATCCTAGCTCTGTGTAAGGGTCTCTCACTACAGATGAAAGAGTGTCTTTTTGTACATAAAGTCCAGTGTGATCCTATTGCATGTCCTTTCCTGTTGGCATAAAGGGGTTGCTGTGTCACAGTGGCAGAAATCAGCCCATTTTCACAACCATGGAGTGAGCAGATGGGTCTCAGATGCAGACAACTATGCCAAGAATGCAAAAGAGTCCAGCATTACACTCATTTAATTACAGACCTGTGGAGTCTTTACTCGCAGATGATTCAACGTCCAGTTAAGTGAAAGGAAGTTTACCAGCTGAAGTGGAAACCCTATCAAAACCTTTATCAGCCTAACGAATGACATTATGCACCTACAAAATGTGGACAGATGTAATCGGCAAGTTTTTTTTTTCCTTCTTGAGTCAGTTCCGTCGTTAAAAATAACTCTGAAAGATTGACTGTTTCCTAAAATAATTCTTCGAAAGATTCATCACAATAGATGGCTCATTCACTTGCAAACACCAGCTTCACACAAAGCAAAGACAAACAGCAGCAGCTGCAGTAGCAATAGTTGCAATGTCTTGGAGTAACTCCTAAGTTGGGAAATCAGGACAAAGTACTGTTGAATGTTAATACTGCTGAACCAATGTTGGTAGAACCCAGCAAAGCTTTCATATCATCTTAGAAATACAGTATTTTCCTTAGAATCCAAAACTTCTTTAAGCAACACAATTTATCACCTCAAATCCTAATTTTAACACCCAATCAGCAGATGCTTCTATGACATTTTGTAAGGTGCAGCTTACAAAGTCTGAAATTAAAAAAAATAAAATCAAATTACAATAGTTTTATCTGCCTGCTTTGCAAAGACTAGATTTCAGTTGGAATTATATTTTCTGTTATGCTAAATATTCCACATCTAAACTGCTTCATATTCTGAGGTGGAAAAAAGCCAAAAGACAATCACAAGCTTCTGCAACTCATTTCTGGAAAAAGAATAAAACTTTTTTACTTTTTTAGTTTCAGTGTAACATTTTGTTCTAGATATATGTATATATTTTTAATACAAGCTTATGTTAGCAAAAATCAGAACTAGGAAGCTGTTTCGGATCCAAACATTTCATGCTAAAAAGAGACATTTTCTTTCCCCTAGAAGTAAAAATTCCCCATCAGCTCCAATTTTCTTTTCCATCAGGACTCAAGTTCCTGATCACACATTTTCCTAAAGGAAAAGTAATCCTTCAGTCCTTTAAATTGCAAACAGGCTTCCATGCCACTGGAAAACCTGTTGATATTACTGTAGAAGAAAAAAAATAATCACTTTTCCTGTCTAACATAACCTTACTTGTTGGATTTCTATGCAGAACATGCTGGAATTTGGTAAAACAATTTCCATGCAAATGCCAATGCTGGAATGAGAAGGGACTCAAAATTACACCTTCATATGCGTAGGATGTACACATTTTAACGATACTGCAGCCTGGTCCCAATAGGATCAGCCATTATACTCGTATTAACCCACTACAGCAGTTCTTTCCATCTGTAATTCAACACATTAGGTAATGAGCTTTGGCAACTCACAAAATGTTTTTTAAAACTTTGGTCTAAATCACATCAGAGACTACAGACAAAACTGCGTAACATGGTTATTATTTTACAAAGCATTTCCATAAAACTATGAGACCAACAACCATTGCATAGCTTTGGTAAAAATGAAAAATAAAAAATGATGCAGCCACAGAAACTGAAGACCATTAAACTCCACTGCATTTTATAATGGTCTTTCAGAGAGATTAACAAGATCTACACAATCTAAAGCTACTTAAACACAACTATCACTGCATAAATAGTCAACAGAGTTTCACACCGCTGACAATAATTTCTACCACAAAAGATATGATACAATCTGCCAGTATTTGCTGTTCAAAGGATTTGGCATCCCACTATGTTTAAAATGATCCTGAAAAGAAAAAAAACGAACAAACTAAAACTGCTTTTCTTACAAAGCTGAGACAAGTTCTGAGTGTACGAAGTATTTTCAAAGCAAGCCATCATATGGTACTTCTTTCCACAATGCCATCTGGAAAAACCTCTTCCATCCAGAAGAGACATCCCTGCGCTGCCCATGTCACATTGTCAGAGCACATAAACTCTCTGCTGATGAATTTCAAAGCAGACATTTGTTTTCATGATAGGAAGGCACCAGCAGTACGCAGCCAGAGACTCCCGAGGATTTGCTGGCTCCGTGCACAGTCCTAGGGGATCCCAGCGGGTGCTGAGCAGCAGCAGAGCCCCAGGAGCAAGCAGCTCGGGAAAGGGCTTTATAAGATACTCCTGCCTGTGAAAATGGCCACGCACCCCATCTTCTACCGGCCTCCACCTTCACTTGGCATGGCTGCCACCCTCAGAAAAGCTCCTCAGACCCAAGACCCCCACTGCACTCAGTTGTATGCAAGTAAAGCAAGTATCGGCGAGGCAATAAGAGACTTTAAATCTGGATAAAACCCAAGAGGTGAATGCAGTCTGAGCACAGCCTCTGAGCCCATGCCAGCAATGATGCCTCCAAGCAACTCAAAGCCCTCTTGGCTCCCTGAATTCTCCTTTTCCCCACCACTCCTTGTTTTTTCTTATAACATACAACCCAGCAGCCTTCTAGGCAAGAGCCCTTTATCCAGGGTGTCCACAGAGACATTACCTACAGGAGCACAACACACACCCTAACCAGGGATTATTCAGAATTTCTGTTCACAGTTATTTTTCCCCTCATGGCATTCAGGATTTTTGAAACTGCTGAAGTTGCTTTTTGTAGCCTAGTTTATCTCTGATCAACCTTTCTCCTCTGTTACAGGGAATTTGTCCAACAGCATTGTCAGAGTATCACCGCAGGGTAAATCTGAGCTGTCACTCTTATTCCTAGTTTTAGATCTTGGTGAGACGCAACCAATGGGACACTCACTCAGAGCACACATTGGAAATTTTACATTAATTTATGCTGGGGAACCAGTTTTTAACAATCTTATAATATTTTGAAAATTCCCTTTGTGCCAGGATCCTTCACACGGAATGAAAGTTCCTTTCTGTATATGCAAGAGCCCTGTTTTTTATTTGTACAGTAATTGTGCTTGAATTTTAAGCCCTGCTATGAAATGCCTATTCATCAGTACTGCACCTATTTTTTTTCCGCCTTTTTGGAAACCACACTCTCACTCATCTGCAGCAATGAAGACACCCATCCGAATCTCTCTCTCCCCCCCAACCTCCACAGTACAGCTTTACAACTGCCCACCTCGCATTTCTTCAATCCTATGAGAGGGTGACAGTCTCTGCAATAACAATGTGCAAGCTAAAACTGGATTTTCTGTAAGCTTCAACGAGTTTCTAAAAGCTGTAAGTGATACAGATTTCTCAGACAAGTAAATAGCAGTATAAAATTGACCTTCAGTTAAAATACTCCATGTTACGATACTTTTGTTTGCAAACTATCCTAAAGACCTGGCCATCATTTCCAACATCAAGATTACAGCGTGTAAAAGGCTTGAGGTATCTGACATTTTTGAATGGTACTCACCACTACTTCAAACAGACATAGGTTTAGAAAAACCACGGAAAAGTGGGAAAAGAGCATCCTGCTCTGGAGTTAACCTTCTTGCAACCAATCTTTTCCATTCAGCTCACTCTCATACCTAATGCTTGGGGTAATCATACAAGGGCCACTGCTTGCAGGTCAGCGCTGTCCCTGCCAGACCAGAGTGCCGAGACGTTCCACTGCAACATCCATACAAAATGTGATGAACTTTCAGCAGCTCCTTCCTCCTCTCCCCTCTGTTCTCATCAGGGCCATATCCATCCTTGTCTTACAGAGGTGATGATGAGTTATCTCTTTCAGGTCAGTGTTTTCCACTACAACTTCCCACTACTGAGCAAAGTTTTCCAGTTCTGAAGAGCTCTCCCTTCTTGTCTTCCTCCTCTCTCTCCAAGAAAAGGGGAAAAAACTTGGTAGATTCTGCAGCTAGAGGCACCCTTTTGAAACATCTTATTTTACAGAAGTATGTTATTTCCAACCAACCCATTCTTATTGTTCATTAGTACACAACTAGCTTTTTTATTGCAAAATAACACTTAGCAAGAAATAGTTCTTGCACAGATTTCATTCTTTTGCTATTTTTCGCCCAGCTCAAATGTATACACACAATAAATAAGCTATAATTTTGGTTCTAAAACAGCTGTCATCTCTTATGAAAACTTGCTGCTCAGAAGCAATGTTTGTTGCACATTCAATCCTATAAAGATATAATACCCATAATTATGCTATTGTTATTAAGGCAATCATAACAGATACCATATGGACTTTAAAGTGGCTTTGAGTACAATTTTTTAATAAACGCAACACCACTAACACATTTGGCAAGAAAAATCCATGCCACAAACTGCATGCTATTGGTAACATATATAGCTTACTCTGTTAGGGTTTTTTTTTACCC
Organism: Ibidorhyncha struthersii; assembly: GCA_013398815.1. NCBI lineage: Eukaryota > Metazoa > Chordata > Aves > Charadriiformes > Charadriidae > Ibidorhyncha > Ibidorhyncha struthersii. Next base: position 233,268 of record VZSZ01005823.1, read on the forward strand.
TGTATGTACCGAGAATAACAATGCAACTCATAGCTTCTATTGATATCTCCCTTTCAAAGGCTCTCCAGACTCGCTGCACATCATGTTTTTAATACAACAGTGACTGCGTGCCAGAATTCAATGCTCCTGCAAATATGCCAACTTGTAGCTACTTTCAAAATGAGCTCCTCACTAGGAATTAGTGCCAGGATAAATCAATGGCACATTCAGCTAGATGTTCTAGCTCTACAAAATGAATTATACGCTATATACAGTCCTTTTGTACACGTCTGTCTTTTTTGCATCTTTATCAACGAAAGCTGAAAAGGCTCGAAATGAAGATCCAGAAGGCTGTCAATTATCCAGCCAAGGATTAGCAGAACAGGAAGCAATTTTTTTTCTACCTGCACGTTAAATGCTGGATTCAAGCATCAGAATAAATTCTGCACTGTCTAAACTATTTCACCCTTTATCAAAAAGCACCGCTTTCTTTCAATCATTACTGCTGTAACACAGCGCGGCTGGATGCTCATAGCTGCACAAGCAGTCTACTAATAGCTGAGGGTGTCGCTGGGAAAAAAAAAAGGGTAACTTAAATTGCAAAAGCTAATGAGTAGCAGATAATTGGGGGGGGGAGAAAAAATGAACCTTTGAATGCTCAAACACAACCCTGCTACTTGCTAACTTCAGCTGGTACGGGCACGAGACAGAATCGCAAACTAGGAGGCAGATCACACGTGGCTGGGAAAATGGGCGGCTTGGGGAGTGGGAAGAAGGAGGCGGACATGCTGGTTGGAGGACAGAGCCAAAAAATCAAGCTTATGTATGGAGGCAAATATCAGGGGCCACCCAGGAACCTTGGTCAGTGATGCCTGAGACAGGTAAGACGAGCAGCAGCACAGCATGGATCAACCCAACATTTGGTCCCACCTCCTGTGGCCAGCATCCTCCCTGCTGGGATGGGGAGCAGAGACCCAGTGACGGCGATGCTGAGCGGCCACAATGTGAGTGCCAGATTATCCAATAGGGTAAAGCCTCTCATCTCGTTGGTTCTTAAATACACCGCGGTACCCAGACCCACTGTGAATTGTGAGGTTTTTTCCTTTTTTTTTTAATTATGTTTCTCATTCATGACATGGAGTTCATTTCCTTTTTTCTAAAAAAAGACGCTGGCAAGTTGCACACTTTACTAATACGCAGTGGTCCTACTGCAAAATTTGTTAAGCCTGAGGGCTGTCCACTCCTACAGTCAATACCCCTGACCAAAGAGCAGGCAAATGTTAGTAGTAATTGAAGCTCATGGAGTTGTGATTGTGATGGAGGAGAGGATAACCTTCTCCGCAGAGCTAAACATGAATTCGTGGAAGAAGTTTCAGTGGCCTGATTGTGTCCCATTTATAAAACCTTCTCATTCACCATCCTTTCAGTCCCTTCAGACATTCAATCAATTTTCCATTCACATCTCAAAAGCGCGACTGCCTTACGAGTTGGGTGCATTTGTACCACGTGTTAATCATCTCCTCCTACAGAACCGGATTTCTTTATCTACTACAACCTCAGAGGCACATGTCTAATTTCACCTGACTTCGCTATTCAGAGACAGTATATCGTATTTATTTTAGTATGGATTATGCACAGTGCCTTAGGTGCTTACACTATGAGCATTTTATAAGTGTAAACTTGATTGATTGGCCACAAGACTGTTTTGGATAGCTGTAAAATGGATTTGGCCCCCAGCCACGGTTTGCTCAGCACAGATATACTGGAGGACAGAGATAACTTAACATTTCAAGAATTCATAATGAATATGCTAAGAAGTATTACAAACCCGTATTTGTACGGTTGATACTATACATGCATTTCTAAACATTTCTCAGTAGCAACGCATACTACAACATATAAGAGAATTCTGGTTGGATATTTATCAGCAAGGAAGCCTTATGAAAATGTGTTTTCAATAACTGATGTGAAGTCAGCCCACTCTCTGCTGATTAGATGCAGTCGCAGTTCAGAAACAGCCCTATTCAGCATAGTAGGAAGCAATCACTCGCTGTATGGAGGCTTGAATTGAGAGCTTTATGCTTTATGCTGAATGACTAAACGCAAAAAAGATCAAGAAGACTGCATTAATTGCCATCTTCAACTCGAACCGCAAAAAGAAACCCCAGCTTCAAGTCAACATGTTCACCTGGATTGTCTTTACGTGGATTTTACAAGTACTGTTTCAGAAAGTCCACTTTGTAAGATTAACTCACTATAGTAACGCCGTTTTATCAAAGCACAAAAGCAGCAATATCCTAAGAAGCTATGGTTTTTATATGAGCTGTACAAGCTTAATACCAAGATTGTTTCTTATATACAGAATAGTCTCTTCATAGCATTTTACGCTTCCCTTTCAGGTTACTGACTTGACTTTTCAGTCTTAGTAATTATGAAGGAGCCCTCATGTAAGCTGATGCACCTCTTCCTCAAATGTGGTCTTTAAGAGAGTTGAGAGAAGAACTGGGGAATCTTCAAAGCTATTGAGTCATCAGCATAACCATTTCACATATGAGATTAAAGCAAGACAAAACACTCTGGTTTTCCTGAAGCCATAACTTTCTAGGACTCTGCAGTTTCCCAATACTGAACTGATAATGAAAAAGACTGCAGCCGTTAAAGCCAACCACGTGATGGATCATCCATTATTCTGTATCTGCACTACCTTCGAATAATATGCAAACCAACAAACTTCAGTTTAAAAGTGTAATTCTCCTGTTTTCATGTATTTGTGTACTAACATCTACAATATGTGGCAACATTAGAGTTATCGTGATTTCAAATATTTGAATTTTGTATTTTTGAAATGCTACACAGTTGTGTTAGCAGTATTTTAAACAAATGAAATCAGGCTGACCCAGAATTATTTAAAAATTCTCGTACAAAAGGGAGTATATTGTGTAAAATATATATGGTCTGGGTTCTTAAAAAAAATTGAGAAGGAATTTATTTTTAATCCTTATGCTTTGAATAATCCTTTCTATATCAACTCACACATACAACTTTCTTTACTGCTAGTATAAAGCAAAATCAGACAACTTAGGCAATACTAGTAAGATATCTATAACATTTATAAAAGAAAATTATATTAAATAATTTAGTTTACACATGTTTTTATAACAGTCTCTGATACTAGAGTTTTAACTTCATATCCACAATAAACTAGAGACTGGAGTGATACCAATGCAAGGAGTGCCATTTTTCTTCCTCTAGTGTTTAATGAATCTGTGTATTTTATTTGAAGAACCACGCTATATCTAAGCACGCAGCCAAACTCTAACATGTTCACACAGCAGCCAGGAAGGCAACGAGAACAGGGGACTATTTTCCCCCAACATTCTCAAGTCTAAAGAAGAAACACATTTTGACAGTAGAAGAGCTAGGTGGCCTACCTCATTTACCCAGGGCACGAACAAGTTTAGAAACACCAACACCAACGTTTATACAGAAGAATACTTCCTTTTAACAAACACGCCCCATGAGCAGACAGAAAATACTTTCTGTTTTAAGAACATAGGAATGAAATTTGGTAAGATGAGGACTAATTCTTTCAGAGGGGGACTAGCTGCATATTTTGGAGAGAGTCTTACTTTTCTTTACAGAAGCAGCATATGTCCGACCACAAACAGCATGAAACTGTCTCACAGGCCTCTCAACTTTTGACATTGTAATTTGACAAACCTCAACCAAGCACAAAGCGGCATTTGTCCAAGCCATATACAGGCACCTCTTCCTAAATTTTGAGTCAAGTCAGACTGGAATCACGAATCTTACAAGAATCATGCAAGAAAGTATGTCAGATTTTTTTCCTGATAATAAAACCTGGAATCATTTCCAGGCGGTGTTTCCAAAAAGCTCTGCTGGACACCACTGAAAAAGCGCTTCTAAGGAAAAGCCACCTTTTTCCTCTTTATGACAGCCCTGACATTAACTTACAAATATCCTTGCAGACTGATTCACTAAAGCACCAAAGCATATGTTCACCTTGAAGAACACACATAGTCATGACTGACGTCAATGAAACAAGGTCCGCGCTTAATGCTGGATCAGGTCCTAGCCCACAGTTGGTTACCCATAAGCAGCACTTCATCTGTTGCTGATCGTCTGTGTGCTAACACGGCCTTAGAAGATGGCATGGGAAAATAAGAAAAAAAGATACAGAGACAAGATGGACCGTTATGACAGTTCACTGAATCATCAAAAGAGCGGCTTACCAACCGCAGACAGCAGTTAAATAAAAATAGGGCTTGGGGAACAATAAAATCATTTTGTCAAGATCATGTTGTTAACTGTCACCTAAACATAAATTAACATGATCCCGCTGCCACAGTTCAGGCTACCATTAAAGCTAAATTTCACTCCTTGGACTGCAGAGCTTTTATGACTGCCTTCTTTTTAACTTTCTTAAATTAAGCTGATTTTTAAGGTAACCCATTAAATTGTGAAGGTCAGAAAGCGTATCTTTCCTCAACAGAGAACATCCTGTAGTGGCATGGCAAAGTCAGTTCTCCAACAATTAAACAAGCATCATTTATACAGTCGTTAGCATCAGTGAGTGGGACAATGAAATGCTTCCAGAAAATTGCAGGATTTTGTATTTTCTCTCTCAAGGGAAAGCCAATGAGACACGGGCCATGGTAGTTATATGTCATTTACAAAATGAAACATGGCAATTGACAAAGGAAAGAACATCTTGTAGGTAGGATTCTCGGTAAGTAGGTCCCAGCTCTCAATGCATCAAAGACAATCACCTTTTCCTCCTGTCATTCAGAGTACCGACAACCTATGCATTACCATACTAAGAGATAGACTACTGAAATTTAAAAACAACAAACAACAACAACAGTGGAATCTTTTGGCTTGTGCACTACAAAAGGGTCCATCAAGGGGAGCACAAGAAGGTTAACTTTCTTACTTATGAAACTAATATTAAGAAAACATTTTAAAAAAAATCAGATCAGACCTATCCCTCCACTGATTTCCCCAATTAAGTAATCTTCAATAGCTGGGCAACTACCAGGTTTCAAATGGTTTAGTGATGCCTTCTTAAAACGTGTATGCATATTAATGAAATTTAATAATATTTATATAAATTTTAAAAACAGTATCAAAGTCCAGTGTTTATTAAACTAGAATTAGGGTGTTTTTTTTCTCCTCCCGTTATTATCACTTTGGTGTCCTCAGGCGATCTTAAATCCAGCGGAAGAGGTATGTTTAGGAATTGAGTGGGCACTTGTGGCGTATTGGTGCACAGCTCTCGGGGTAGGACACATCCGTTAGATAACCAGTGCATGAACGCCAAAGAAGTGTGCTTTGCCCCCCCCAAAAATCACTCGATGATGTTTTTGAGTTCTTTGCTGGAAATCACGAGAGATGAGTGTGGGGAGGGAAGGTTTGGAGCTCTTTGAAGAGAAACAACGTGGCTCAGGCAGATGAGCAGTGCAGCAGCAGCAGGTGACGGAGCAGCAGAGCTCATCACATTGAGTAGCAACAAGAACTGCGGGAGAAATGTTTACAGTGGGCTGTATAGCCACATATATGCTACAGCTGGTTCAACCACCCGCTGCCGGGGCACTCACATCTGCAGCTCTGAAGAGCTGACGATAGCTGCAGCATCCAGGGGAGTTCTGAACAAAAGCTTTTTGCTGTTCATTCACTCAAGACACATACTAATAGCCTAAACATAAACACATCCCACTATGACATGTGGCTGCTGACAAAGATTGAAATTGAAGACTATGCAGCTCCACGCTCACTTCTCATCACGGTTGTACTCATCTGGCAAAATTGTGTGCTGGGGAAAAAACAACAGGGTTTGAGAGTAAAGACCCAGACCGTTCTGTCCAAAGGGTACTTAGGGGGAAAGAGGGAAACCATAATCTTCAACCTGCCATGTTTTCTTCCCCAGCCAAGCTACTCTCTTGCCTCTGCCACACACCTCTCCTCTTTACGCTCACAGCATGAATCTCCTAGGCCTCAAAATGCTCTTCCTCCTTTTAAGGATAAATCTTCTGCAGATCTTAAAACGCACGCTCCGATCGACCTAGGGTGGTTAATGAACTTAAACCCTGTAGCCTGGAGGGAAGCAGCTGCTCTGGAGCAGAGGAACAGCATTGCAGTCTCTCTTCACTCAACTCACAGTTCACCTCAGCTCCTACGCGTGTTTTGGCCCCATACCATCACCTTTGGTACAAGTCATTCAGTCCAGGCTGGCTGCTCCGGCTTGGGCTGCGGTTGCAATTCAGATTTCTTTTTTAAACTTGGGCTAAAACCTGTCATCTTTCCGAGGAGTACAGCAGCAAATGCACTGAAGTGTTCATGGTCTTCCAGTAACTTTCCTTCTATTTGCCCTAAAGGGCATGCCTGCTCCAAAACTGTCACGATTAACTTGGGCAAGGGGGAGAGTTGAAGACTGCAGAAGCATCTTAGTAGAAAGAAACACACGATATGTCCCAAGATGCTCTCGTGGGAGCGCAGAAATAGTGTGCAAACAATAACAGGGGTGTAGCTCTGCTCCCAGTGCCGTCACACAGGCGCTCAGCCCTGGGTTCCTCCGGGGAAATACAACCGCTCGGTACTTCAGGCAGCTCCTGCAAGGTAAATCCCCGCCTGCCGCGGCTGCAATACAGCCATGCTGCTCAGCAGCACCAACGTGGCAATTCAGCTTAAATTGGGAGTCAGTTTAGGCTTTCAGTTCAGCTTTGTTAGTGAAGTTGACGGACTGAGAAGGGCTCGTACAAAGCCACTGTCTCCAAGCCACAGCCTTTGTAGGATGGAGGGAATTTTATTGACAAAATTGTTCCACAAGGCGAGCAAATGGTGGGTCAGGTAAGCATTGCTTACTGCTGCTGTTTTCTACTCCTGGATTATCAGAGAGAGAGTCATTCACCCCCTATGACATGCATTTTAATGACAGTATCTGAATACCGTAGCCATTGTGATAGGCTGAGGAAACCCATTCCCAAAAAGCCATCATCTAAGACAACAGATGAAAATATTACTATGGAAGGTTGCTAGCTTATAATAAAACACAAATATATTTACAAAAGCTTGTTCCAAAGCAAGTAACTGAATACCAAAAGTGCGAGCAAAATAGATCACCTGGAGGATAAAAAAAAAAGGGAGGGTGGGAATGGAGGGCATCAGGCACTGAGTTGCAGGGACAACACACAAGGATGTTTCTGCAGTTAAGGATTTTAAAAACAACTGGTGGGACAAACAGTAACCCAGCTAATCCTTGGTACTGGCACCCTGCCTATTTAGAGAGAGCAGCAGCTGGTGGATCTGACGTAAGTCTCTGCATCCAAAGCAGGAACTTACTGTAATGAAACCACAGCCCACACTGGAAAAAAAGACTGTAAACTCGACAAAAAAAATCAGGATCTCAATACGTTATGTGCTGCATTAAATTATTTCCATCCAAATAAAATTAACTACATACTATCACAATTAAGCTGATTAAAAAAAAAAAAAACAAACCCAAAATCCAAACCATGACTTAGACTGAACCTAGTATTGAAAAAAAAGGGGGGGAGGGGGGAGAGGATGAAGAAATTTCAAAACTCGCATCTTTTTTGGTTTGAAAAGTACAAATTTGAGACCTTAAGTGGCATAAAAGCACCGTTCCAGAAGCCCGAGGCGCTAGGCAGAACTACTTGGACTGGAAAAAATACGCACATTAGTGAACCACCTAATTCAGGATCCAGTTACTCTTCCAGCCCCATTAGAGCGCTGCAAGAATGTCAGTCCCTTTATCTTGGGTACTGTGAGAAAAGCACCTTCCGATGAAAACATCCACACCTCTCTCTCCCCCTCCCTCTCTCTCCTCAGAGGAGGGCTGGACTCACAGGCGGCTCTCAGCATCAATAGATACGAACCCTCCGCATCTCTCCGACCAACTCGTTTCCAGGATTATTTATTTTTCTTTCTTTCAGAGAATATAAGGAAAAAAGAAAAAGGTTTTGAGGCACATGGTACCTTTTAATCTTTCTCTTAGTTGTTTGAAATTAATTAGGCAAGGGAAGAAAACGACCATCTGCATAACGGCAGCAGCGGTCACGCGACGCCCCTGAATCTCATTTCAGGAATTCCAGTCACTGCACCTGGCAAGGGTAATGGAAGGTGCGGATTTCACAGACAAAATCCTTTTAAGGGTTTTTGGGTGAAGGGACAGGCTGAGAGGCACACGAAGGGGTGAAGAGGGCTGTATTTCATTTAGGGAAGATAGAAGAGGAAGTCATCAAGTCATTAAATCGTTTCATTTGCTCCATAAGCAACCGTGTGCATAAACATCAGAGTTCTGGTTATATTATCTCTCACTGACCTTTAATGTCAGATATGCTCAGTTTAGAAAGGAAATGTTTTCTTTTGTCTGTCTTTAACAGCCAGCCTTGTAAAAATAGCTCTGGAGTTGAAAGTCAAGTTCTTTTTTGTTCACGCATCGCCATAGAAATTGGTGGGGGAAAACTTAATAGAAATTGTCACTGGAGTCAGCAGATACAGGCTTTCAATAATCTTTGGCAGCGCCATCAAGTAAGAAAGGGGATGTTTTCTGGAGTAGAACTCCTCTTGAAAAAACTAGATTGTGCCTCCAGAGCTGCAATTGTAGGACGGGCGCAGAGAGGGGCTGTGCAAGACTGGGGAGGGGGACGGGACACAGGAGTAAAATGAGTCACTTTTTTTGCCCCCTGACTAGCAGATCTTTAATGCAAGGTCCGTATCTGGTCCTACTCGCCCCCACCCCCATCCACCGTGCAGAGTTCGGTCACACTGTGAATAGCTGTGATTTGCTGTCTCCCTGCCAGTAGCTCCCTGCCTTCTCCCGCGCCAGCGTAAGCGCAGTAAATGTGGCTCTGAAAACACAAGAAGCGCTATGAAAATTTTAGCTATTCCAATCAACCCCTCCTGCTTCTTAACCCTTTGCTAATTCCCTCCCGTGTTCACAGGCTGTGCTGCACATTTCAGGGAGCCGAACCTCAATTTGCGGTGGGGAACTTCGCTGAAACCAGATCAGCATAGCTCAAGTCAAACTCCAGACTGCCTTGACGCCGAGCCCAATTCTGCTAAATGTTCAAAATCTTCACAGATTTCTCTGTGCAGCCAGGAGAGCCAAGTTCAACACTGAAACTAAATCTGTTCTACTTTCTCAAGATTAAGATCTTTCATTTCCAGCGTTTAATTCACAGCTTTTAATGCATAAGAAATAACACTTATCTGAATTAGCTTCTCCGCTGCTTTTACAGACTGTATCGCATCGATCCAGGCTTCCCCAATGTAATTTGCTTTGGGATCGCCATCATCCAAAAGAGGAAGTTTGCTTCAGGATGGCGGTGGCAGAACCAGCTCTTGCTGCGTGCTGGGTAAAAAGGAGTTTCAGGAGGCATTACGGATCCGGCCCAGATCCTTCTCCTCCCATGTAACGTGTTAACTTGCCCTGGTTAAGGAAAAATTATGCAGCTACAAAAGGAGACACTCTTCTCCTTTCCCCTGGAGAAAAGGCAGTTGGATGTCTCCATTTAATTTCTGAGGCACTTTACATACTGTTACTGTTACGCATCTCACATTTCAAATTCAGTAAGCTATTTTGCCACCGTTGAGCAACATTATAAATAATAGGTTGAAAACAAATTTAGAAGTATAAATTATATTCACCGACTCCAAACTAGTTGCTTGAGAAGTCTCACGCCGTGGGGCCGCTTGCCTCTTAATTACAGACTGCTGACCGTCTTGTTAACTTTGTCTCCCACAAGTGTCATAACAGGGGAAGTGGTGAGATACCAAGTAGGGATTATAGTTAATGAAGTTGTTTAGCATGGATGAAATTATTTGAATATTATATTCATTACAGTAATCTTGCATAAAATAATTTCTTGGCTTAATATTCACAGAATTTCAGCATTCTTCACACAGGCTTTGCTTTAATTATCTATAATGATTAACTACCATTTAAATGGTAATTTGAAACATTTCTGGCACTAGGAGAACAGAGCGAGCTTTAGGACGATGTGATACAAATAGAACAAGACACAAATAGGTCAATGAAACATAATAAATGTAACATATCAGACTAAAAGTTTTCATTTTATTATTCAAATATTTAAGTCTTCTTTATAGACTGATACAAAGATGCATTGATATAACTTTCTGTGTTGTCCCTCACACAAGGATTAGAAACCGAGTTATCTGCCCGGTGTAGAACACAAGCTGGAAGATGGTGGCTGGACATGCCAGGAGAGTTAAAAGTATTCTGTATTTTGGACTTCTGTGGCTAAGGGAGAAGTAGATTGCTAAATATTACTGTTGATGGTAACGGATAGCTTCTTTCTGTTGCTGATTTTTCTTCCAAGATGTCTGCTGGGCACAGTTTCCTGGAAGGTAGCAGAAGTGGTTTGGGATTTTTTTTTTCTGCAACAGGCTTTGAAGGCACTCATTTTTGAAATAGAAATCTGGAGACAAAACTTCCTCTTTAATGAAAAATTTTGGGTAGGGTAAAGAGGAGTAAGTTTTGGTTTTTGAAAGTATTTAAGTGATCCCCCCACTTTTAAAGATATTTTACCTCATCCTGAAAAACAAGAGCATGTCTCAAAGAACCCATGGAAATAGATGATGTTTAACACACACAAAAAATGTGCACATTTATAAAGGCATAGCAAAGAGACGGTGGCATTTTGGCAGAAACACTCTGCTGCTTTTCCTTCGCAGGGCTTTCACAGAGCCGCATGCCGGTCCACAGGCTTCCCACGGCAGCGGGAATTTCCCAGGACGTCAGCTCAGCTTCGTGAAGGGCACAGAAGAGCAGAGACTCCACGCACCGTCACATCCTTCAGACTCATCCTTCCTCTGACACGTTCCCCCCATCGCCACTGAGTCAGTCGGAGTCAAGCTGGGCGTCCGGCAGCACAAATTGTCTGCGCTACGCTGGCTATCACACAGCTCGCGCCAGCTGACGAGGAAGGGAATGGCTTTAGCGCTAGGAGATAATTCGCCAAGCTGTTTTGCTACTCCTGAAGCTTATCTGTAATTTTACAGCATGTTATTTGATTTTTATAGGAAGGCTTCTATTAAAAGAGAAAACTCTAAACTCCAGCCCGTAAGAAGCTCATCCACACATTTGGGAGAGGCAAATCTCAGACTCAAATGCACTGGGCCAACCTTTTTTCCCTGGGAGCATTTTCAAGTAGTTTACGAAATCGGCCCCAAAATGTATACAGAAAGTTTGTAACATTTCAAATGGTATTGTATTTCACCCCAATTTCACAGCTTTCCTCTTCCTACGGCATAATGAATTAAGTTTCCAATCTTGCTGACAGCTTTTTTTTTTTTTGTCTCGTATAGTACAAACACGGGTTTCTTCATAATAGGCCACTTAGGATCTGTATATGAGAGTATTTCTAAAAGATCTGAAAAAGTTCATCAAAATAGGTTAGGTCCCTGGTAGACTACATGTTAACTTGAGAAGTCTAAACAGATGCTGTACAAGAAATAAATTTTTCGAGGCACATGGTGAAATAGCAGCACTGCTGTAACCAATTGATCCTGCGACATTACAGCGCGAAGATGCTGCAGCTAAGAAAAACGTCAACTTCATCTCAGCCCCAAACAAGTTATAACAGCAGCAACATTGGCTCAGGGCATTTTTAAGGAATTAATAACCAACCAGGGTTAGTAGCCTGAGGCAAAGTCAAGGATTAAGCACTATGAGGATAAACACATACAGCAGCTTCAAATAATGTAGTTGACTTCAGTTTAATCATTTTGTTTCACTTTCAAAAAAACTTATGATCTCCAGACAGAAAATATAATTCGTATCTGCAGAAGAATATACACATACACACACCCCCAGGCAAGAGCTGAAGAGATAAATGGAAACACTGTAAAAAGTAAACATTTTCCTCTAACCAACAGAAGGGGAAAGCTTCCATCGGTTACAATTAAAAAAAAAAAAAACAACAAAACCTCCAGAAAATCGGCAAATACTACCAAAAAATAACCAAACGATACAAGCGACTGTATGGAAGAGAAAAGGTGACTTCAGTGGTCCCAAAGCTCATCATTCTCCTCCAATAAGAATCATGGCGCACTCTTCTACCACAGCCTTCACCACCCAGCAGTGTTGACAAAACCGAGCTAATATACCAAACGGTATATGCCTCCTTTTTTGCACAACCAGTAAATTAAAAATAATCTTTGCTATGTGTGTTGTTTAAAAGGATTACATACTTCTTTTCTTTAAAATAAATCTGCCCAATAAACTTCAGACTAATCTGGAAATGCATAGTCAGAACGAGATTCAGATTTTGCTAATACATAAATTAAAAGCATCTTTAAGGCACTGTCATGAGCTCTAAGTTTACAAGACAAACTCCAATAAAGCAACTAAACAACAAAAGCAACACTTCAGTTTTTAATAAAAATATTTCCTTCCATCGTTCAAAGTCAAGAAGGAATAAACATAAGATTATACGCTTCAGCATTTTCATTCAAGACAGTCTAACCAGCCTAACTCAGAGATCCTACTGTTGGAAGGTTTAACATCTATTTATCTTTGCAGACCAAGAGGAGAAAGAAGGCTGTTCTACCTGCAGGACTTTTTAACACACTATGTCTAAATACAGTAGATGCCATTTGCTCTCCTGTGGTAGGTCCTTTTTTTTTCCCCCTTTTTTTTTTAAGCACCGAAAGGTTACTCTCTTACATCATCACAAAAATTTAAAGGACAATGCAAAACTCTGATACTATTTAAAAATATTTTAGGACTCTTCTTCCAATATTAAATATAGTATAGAAAATTTACAATGAGTAACTACAAAGATCCCAAGCTGAATCTTTCAGACAACACCTCTCATTTATTATATGTACAAAACTCTGTGGAGTCAGTTAAATATTAACATACAATGGAAAGTCTATCCATCTTTTTCATCTCTAATTTATATTGATATGGTGATAGAAATGCATTTATTATTAAACATTTACTTTTTAAAACATATAAAAAGGTAGGCATTTTTAGACAGTTTTCCAATTCCTGAAATGTAAGCTGACCTCAGTAAAGTCAGAGGATGCTTTGTCATGGACCGAATTAAGACCTCACCATAAGCTTTTATTTGATCATTCTTAGTTCAGAAACACAACAGTTATATCCTTAGAGATTTGTTTGACTGGAGTTGTTTTGAGTCAAAACACTTCTCCTGCGAAGAGCTCTTCTTGACTCACCCAAAAAAGCCTGCCACTGCACAGAACAGCATCATCTACCTCCCTGAGCACGAGCTTTACAACAAGGGACTCTTAAGAGCTTCAGTCCAAGTTCTTACAACATCTTCCTGTAGCTCCAGGGGGATAACGTCCCCGTGGACTGAGATGAGACTCATGCATGAATATCACACAGCGATGTTGGAAAGGTTAACATTTTGAGAGCACAACACTTCCTTCTCGGTGAAAGAAAACAAGCACAAGGAAAAGAAAAAGAACTTACTCCTTTTAAGTTATTGAAGACAGAATGGAGAACTCCAAAAAATGAAAGCAACATAAAACTTTAAAAGGCCTTATATTTAATAACGGAAAAAAATCAGAGTATTTTAGGAAAAGTTACTTTCACAATTGCTGGTGATGAACTATGAATGAATGCAATTCCGAGCACCGAGACATGTTTTCATTGCCTCTTATAGATGGTATACTTCTGAATATTGAGCTATATTCTTGCAGAGCTTTTCTGACTATAAATTCTACGCTTAACGTAGGGTTATCCATTTGGTGAATTGCAAAAGCACATAATAAAATGCATTTTATCATGTATATGTGACAGCCTCACTTGCTATTAAAGTATCTTCCAAATACTATCGTGCTCTTGAAGAGCTCTAAAATAAACATCAAATTCCAACCACAAGTCAGAATCTCTTTCCTCCTGAACAATCGAGCATTGCCGCAACTTTACCCCAATCTCAAAGTACAGGTATTCAGTTCAAGTCCAGAGTTTGCAGGGGTTTATCTCATAAATTATCAGCATCAGGTGTATCTTTCTACCTCTGAGGAACAACTGGTCACCTCATTTTTTTACTCCGTAGACAAAACAGATTCCATGCTATCAATCCTCTTCACCAAGCATAAAGTTGACAATATTATGAAAAAAAACCCAACAACAACAACCAACTTGTAATAGACTCAGGCTTCTACATTAAGTTTTATTTCTGCCTTTATTCCTAACTCAAAAATACTGGCCAGTCTCCATGTTTCAAACAAGTATTTTTTTTGACAACTAGTGCCAGCAGTTCAGAAAGTCAGCCACTTAAAAAAAAAGAAGCAAAAACCATCAAACAAACAAAAAAGCCCCACATCTTCTCTTTGCAGGTCATCTAGTGTCTTCCCAGACACCGAGTGCTGGCCTCAAGTGGAATAGCTTGGCTAAAACTGGTTTTATTACTATCCAGACTGAGCACAATATTCCACAAGTACTTATTTTTACGTCTCGTCAACATTTGCATAGTCTTTGTGTCTGGAAATTTCAGACCACCATGCACGGGCTGTCAGCTACCTTTACACGGCGCTATCATTTGTCCTTCCTCAGAACTCAGAAAATACCAATTACTAGTTAGACAACATAACTGTCACATCAAAATACATTCAATCATTTAAATCGTAACACATCGCTCACCCCAAAATCTCTTTACAAAGCATATCTGTCACTGAATTTGTGACATTAAACAGACAGAACTGCTGTCTGCTAAAAGCAGCATCCATAATTAAGCAAGCAGAATATATGAAGTGCAGTACAATAACAGGAAGGTGGGATTTCAGTCACCTAAGGTAAGGTTTCCGCGAGTTAATGTAACTAGCTCACATTTAACTGTCAAAGTTTCCTAGAGACAATGGAAAGAAATAAATGGCTTAAGACAGCAATTACTCTAACTTATCTTCAATTCCTAATTTGATCAAGCTGAATCACTTTCTGTGATTTATTTCTCTCCACTGATTGTAACAGAAAGCTGAGAGATGTGTAGCTGACGTTTAGGTGTTTAAAGGTTAGACATATGAGAGGAAGTAAGATGGATCTTACCTTGAACTAAAATGTTTCATCCAAAAGCATGAGTCTGAGGTTAGAGGTATCCTTCACAGCAAACTCAAGCTATTTAGGAACTGTGGA
Source organism: Ibidorhyncha struthersii (assembly GCA_013398815.1). NCBI lineage: Eukaryota > Metazoa > Chordata > Aves > Charadriiformes > Charadriidae > Ibidorhyncha > Ibidorhyncha struthersii. Next base: position 248,419 of record VZSZ01005823.1, read on the forward strand.
AATGCAGTTTCATGAAAACACACAGTGCATATTGCTAGAAAAAAAACAAGGTCTTGCTATAAACACATACCCAGAGATCATCTAGGTTTAAATAATGAGAGCGTGGAGAAGTAGCATCTACAGCAGGAACATGATCTGATCTGACAACTGATGACTGTCATAGTGCAGGCAGCAAAAATCACTTGGACCACTCAAACCCCAAAATTCTTGCAGGCATGGGTCAAGGACCTGATGCAGGATTCCCGAGTCCTGATGGTCATGCCTTCAGGAATAAAAAGGCCATTACATTTCTGGTTAACTTAGCTGGAGTCCAACCAATCTTCTCCCCATTACAAAGAAGCCAAAAGAGCAGATGCTGAACATGGAATGTCAAACCATTTACCTCATTGCTCTGACAAGAAACCTCACACGCCACACAGAATATGACCAGACCAGTAAGAAACACCCTCGTGCGCGTTTATCCATCCTCTGCACGACGTCCTGGCACCTGCCACCTTAGATTTCCATTAACTGGACATTCCAATGAGATAGAAAGCAAAACTTTTCATCATTTGGGCAGTTAGGTATCCGAAAAGGTCGCACAGAAAGGCTGTAAAATCTCCACCCTTAGAGACATGGGAAGCTCGGCCGGACATTGCCCTCAGCAACCTGATCTAACTGGACCTGCTTTGAAGGCAGGGCTGGACTGGAAGGCTCCAGGAGTCCCTTTCAACCATAGGTATTCTGTGCCTGTCCTGCAGGAAACAGCATCACGTATAAATCCATAACCTGTAGCCACGTACTGGAAAGCAATCTCAGTAATACATCATCCTGGTTTTGACAATTTACACTCAGAGGGAAAAAACTCACTTTACTCTCAAATAAACATGTTAGAAAAATGTGCAAAACTGCCACACTTTTGGCCAAACTACCATTTTGATTATATTTTTGAAGGTGTGAACATCTTTTATTATTTGCTTTATAAACCTGAATTTAGCACCTCTCCTCCTCCCCACCATCACACCACCCCCAGAAGAAAAAAAAAAGTCACCAATACACACAGATCAGCCACCAACAAAATCATTTAGAGGAACACCGAAAATTCATCTTTTATCATCTGTGCCACCTAGCAACACACAGTACCAGATCCGAGACATTTGCAAATCTGCATAAGCCTGAGAACAGGAGGAGAAAGAAAAAATCTCCCTTCCCATTTTGAAGATTCCGCAGGCACAAGAGTTTTCCATTCATTTTGAAATATTGTCACGCTTACAACAGCATACTTAAATTATTTTAAAATTGCATGCTTAAGTTCTGAGCAAATACAAGGGGTCTTGTGTGGCTGATAATTTCATGTTCTATAAAACAGAAGTAGGCCAGGTATTTCAGAGATACTGAAAATTACCCTGAATTTCAAAATTAAATGTAGGGCAACTATGCTTTGCCTGATCTGTTGTGTGCAGCAACAGAAAGAGCAGTCTTTTCTCTTTAAATTATTACAACTAAAATGGACAGACTTTAAGGCATTAACTAAAAGGTGACAGCCCAGTTGCCCTCTTGATAACATTCAAATTTCATCCAGGATAGTGAGTAAAGTATTTAAAAAAAAAAGCTTATTATATGCACACAGAATTACTAGCATGCTACCCATTTAATAAAATTTCTCAGCTAGGTATGTAAATTCCTTACCTACCCACATGTTCCTGAGCCAGGGAAATAAACGTTACCAGACTGCACGCAATAGGTCACAAAATTACAGCACAGCTGGGGAGGGACCTGATGCCTCCTGGCTTCAGTGTTCTAGTGCTGGACTGATTTTTTTTTTTAAATTTATTTAATATTTAAGCAGTGTTATCTATACAAACAATGCACGTGACAGTTCAATAAACAGCATGATGTACGTGATTTAATTTCTTTAAAAAAACTGCAAGACTAACCTGCTAGAGTACCATGAGAGTCATTCTAAAAAAAAATAACCTATTAAGTATCTCTAATTTCAGTCAATAGTGTGGAAAATATCGTAGCTTTTCACTTTTTAGGCACTCCTATTCTTAATTCACAACTGCATATAACAAAAACAAGACTTTATTTACAAGCTGCAGAGCAGGTCCTATGATTTGTGTGTACAAAAAAAATAATTCAGGCTACATCTCAGGGAAACTTTCAAAGGCATTCCTCTCCTGGTTTTTTTTTTTCCTAGAAAAAAATTCAGTGAAATTCAGTTTATGTGATGGTCAAAGTGTGTTTAAAAAATCGCTTGGACAGATACATACATATTCATTCTGACAATTTCATCTTGATTTTCAGCCAGCCATTTCCCAGCTGAGGTATCTTTTTTATATATATCTCTATCTACCTTATATTAGCCATTCTGGACAAAGGGAACTTCATTATTCATCTTTAGACTGCCTTTTCAGATTTTAAAATATATCCTCTTTCCTGCAGATGTTGTATATTTTTAAAAAACGAGAATTAAAAAACAGCAGCCTACTTATATCTTTGCATGTGGAGAGGACTCCCAGAAAGCGATGCAAGGTTTGCCACTCAAAAGGAAGAGGCAATACGGACCCCAGAACTCAAATGAGCACAGGAGATGAAGAAAAAAAAAAATTGAAAAGAAAAATCAGAGATGAAGATCACCGAGGCAAAACAGAGGTTCAGAACAACCATCAAGATCGACAGCTGTCAAGAACTGAGTCACCTATTCAATCAACTAAGCAGCTCATCATGGGCAGAAATCAGCTCCTCCCAAAGACTTCATCAGCCTTCCTCGAACATGCCCTAATGCAGCTCGGATCTCACTGCTACAACAAACTCCATCTTTGCATTTTTTTCTTCTTAAAATTCTGCGCTGCAAAGCAAAAATCAGCAGCGACTGGTGATCCAGTATAATTTGAAAATCCACGAAACGCAGGCAAATCATGGTTTCGTTTCACAGACTGTCACACAGTAGCAATTACTGTTGTGAACTAGTACTTCAATGACACACGCAGCATCTTGTCACTGAAATCAGAAGGAATACTTGTTTCTGTTTAAATGGGGGGGAAAAGTCAGGCAAATAGCTGTGTAAAATTGCATCCTTTAGCTCTGTTACAAGTTCACACTACAATTACAAAGGTAAAGCTGAGAAGGGGAGCAGTGCATGAGCTCTGCTCTGCCCCAGGTAGGAAGACGGGGGTCAGCCAAGCCCAGCAGGGCTTCAAGGACCTCCCAGAAAGCCCCTCCTTTAGAAGAGAGGGGGGAAAATTATTCCATTTTTAAAGGCTTCTTAAAAGCAGTACTAACTTTATTAAGACTGTGATAGGACATATACACAGATTAGTCACTTAAAAAAATCAGCTCACTTATTAAAACCAAAGAAATCTGGCCTATTAATTTTTGGTTCTTTGGGATATGCAAATAATTTCACTTCAAGTCAGAGAGGTGCAAGATCCGAGTAACTCCTGCTCAGGTTTTGCTTCCATGTATACAGCCTCATGATCTCCACTCCTGCACACTGCGAAATATCCTTACGCACCAAAAGAAGAGAATCTAAAAATCAGAAACATTTTTTCATTTTAGTTTTTCTATTGCCATGCAATCAACTTAATCAATATTTACTTCAGCACAGGGGAAAAAATTCTCTCTCCTCTTCTTTGTATAGAGAGATGATTTTTAGATTTCAATTATCAACAGATCTGTGCTGGTTAAAGAACTTAGAGAGGAATTTAATACAGTGAAGCAATAACGCGAGTCATAAAACAGAAAACCTAGCATTATGCATTAGTTCATTTCAAAGTAAACATAGAAATTAAATTATTTCTCTATAATGCCTTAGAAACTGCAAAACAACGATAAAAGGGTAACTACCATACTGAAGTAAATGTTTTTATAGGATCCAATTAAGATACTGCATTGGTTTTTTGCCTTTTAAGTTCTGTTCAATACTTTATCTGTGTCTAACGTCCTTCACTGCCTCACTTTTAAAGAAAAATTCCTCTTAGCTTACTTTTCGTTCTTGACACAACAACTTCAGTTTGCAACTTGACGTAAAGAGTCAAGAGCTGAAGCTCCTTTTCCAAGAGGGCTTCAGTTAGCAGTTTTCCATTCATATAGCACTTTCAGACCATCTTCCTCTGTGGAGCGATGGGGGAAGAGAAAGGATGGTACAGCACATCTTGGGGCTACAGTTGAATTTCCCAGTGTTTTGAGCCTGAGATGCCACAGAGGTTTTGCCTGGCTAGGGAGGCCAACTCCTGTGTGCATTTCAGTAGCCCATCTCAGCACAGCAAGCGGCTGCTAGGTTCGTATGAGTATCTGAGTTTTATCTGCTACTAGGGGAAAAAAACCCAAATTTTAACTCTTCATAGAACAACCACGTTGTGAAGTTACTTCCATCGTTTTTACTGTTTCCTACCTGAGTCCCTTTTCACCATAACCACTTGCTATTTCTTTACTTACTGGGCACTTCCCCCCCCGGATGCACAGAACACTTTCCACAAAGGAAAAAAAATTCCTTTTTCTTTCCTTAACGTCTTTGTATACATTGGCTTTTTTTTAACTCTTCAAACTAAGTATTATCTTCAAAGTAACCAAGTTTACTTATCACCCATCATTCTAGCCTGATGCAATGAAACAACATGTATACTGATAATCTCCATAAAATGCAAATGACCAATTGATTCATCGACTGACCACATTGTTTTGAACTAGTCTGCTCGTGATTCTTTAACCATTTTCATCGGAGTGTCAAACAGCACTTAACAGTAATTTATTTTTCAGGATGCTTATTTCGTGTGACACATACAAAAGGCTTGGATTCACTGAGACCATCCTATGTTCTTTGTGCAAAACTTTTGCAGCGTATTTTTTTCCAGCAACACCTAATTATTTCAAGCTCATCCCACTTACTGCTCACAGCTCCGTTATTCTCTAGCTTCTCAGCTTTTCCTTCCCAAAAGCTTTTATATGTAGTTGGAAACTAAAGACAGCTTTTACAAGATAAAAAACATCACGGCTATTTTCTTCACTGTTCATAAAACCATAAAACTTGAAACCCTAATCCCCTTCATTCCCAACAGAATTAGCCTACGATGTAGTTGTGAAGGTAACTGCCAAAATTGTGTGAAATGACGAACTAATTTCTTACAAAGTTGGTGATATTTTGTCACCCAAATATGTCACTTACTACACAGAATAATTTTTCCACCCAGCAAAGCCTTCTACAGGTGTATCGACAGGCTCTTCAGCACTTTGTAATTGCCTATGCTTCCTTCTCGTTGAAAGCTGATCAAATTCAAACCTAATCTCGGCTCCACACCGAGCCTTTCTGTGGCACTGGGTAAAGCATCTTTGCTTCTTCAGCTGGGAAAGATACCACGTAGGCGCGCCCTGTGTCTGTGTGTGCCCGCACGCTGTGTAAGGGCAAAGCGTTACGAAACAATTAACAACTGCATCTTTGCCTGCGATCGTGACTGAGCTGGCCTCCCGCTTCATTCTTGGCGCTAGTTGTTTATTTGTGTTTTGCTTCAAAAATCCCTTTCTGCTCTCCTTGGGTTTTTTCCTTTGCATTAATTTGTTTTGCTTCTAAAATGGAATGTAACAGCTGGTTAGTAGTTCATTGCTCATTTATAGTTTATTCACCTTTTGTTGCTCTACATTTTAGTTCTCCTTATTCAAATGAGCATTACGTGCTGGGATTTTAGCATTAAATAAATGCTTTTCTGCTCAGTTTCACCTCTTACTAGCTCCAAACCCATCAAATATGTTATAAACAAAGACCTACAACAGAACATATATAGCAGCACTTAGAAATCCAGTTTACCAGTGATGGATTAGGGATTTACATTCCCAAACTACCAAATACAGTGGTCTCCTTGACCACCCAAATACAGTGATTTATACACAGTGACAGATTAAGCAGTCTTCCTGGTTACATATCATTAGTGGAAATCAAAGTCATGTCAGATATTGATGGTAATACCTTTCAAAGGTACATTACTGGCCAAGCTTTATGAGCAGCTTTCACATGAATTATTCAGGGAACAACAATGCTTAAGATATATGCATATATATACTCTCGGATCCTTAGACTATATTCATCACTGATGATTTTAAAAGAACGGAAAAGGTACTCAAACTCAAAGCTAACCTGTACATAGAAACAGCAAATTCAGGCTATTCAATTTATAGATTTACTATTGTAAGCACATTAAAGTGCAACAAGATATCTCAACTGCAAAAACAAAAACTCCTAAATATTTAAATGTCTACCATTCAATGAACACAACTCTCTCTTACATGTGCAGCAAATCTATTAAAATCACTGACCAAAACAAAAAATTAAACTTTCAAACTTCCATTTAAAAGCATGCAGTCATTCTGAGTTACGTTATTGTGGATTAAAACTAATCTATTACAGGAACAGAGTAATCCAGTGTTGATGCTTATTTTAAAATCGAGAAGTGATGAAAGCAATTTTCATAGCCCATTTTAAACTTTCACTCAAAACATGTAGGTTAATGGAAGTTAATATAAACAGAACGAAACAGAAGGACTAAAATCTGATGAGGAACAATCAGAATAATTTGGTCTACCAGCTGAAAGGATATACATGTACAACTAAATTGAACTTTGTTTATGCATTTTGATTTTCAAGCCTCCTCTAAGATGATTACCCTATCTCCAGTTCTATCAAGGGAAAAATGCCTCCCTCTTTCTTACTCTGCTTCTAAATCAACTTTTTAAATATTGTTTTGTTAATACTAGATATCTTACACTATTTAGTTTCCGCTTTAAACATCTGCAAAGAAAAGCACCTACTGCAACTCCTTGCCAACCCCTGACTTTCTCTAAATCTGCTAGAACCATTTTTATAGCCTCTGATTTGGTTTTGCCATTCTCGGATGTAAGCAGGATTAGGGGAAGCCCCCTTTTGTTTCTCCCCTCATATAACTTTGAGAAACGGGATCATAATTACAGTGCAAAACCATTTCTGCAGCTGCAAGTAGTATTCCCGGGCACTTCAAAAGAGTTCTTGACCAAAAAGAAATCTCAGATGCTTTAGAAAAATGAAGATGTTAGCTATGAATGGAATTAAAATGAAACATTACCTAAGTAGTGGTGCAGAGTAATTGATGAGATTTAATATAGAAAAAAGAGAGGCCTCACCAAGCAGCCTGCATTATGCTTGTGTTTATATTTAAAAGCTGCAGTACTTTATACCCTTAAGCGCTCATTTCATTTTTGTACACAAATTACATCCACTCTGCCAGACACCATTTATAACAGCAGACAATCAGATCAGACATGACACTCAAGGGATTTTTTTAAACTTCATATTAAAAAAGCAGCATGTCCGTATATTTGGATACTACAAGTTTTCCCCCATCGCTTCATCCACATTCATCTTACATTGGTAAACAGCTTCAAAGTTGCTGTACACAACTGTCCATGTACCCACACCTCATGTCCAATGGCACAAGCTTCATTTTTTAGGAAATCACTGTGAAAAATCTACTTTTGTGCCACTTTCAAAGTCCAGGGCAATTACAATGTGCTTCAAATTGAAAAGAAAAGTCTTCATTTCAAGCTTCCCAAATACATTTTTAGAGACACGCAAATCATGAAAACTTTAGTTCAACAGATTTATTTTTATGCGGTGATGAGGATAGCAGTGGCAGGGATAATTGGCTTCACTGTGGAAACAAAACTCCACAGTACTTGATAACACGGAGATATCAGAAGTTAGTTAATTACAACACATTAAAATTGTTCTTCAGAAGCAGGCTAAAATTCACTGGAAGCTGTGCTTGAGCAATTCCATTTCGTACAGTAAGATTAGTATAAAACCAAATATCCTGAAAAAATAATTACAATATTCAGTATTTTTTTAACAGTTCCCTTTCTGAATATTCGTGTTGAGCCTCCTCTTATCCAAGTTTTGTATTAAGAAAATGGATACCTAATCTAATAATACCCTGGACACAAGCAACTTCACTAACTGTAAAACTTAAAACTAGAAGAATTATATCTCACATAAATCAGAGCTCCTCTATTAACATCAGGAAAGGATTGTGGAAATTTCCATCCCTATCAACCATTTGCCTGAAAGAAACCAGACCTTTGAAGTGACTAGCACAGGCTGTCCTAGAGACCATATCAAAGAAGGATTATTTTCAGAAAGGGAAGCCACAGGCCAGTAACAGTGCCTTGAGTTTCACCGTAAACGAAAGCTCAGCCACAGGGGCTACTGATGGGGCAATGTTAGAGAGCACGAGCAAAACAGGGGCTTCATGGAGCTATCATAAAAGTAGGTGCAAAAGAAAGGACCATGACTTTGTTCAAAGCAGGGGAGAGCTGGTAAGGGAAAGCACGCTTTGCTCTCAGTCATTTCAAGGGATGATTTTCAAGCCCATTAAGGGATACGGGTGTTTAATGAAGACCAAAAAAAAAAAATGCATCAGAACATGTGGCTACAACATGTGTCACAACACACAAATTAAAATCTAGCAAACAAAATCACTATCAAGTTAGCAATTTTCCGTGATTGTAGTGGTTATCTTGGAAGGATATGGCGGACAAATTTGTAGCCAGAGATCCCCAATACATTTTTTCCTCTTAATAGTATTTGATTTACCAGGTTTACAATTCTTTTATTATATGCCAGTAGTCTGCCTCCAGCGGAGAATCACTCTTCATCAATTAAGGAGATGCAAACCCCTTTAATACACTTCGTCACTGAGATATGGAAACTAAGCCTTACCTTTTTCTTTTCCAGTGTTATGAAATAATATGATTCTAGACATAGTTCCTAACAATACGAACAGGCTATCTAATGAAGCACATACAGTAAGGCTCACATACAGTAAGAAATCAAGGGATCTTAGGTTACATTTTCAATGTCTAAATCAATCCATATACAAAAGGATGCAAGGCTTACATTTTCCCACATCACAAGCACATTACAGTAGCTGGCTAGTGTTTAAAGTTTAGGGTTGTGGGTTTTTTCTTTCTTAATTAGGTGATTCTGTCAATCACACAAAATTGATTCAAAATAAAGATTATAAAGAATAGCGTCATTACTGATCATCAAATGATCACAGCCAAATCAAACTCCAGCAACGGTATTTGCCAACTCCCAGAGGACACAAGTGCCGTGAGCTCAGTCCCTGCCGCATTAAGAAATACCTTAGTTGGGCTGTTCTATTGATAACACATTGAAAGGCGCACAGAGCTGTAGGGAAACAAGTGGAAGAGTTTACTGCAGCTGCTTTGTCTCCATCTTGGACAAGAATGTATTTGCATTAAGAGGTCAACACTGAAAACGACTGTCCCTGTTCAAGGACAGCACCAGTACAAGGACCAGCAGTGCCTCACTCATTTAGTACATAGTGCTTTATCAACGCGAATTGTTTTTCTGTGTTAGCAGCACTGCCCCGAGTCGCCTGCATTTACATATGCTCTCCCACTTTGGTTGTATGCCATGGGCTAAGTCACAATATTTAGTACATCCAGATATGTCACACACACGAAACCCTACAGTTTTCCTTCCCAAGGCCAAGACAACCCAAATTACTCTTTAAGATAAATACTTTTTTAAAATATCAGTTAACTTCTTAAACTCAGCTGACATACAAAAGTCTCCAAAACACAAATAAGATTGCAAGAACTTATACAACAGAAAAGTTGAAGGAACTGGAACTTACTTCCAGAGTGGGCTGAAGAAACAGGTGCTAAACCAGAATGCTTTCACAGGGGAGGATGTGAGTGTCAGTGAAACAATTTGGACTGGGGGAGCAGGGCGCAGCGAACACAAGAATTGGGGGAGAGCACTTCCCTCTCAAGTACTACGTTAGTGTTCTGCAGAAGAAAAGGAAACTTTGCACTGGGCCAAGTCAATGAGAGAGTTATAAGAGCTAAAGAGGCTGTAATATATCCTATGGGGCTGGAAAAGTAATACCGGAAAATAAGGAACTCTTTCTTCCCCCTAACAGCAACAACAAAAAAATATTTAAACCTGATTAGAGCAGTCTATTTTTCATTAGTATTAGAATAAAGACAACTTTGCATTCATGAAACTTCAAATTGAAAGCACAGAACCTGTTAAATATAACCAAATATTAAGTTAAAAAAGGTTTAGGAGAACTACCCAAAAAGATAACAATTCACCTTTCAGGGGCAGAAGTAATGTATTAATGACTCTTATTGTAAAGGGCATAAATATTTGTTTGTTATTGCCCTAATATGACACAATAGAATAAGCCCTGACACATCAGCCTTTATTTTGCTGGTCATCAGGTTTCCAAATTCTTCCGCTACAGTTAATTCCAGTGGGTTGAAAAGGAAATAACACAGGGTTCTGCCAATCGCCAGAAAAGGCTGTGAAACAGCCGCAGGTATACCAGGCCCTCCCAGGACTGACGCTGCTCTTCCATCCACCAGCATCAGCGCACTCAGTTGAGGAGACTCTCTCACCCCACTCTGCAACTAAATTAGTTTTATATCAACAGTTCCTACTTTCCTGCTCTCAACTATCCTGATGATGAATTGATAATGCATTTTGCTGAAGGGTAGTATATATATGCAACGAAAAACATTGATTTTTCTTACATACTTCACGATAGTCTTTTTTTTATTCCTTTCATTCATTTTGGTGACTTACACATGCCATCAGTTGGATTTCCATTTCAAGAATAAATTCATGGTTCATGCAGGCGGTGTTTCAAAATCAGGGGTTTGCTGAAGATACTCAGGTATAGTGCACATGAAAGTACTTTGCTTGGTTTTGCAGGGGCAGGGGGTGAATTTGTGGGGTTTTTTTAGAACTAACACAGCGATGATGTAAGGTCAGCCACAGCTCCTCAATTCTGTGCAACGTGCATCATGCCTTGAAAAAAGCCCAATCATGCAGGTGTGCGAGTAATAAGATCTTATACAGGAAAAAGCTTCTTGCTTGTAAATTAAAATGATCTTATAGCTGCTTAGTCTTGTTGAATTCTGATACAAATGCGCTGCATTCCACCAATCCACCAAGACCTATTCCACAAGGAACCCATATAATTCATCAAACGAGCCACATTTCCTTTTTTAATTTAAAAAGTATCATTATCTAGAGGAAGAACCTAGATATGTTTTTAATATATGTGAGACTATTACATGTATGAAGAAGGGCTTTTATTAATAACTAACAGAAAGCAGGCACACAAACCACATTACTCTTGGCTTGCATGTCATCTCACCGCTGCGAAGGAGAGAGCACGTCTTTCATCAAGAATGCTAATATATTCTTCCAGCTTCCTATTTGACATCCTCTCTGGGGCTTTTAACCACTGGACTGAATCCTGGACAAAGGAATCGGATGCCCAGAAAGAAAGGCACAGGGGAGCAGTGGCTATTTATCCACTCTTTGCAATATTCTTCCGACAGTGTGAACCGAAACAGCCCGCCGCCGATGCCCACCGCCACTCGATATTGAACGCCGGCACGCAGCGGAAAGGACCTTTCCATCAGATGTCTCCAAAGATCCTCCTATTAGCAAGACTTAAGAAGGCCTTTGTCATATCAAATATGCTCAGCTGCTTACCGCATGGCGAAGCGGTGTAAGAACCATTTAAAGATGTGTCTGACATCATTAATCTATTTGCCCTTTGACCCGCGGAGCTGAACTGTAACTATGGCGACCAAAGCTTGACCTTACAACGCTGAGAAACTTTCAAGCTCGGTAGTATTTTGGGTCACATTGTTAGGCTGAACAAAAGAATAAAGAAGAAATGTGACAGTTTCCTGGGAATTAAGGTCAGCAGGTCAATTGCCCTAAAGCTTTATTGTTATATGATAAGCAAGGCTAGCTGAAATAATTTTTCAGCTATTAGAATTTAAAAAAAAAATACTAGAGCTTTTGTTGTCTAAAGTAGAAAATTGGTTACCATAAAAGCAACATATAACCCATCATTGAGCAAAATGACTCAATAGCCTTCCCTGTACAATTTACAGCACAAACACAGGAAAAATGGGTAGCAGGTATCAATTTCGTATTCTCACATCAGGTTTATTGTTAATTCAAGCTTTTGGGGGCGTGCAGAAAGTATTTATGAATGTGTTTCTGCAATTGCATTTGATAAAATTGTCAGTGTTTTTCATCCTCCCTTTTCAAGTGATTCACAAAAGTGAGTGGGAATAAGCAGTCTGAATATACTGATTTTTAACATCTGTGTAAAAGCAGCATATGCCTTAGCCTTAGAAGAAATACAGTATAGGAACTTGCCCTAACAAAATGCTATGACAAATACCAATCCAAATATTTACAGCCTTAATAATTAGGCTTATTAACATTGTTTATACAATTGTGTACCGTGAAGCTAGCAATGTTCACTTTAAGGATGTGTCAGCAAAATTCATAGGCACCTCCATTTTCAAGTGGTTTACAATTTAGTCATGGAAATTAATTCTAGATTAAAATTAGCTAATTTATGATCATATTTTTTTAAGCCTAAAAGCTTTCACATTTTAGGTATTCCAACCCATACCACGTAGGACTGTAAATGTAACCTATAATACCAGTTAAAAAGCAGATAGATACAAAAGATCAAATTTGTGTGTTGCTTTGTTATGTTGTTGGTTTTTTAAAATGTTCACATCATTGCTGAAAAACTACTCTAATGCATACGTACAGTACAGCACATACATAACACGCCAGTTTAGCTGAGCATATTACCCACAAAAGTATAAAGGGAAAGTTTGTGAAGCAGTCTCCTCTTTCACAGTGGGTAAATTAAACTTATATCAACATAGTGTTATGGGGTTCCCAAAAATTAGTATATTTTATTCAATTATCTAACAAATACCAAGCCCCATGAAGTAGATGCTGAAACAGCGGTGTTTGCTCATTAATAAACATGCAGGAGTACCAGTTCAAGATACTAAGATATTCTTGCAATTATTAGAGAATACAAAAGCTAAATCCCAGCTGCCTGTAAGACAGCCTGCTTGGCTTTTCATTTTTTAATACTCTAGCTGTGTCTGAGAAACAGAATTCTACAAAATTGGTTTAAAAAGGTCTGTAGACTGCCAGCCTGACAAGGAAGTATGGCCAAAATTATGCAACAGTGGGGATGCTATCAGTAAAGAATTCAAAAGGTCTGTTGGTAGAGCGCTATCTGAAGCCCTCACTGCTGCAGCTGTAGCCACCCTGGGGGAAAAAAATGTTAATGGCTCTAGAAAACCACTAGAAAAGCTCTACAAGAAGGAATTACAAACCTAGAAAATTTGCTTCAATGGGGGCAAGCAGAGGAATGTAATCAATACACATATCCAACAGCAAGTTAAGAGTGATTTACCTGCAGCCATTAAAACCCAGAATGTATGAGAACTCTTATCAAGTAGATTACTCATCTTGCAGAGAATGTCCAAAGCCACTGAAACCAGACAAATCACAAACTAGAGAGAACGGATTTTAATAGAGAGGACAGCTTGGAGGGCAATCACGCAACAGTTAATATTTAAGACATGCAGTAGATTCTTCATTTCACCTTGAAAGTTCAGATGCTTTTTGAAGTTGTGCCTGTGACAGCTCTGATACTAAAAAATAATATTGAGAGGTTATTTGGGCTCCGTTATACAGAAGGTCACGCTAAATGTCATAATGGCACAGCAGGTTACTTTCATCCTCTGTGAACCTGACACAAAACATTTAAGAGTCAAAACGCACTGGCTCTTAATAAACTGTCCTTTTGAAATCACTATATTTTGAGTTTATTTAAAAAATAACAACAAACTGACAAGCTTGCCAACTTACTGTACAACCACACAGTGCTGAAGCTTGGCACAGAAGGGGGCATTACCACGTGCCACACTCCTGTTACCCACCCATGAACAAACACCGACTCTGGAAGTCAAAAGAGATTCTTTGAAAAACTCCTAAACCCTCAACAGTTATTACTTTCTATAGAAGTGAATCCCATCTGAAGTCATACGTTTAAGTACTACTGAGTTGGCACAGAAATGGATAAAAGCCAGGAAATTCTAAGTTTAAGCTGACTCGCCATCCTTAGCACACACTATTGTCCTTTATCCCTAAAATTTAATTAAAACCCAGTCCTGACCAGCTGTAATAAGTAGTACAGAAAACTGATTATCGGAATTGCTTTCCTCCAACGGTCTATTGTGCTACACTTCCTCTCTGCAAAACACAAAAGACTCTATGTACATTTTTCTTTCTCTGTGAAAAGAGGGCTGGAAAGAAAAAAAAAATCCAGTCTGAACTTTTATTTAGTTGCCAATTGTGCTGTGGAATGAAACTAAGCATTTTCTTTTAAAAGCTGATTCAAATTCGGTACTTAATCATGCCATAGCAGAGCAAGAGCAGCAGCAAATTATGTTACAATTACATTAGAAATTCTTGTACAAGATTTTGTTTTCAGTCACTTCTAATCTTTCAATAGCTGCCATTTCCAGGGTTGGTATTTTCCTAACAACATTTTTGCCTGAAACTAGCTGCTCTGATCAGAAACATTTGGAACGTAAGGAAAATATGTATGTGCACATCTGTGCAAAGCACAGACAAGGAGGAAAGCAGTCACACTCGATTGTAAAAGAAGTTCTAGAAGCCATAAAATATTTCCCTTTTTCTTCTAAAAGTGGGGGTTTTGGCCTTGTTCTAGCAGATTATTTACTCCTGTACTCCTAACCAATTTGTTTTCTGTGCTGCAGATCACTGCAATATACTATTATAAAGTAATTGTTTTAAAATTTAAAAAGGCATATTCTATTAACTCCATTTGAAATAACAGACCCAAAACACAGGCCTCAAGTACCTACATTAAAGGAGACACACCACTAACCGCGTGGATGACTAAGCCCTGCAGAAAGAGGTAAAGGAGCTGGCAGGCAACAGGACACACAAATTGACAGCACAGGTTTCAAAAGCCCTCTTTGTCTGCAGTGTTCTCCCTCTTAACCCAGAAAAAGTCAGATGATTTGAAGATATCAAATAACGTCTGTTTTCTAAACAACACACTGATGCCTGCATTTACAACACCCACTTTTGAAACAATCTTGAAAAGGCTTAGCTCAGTCTGCAACCCAAAAACTTTAAAGGAACCTTCCTTTGCAATTTCAAAAAGATGCATGTAATCCAGGCAACAAATTCCTGCCATGAGATGAAATAAAGAAATATATGTAAATCTACCTACAGTATTATAAGGCTATCCAACAGAATTAGAAAGTTTTCAGGTAAAAACTATTAAATTTGTATAGCTTCAAAGAGGAAAGGTGCAATCCTTCACAGGCCAGCAACAGGTCAGTGCCTGTTACGGCGATGCCTCATTGTTATTCTTGTAAATGACTTACGGTTTGGCTGCCTTCGTTCTCATCTACCTCTGCTTTTTGCCACAAACACAATACAGCAACATGTTTGCTAGCTGAAATGAGAATGCAAAACCATCCCATATCCTCCTGGCTCTCTGGCCCAGCATATATGAATATGCTTCTCTGGTATACAGTCCTCTACAGAGGGGCATCTCACAGCAAAGGACAAACTGCCAGTTCCCTGCGTTTCTCCATAGCATTCCCAGGTTTACGCTGGTTATGGTCATGTCGCTCCAAAAACAACTAACGGTCAACGTTAATAACTTCTCTTTGTCTCTGAGAGGGAAAAGAACCCAAGACACCCCTGGATGAGAAGGTGGCTGGATTTCGTAGTTGGCTACATAGGATTAATGAACTGTACTGTCCTTGGTAGCTACCACGCAGCAACCCCGCTGCTCAAGCGACCACCAGAATAAACGCAGCACGTTCCGTCAATAGTTTCAAGAGACTGTTTCTACCCAAAATCTTAAGTAACGGAAGCACCACATTGCAAGAGAGCAAAGGGTTGCTAGTCATGACAAAATGAACAGCTGCCACACAATTTGACGAAAATGCCAGTTTCCATGCCAATACCACAAGCCCTTCGATAAGGCATTTTGCCAACATATTAAAATCCTTAAGACCATCAGGAAAACAGCAAAGTAATTCCACAGTGACAGCCCCAGCATGTTACGGTATGCGTCATTTTAAAAAATATCGTAGACGTGGCATTACAGGTTACAGAAAGAACCGAGTATTTTTTAGTTTCAGAGATTAAAAAGCAAAGAAGAAAACTGTTTTTGCAGTAATATGACAGGCGACATAAACCGTAAGAAAGTTGATAGCTGCATATGCCAAACTCGCACGTTTACTACGAACAAGTTTATACAAGAGCAGAAGTTCACAGATGCAGCGTTGAAGTCAGTTTTGAATGGTGATGGTGGGTGGAAGACCACAGCTAACTAGCAGGCAGCAGGGCTTTGCAGTTGTTTTGCAGGCAGCACTGGATGGTGAAGTAAATAAACAAATAAGTGAAACTGAGCCAGCAGCAATTTGTGACGCACACTGTCACTGGCTGTCATTCAGAGCTGGATCATCTGCTCTTCCAGCTGATGTATTCTACTTGAAACCGTTCCACGCACACACATACACAGAGAGTTTCCACTAAATCTGTGGATACTAAGCAGAGCCCCCATTGAGGCTTGAAACCTGACTTTTCTTCTTTCTGAAAAGCAGTACTGTAAAAGCCCACCACAAAAGCCAACTTCAGCTCCCCAGTGCAGCACGCCTGACCTAGCCAGCAAGCTGCAGTGGAAGAGGATGGTCCCGCTCCCTTTCTGTGGTGGCGCAGGCACCAGCACTTGTCTGGCTCTATCATGAGCTGGACGGAAAAGCAGCACCGGCGGAACACATTTTATTTTGGGGGGAAGTGTGATTTTCTGGCAGCTGAGCTAACTAAAGGGTTGGCCAAACACAAGCGCTGATGCAAAAGCGGAGACGGGGCTGCCCTCTGTGGCAGCAGCCAGCCATGGTAGCAGCCCAGCTGTATTGTTAAAACCCATTTTTAGATGCTCTTGCCTGGAGTATCAGGGAACTGAACTCAATAACCTGAATCCCTTCTGTTATACGCTTTTAGGCTCCACTGTGTGTACAGAGAACAGCGCTGACCCGGCACAGGCCTGAAATGATTGTGGTTGAACAATCCATAGCAATCATGACTTGTTCGCTAAAGAATTTACAATTGCAATCAGAGCCTCTCTACATCCCCTGGGTAAAATGATCAAGAAGAAATGAAATAGGCTTTGTTATATCCACGAACAATAACGTAAAATAGCATAAACTAGAAATAAAGACAAATGCTAGGCAAGCTAACAACAAATAGAGTTTTCATTTCTCATTGGGGTTATTTTTAGATGTGTTCATATTTAAATATGAAGGTAATTTCCCAGTGCAGCTGTTAACAGCTCTTCCTGAGCTTCTCTTGGAGTTTGGGTGTTGCATCTGCTGGCATTTGCAAGGCAAACTTCTGGTTTTATTGCTTTAAAACTACAAAAGCAAATGTTTCAAGCATTACTTCCAAAACCCATACTTTGTATCTCAGGGGATACTACGGTCATTTTATTTGTAAAAGGTTTGAAGTTTTATGTATAAAACTATGTTGCTATTCTAACAAGCATCTTGTGTGTTTTTCTATCTATCGGATACGTATCAGCCGAACAACAACTATAAATAACGTGCTAGTTCAGGCACCACTGGTGGTTTTAGAAATGCATGATTTTAAAGAACCATTGTTAAGGTCAAGAACTACTCCAGTTTTAATTAGGGGACTTGGTCTGTTTCTCTCATTCAAATGAAGATTTTTTTTTTCATCAATAAGTGGAAATTAAATATTTCTCACACATGGTACTGTATCTGAAAGCCTGCTTATCCAGAAATAGAGAAATTAATGCTTTAATGAGGACCACGAACACACCATATTTGATTCAGATCACAGGACCAACCAGCCCTATCACACCAAGTAAATTTTGCTTTCATAGCAACGTGCAAAACTGAGTTTTACACCTACAAGTTTTGTCATAATACCTGAAAATTAGAAATTGATTTATATTCTGGTTTTATAACCCGTCTAGACTACCAAGCAAAGAAATGAAAAGCCAAACCACCCAAGAGCGTATATCACTGATCTCTCTATTCCACGGCATCACTTATACTGCAATGACTGTACTACAGGCCTTTCGCTTTACCTGCTGAGTTGGCAGACCTAGGCCTGCCTTTGACCTTCAGCTCCTCTCCAAAGGGAATGAAGATGAAGCCTCTGGCGTTGGTGCCAGAAGCCTTCAGTGGAGAGTTGTGGGTTTCAGGGTGGAGGAGGCAGGTGGGAGAGTGACTGTGAAGCAGCTTTGAAAATGTTTTTCCCCCATCAATGAATTTGATACAAAACTACTGTAGCGTAGCCCACTCTTAGGCGAGACAAAAACATGCTCAGCTATGTATGTGAAAGGCAGAAGTTTGTTTTTCTTACGTTTAAGGTGAGAGGAAAAATATACAAGACCTTGATGAAAGCATTCATCTAATGCACAGCTGCCCATACCTCAAAATTTCCACCCTGCCTTCTGCAATCTCCTACTTCTCTGAGCCACCCAGAGTCAGACTCTGTTCTTCAGTAACAAAGCCACTGTTGTCACCTTCTCAGACAAGATGTCTCTCTTACATGCTGCACATCATGCACAGCCACATCCATCCTGAGCCAAAATGCCTTTGTTTTCCTGAGTCACAGAGCTGAAGGTCTCTTAATGGGTTTCTACAGGTTGCTTCTCTTCAGGATTCCCAACACTTCCCCCAAGGCCTTGGGACTGGCAGCAGCAATTAGCGCGCCTTCACAAAAGGCCAAAGAACAAAAACTTTGAGGAAAGAGACTAAAGATGGATTAAGGAAGGAAAAAAAAAAAGGTAGAACGTCACTCCAGATACTAAGCTTCAAATGACTTTCATATCCCGTTTCCCATGAAACTTCACTATCTTACCACTTCAAGGAACTTCATCCTCAAGTAGCAGCAAGGCATACCAACTAAATAATGCATGCCCATCACCTGTTCAAAGTAATTCCCAGGTCTCAGGCCTTCTCCTCACTTCCGTGCTCACCAACAAGCTCTGGGCAGACACCTGGCAGGGGAGAGCTTCTCTCCACTCATCAGTGTTCTTAGTCATCCTCTCCAGCTGTTGCAACGGGGACACGGGTGAAAACTGAAGAGGAATCACTCTAGGAATACCTGGGAAACCCTCCAACATGAATGTGCTTCTGAGACCCAAAGGAAACAGCATACCCCCACTGAGCAAGCCGACACTTTAGAAATGAGATCTTTACGTTCCAGGTAAATTCTAGACAAAGTTTCACTGGTAAAAAGTAAAATTAATATTAATAAGGTATAACTAGGAAAAGCAAATGTGAAAGAATACACATATGCCTTACAACTAATTTTTTTTCTGTTTATCTTCAAGGAGCTTTCCACAGCCAGCAGATGCTGAAGACAAGCCAGCTTCCACACTGATTCACACAGATGGTGCTGGTGGAGTTGATTCTCGTACAAGAGCGGCTTGTCTTCTCAACTGAGATAAAGTTTCTGCATATATATCCCTTTTCTGAGTCAGAATCTCATCAAATGTAACTACACTCCTCATGGCCAGAGAAATTTCAAAATTCCTGTTAACTCATTTTAATCACCATATCAACTTGTAACTTTCTGCCAACGGCATTAACTGCTGTCGTGCAAAGCCATTTCTGAAACGCCCTCTCTTGCTGAATAGACAAAGACAGAATAATCCCCCCTACTTACAACTAAACAAATCTGTTCAGACAATGTAAACTTAGTCCTTCCTTTTGAGTTATTCATATATTCAACACTGGCACATAGCCTTTCGTAATTTCAAACCCAGGTATTACACAAGCAAATCAGCAAATGCACAGACTCCAGCTTATTGCTAGATGTTAACGCAGACTAGACACAAACAACGCAAACAACTAGGGTGGCGCATTTGGCCAAAATAGCATGCTAATGCTTTGATTTGATTTGCATGCAAAGCGGGGGGTGTACATTTTTTTAGAGATAACAGATCACCACCTAAAGCCTTCACCAGCACTACATCCACGCAATTGCTTTAAGTTTACAGAGAACGCTAAATATTCAAATCAGGTAACCAATACATTATAGATTTGCACAGAACTTGGCCACTCTAATTTTACAATATTAGACCTATGTGAAACTGCTCACCTAATTTGGAACCAATAGCAGAAGGAAAGAAAATAGGAAACTCTTTAGCACATAAAAGGGTGCCAAAGGAGAAGGACAATGAGGGAGAGAAGGGAGTTCAGCAGAAGCAGCTTCTCATGGCACAAGAGCAATGCACAAAGAGCTGGAATGTAAACGCTCCTGTGTGGGTTTGATGTGCAGAAGAAGAGCTATTGGGCATTGCAGGAGGAGGAGAGGAGGTGGGTAAGAGGCAGAGCGTATTCAGAAAGCCTGGCAGAGAGAGGCTGACAATGGTGAGAGGAAAGAGAGAGGCGGCTATGGGGCTATGGGGAAGTAAAACAAAACAAAGAGAAAGGACCAGGAGAAGAACCATTTTGGTGGCCTGAAAATAAACCTGCAAGAAAGAACGTGAATTTCAAGCTTTCAGTATATAGCTATGGAGAACAAAAATTTATGAAAACTGCATATGGAAATGTAACTGTTCTTTTAGCTACAGGCGTTGTTTAAAGTTCCACCTCAGAAGAGGGGAAATTCCACCATAAAAAACATCACCAGGGGAACGTTAACTCCTCCATGAAAATATTTCTTAGTCTGAGAGAATCTCATTTTGAGTCAAGACATTTAATGTGAGAACTGGCCTTAATTTTGTAAAATGAAGTCACACTCAGTCAAATAATTCTCACAACCAGGTAACTAATGCTTCAAGATAACTTGTGATCTAAATGCACTTAAGATAACTTTTTCATATTTTGCTATGTAGCTTCCAGCACCCAGATTTTTTAATCCAAAAAGTGTCCTGAAAACTGCCAAATTCCTCAAGTAATGGAGAAAGCAGATTTAATCTTCAAATGGATATGCACCTGCTAGACCCAAAGAATCCAACCAGAAACATGACTTTTCACCAAACGGATGCCTGCTTGGTATCTAAACAGTCAACAGTAGGAGCAGCAAAGAGTTCACAAACACCAACAGGCAAAACAGGAACAGGAACACAGTCAGAAAGGAGTCATCCATCCCAAGCCCCTTCTTAGCAAGCCGCAAATGACTACTGCCTTGCACATCTCACTATTCTTGAAGGGCACCTTTGGGCAGCTGTCACGTAAGCAGCAATTAAAGCTCCAAGAAAAAGAGTCCAAGGCCAAAACTGCACCAAAATTATTTTTTTTTACCATTTCAGGCAACTTAATTTTTTTTTTTTTTTTTTTTTTTTTTTCTCTACTACTGAGAGCCCTTACATAGAGGCAGGCATAAAAATGCATTTACTGCTTTGTTCGGCTCAGTATAGGCTGCATCCATAAAAACGTGAATCTGCAAATATAAGAACTACCCTCAGGGAAGAACAGCAGTTTTGTCCTCTACAGGATTCTTCCTCGCACATACTAGACGTTACTAACAATCTCTAAGTTTTCAAGGTTGTTTTCAGGGAACACTATTTTTCCTTCCCTTAACACCCTTTCAAAGCCACATCAAACTTACAGAAAGTCTATTGCTTACTTTGTCAAGCTTGCAACCAAAACCTCCATATTCTTCATAGCTGTGAAGGAGTTATTTCTGTTTCTCCTAAAAACTTTGTCAAGTTTTCATGGCTTGAGAACTAACAAATAGAGGCAATTGCCTTCTAAATACAAAAAGCAATGGGCCTTAAGCATTAGGAGCAAACTTTCCTGGTATGGACTTTACCCAGTCAGCTTTCTTTATCCATTTGTGTATGTTCTGTAAATAAAAAAAGATAAATACCTTACTCATAGGCTTTGCAATTTCAAGTACCCCATTAAGTTACTTAATTTTGCTATCAATAGCACATGATCTGATAAGGAAAATTGTTTATTTGCCTTAGGAAAAATAGAGATGTGGTTGCATCAGGGGTGTTTCTGAGCTGACAGGTCTTTTCCCTGGGGCTGTTTAGCAGAGTTGGAAAGAAGAACAGGGAGAGAGCACGGAGAGAAGGGAGAGGAAAGGCAGGAAACACAGGTGCAGTGGTCTAATCTCCTGGCCCTTACAGACAGAAGAAAAGAATAATCGCAATTACAACCATTACCTCTCAAACATTCCTCTGTCAGGGAAGCACTCTTGGACCCATCTAATTTTAAACAAGTATTTAGTTTTAGACTCTTCATACCTTTTCAGCTCTACCGTGGACTGACTTGCATGATTACATTCTCATTTTTGTTGCGTTTGATACAGAGCTGCTGCACCAACTTTGACAAGGTACTCTATGTACATACACAATGCTGAAAGCTGAATTTGACAGGCATTTATTTTTGAAGGAATGTATCCAAAATTGAATTCTAATTTTGAAATGGTTCAGAGCATTTAAAGATTAAACTCTTATACAAACTGCAATATGTATTTGCTGAGAAACTGTACTTAAGTCAATATCAGAAAACCTTATAGGACGTGTATCATACAAAAGTTCATATATTATAGTGTTTTCTTTTCTTAGATGTCTCTACAAATCAACCAATGCCTGGCTTGGATTTGGGACAGCCTGCTTTGAAAAATCAATATAACCTGATAAAAGCATAAAGCTAAAACCCACTAACGTTCATTTCAGGGTATTTCATTGAATATCAAACTATTACTCTCAGCTTTATCTACAATAAATCTCTCCTTGGGAAGCTCGAAGAAGCAGTGGTTAGTTTCGATGCTTGAAGACAGCTCGCTCTCCTCTGCACTGAGGATGAGTGATCTCAGATTCAATTTCACTTCCCGGTCAATGTGTTTGGTTTCTTAACATTTCATAAACGTCCTGCCCAGAAACCTTTATGACTGGAACCTGATTTACAGCAGGACAAAGTAAATCCAAACAGCCTGTTCAAGTCATAATGAGAGTCATTCAGGCCAACCTTTGGCTGAGGGAGTTCCCAGAACTGGGATTCTTATCATACCATCAGGGTGCTGGGGAGGGGGGGGGAGCATCATCATTGTCACGTTGACCTAATAGCACCTTACAAGTGTGTGTTATAAACTTGCATTAAAACTCTTTGAAACACATTATGTAGTGTAAGTACTTTGAATTTCTCATCCACCACCTTTTGGGCTCTCTCAGCCCGTTAAAGCTAACAAGATTGCCATGTCTTGAAAGGTAATTTCCCTATAGGTCTGACAAGAACTTTAATCTCCATGTCACGAGCGTTAATTAATTTTATAAACAAAATACAGGTAAAACACCATTTTAACTTAGAAATTCAATTAAAACATCTCATTATATTCCTAAGGCTTGATACATCTATGTTATATATGCATATTTTTATTCCTCACATATGAGTAGCTGCATCTGTATTAACAGTTTCTCCGTTCTTCTGGAATTCAAAAGGCCTTGAATTTCTATGTTTTAAGAAGAAGATGGAGAACGTGGTCAAGTTCTTAACATACAAGTTTTCTGTGGAGAGTATTTTAAAGGCTACCCATGTTCTTAAGAAGTGTATGTTTAAGGAGTCTACATAAAAGAATGCAGTCAAAAATATGCTTGCAACAGCAGATTAAAGATCTTTCAGTACTCCGGAGCAGCTGTGACCTGGTAAAATCTAATTATTTCTCACCTGCCCATTGGAATTCTCCAGGAATATTTCTAACTGGTGCCACAAGCACTGGGCTAGCTTTGGAATACAACTGAAAGATAGCTGAATGCGTACCATATACATCTTTTATGAATATCCCACAGATATATGTATAAGGCTTAGCAACATGGCACAGCAGCAAAAAGCTAGAATCTGTTATACAACTAAGTCAGGCAGGAGAAATACCAAATACACAATGTTTTTGAAAAATGCTACAATACTCTTAACAGAATTTCAGTTAAAAAAAAAATCTACAGGATAGTCACAGCATCTCAAAAGGCCTTCCGCATTACCACAGCCAACTGTTGTGTCCCACACGACGAGGCACAGACACGCTGTAATATCAAGCATACCTATTATTTATATAGTACACGTACATATGTATCCATACAGCCATGAATATAACATGTTATAGACATTAAGATTTATATGCAATATAGTTGTATATACTGAGCTGATTATGGCACAGATCACTCTACCAGGACTATCAATACAGACAATCATACCTTAACTTAAAGTCAATTTATTATTAGCTTTTACTGTCCTCAGAGGAAGATTAGAATTGAAGGGGTAGAAAAAAATGCTTTTCCCTCATTGTCAAGGAAAATCAATCTAGGATTTTTTTTTAATTAGTTGAATAAATACAGCACGTATGTAACATTGCAAACTTCTAAATACCAAATATATCAAGCAGCGTTCAAAAATCTATTAAAATTCCTCTCGAGAAAGGATGAGGTTGGACACTTTCTAGTTTGCCTATTTGTTTTTGCCAAAAGGTAAACAAAGGGAATTTAAGTGTTCAAACTTGATGCAAAAAATTTAACTTTCTGGTGGTTTCCGTAAGCCTTAAAGAAATCAAGCTCTCTTTAGACTTAACAAAGCTTGGCCGTGCTGTCTTCTGATACCAGCAAAAAGCACAACCCCAGGACAGCTGGGGCCAGCGGAGATGGCTTTTGGGAGCCTACCTTCCCCTGGACACCGGCTCCCCGTGCTAGTGAACACCACACTGAAGCAGGAGACGGCCGACATCACCTACGCACTGCAAACAAGAACAGGATACTCACGAAGGCAGCGGCTGTCTGCCTTGAAAGAAACCCCCATTTTGATGGAAAATTTAAAAACAACAACAGCGGACACATCAACTGCATCTACCAAATCCAACTCTACTTGTGTAAGTTACAAGCTATGAATGAAACTAAGTTTTATGAAAAAACATCTGGGGAATATATTTTCTAGCTTTCCCCGTAACTGCTATAAATTTTGGAGTTTGTTAGAAGAGTAGAAAGTTTATTTTCCAATGAAAAATCCCTGACGGCTGCAGACGGGCCGGGCCTCACCCGTCCTCAATCTCAGTCTCGCTGGGTGCGATAAGGTTATCTCCAAGCGAGCGCCGTCCCAGGCGGAGCACCAAAACCAGGCAGCGCTTATCCGCTTGCTGATTTTAAACGGCGTTAATAACCTCGAGAAAACCTGTAAAGCTCCCAAAGCAGCGGCTCTCACCCGCGACGCCTCGAGCGGGGCGCTACGGCCCAGCTCTTGCTTCTGGAGGACGCCACTCACGGATGTTAGTTTGCGGCGGCTGAGGAAAGCGACACAGATTTATTAATGTTTTCCTTCTAAAGGCGCTTGTGCAACTCACAACCACCCTCCATCTTTGGGCCAAAACCAAAGGGAAGGCGGCAGCCGGGGTTACCCTCCCGGTGGCGGTGTCCGCCCCGTCAGGAGCCCGACGGACCCCGGGGATGGGAAAACGGTCACTGCGCGTTGAACTCGCGACGCTGAGGGGACGAGGGGGCGCCCACCTCCCTCCCAGCCCGGCCT
>VZSZ01005823.1:275124-323060 GCA_013398815.1 Ibidorhyncha struthersii
GGGGGGTTGGGTTCCTGCCTAGTTTTGGAGGTGAGCCCCGTTGGGGAGGAGGCAGATGCTCCTGCGCAGGCAGCTGCCTTCTGCCTCTCCATCCTCCTCTCGGAGGGAGCCGAAATTTTCATCTCTTGAGCGCAACCCTGGCGCATCCAGGCAAAAGTTGCGAGAGGAGTGTTGCAAAGGCGGCAACGGATGCGTGTAATTAACTAATTCGGGGAGCGCTGTTAGCCATGGGTTCACTAATTTGGACTGATCTCAAGGCGCTTCCCTTCTTCGAGGGATCAGTTCTGGCCAGTTAACAGAGCGCAGCGGAGTATTTGGTGCACCAGACTCCCAGCAAAACACTTTACTTCACAATTAAATGGTATTTCTGCAAAAGAGCACATCAGCTGAATGCATTTTCGTACTGCCACTTAGAAAAAGAAGATTCACAATTTGCATTTCCATGCAAATCCTCTGTGCAGTGAGAAGTATAGAAAGAAGAGGCTGAAAATATGTTCAGACTTTAAAAAAAAACAATTCATTATCCTGAGCCCAATTTCCTTGCCTAAAATATACTGCCCCAAAAGATAGAAGCATCAGTTATGCTCACCGTCTATCGCCCTGGGGATATGGCGTCTTAATGAACATTTCTTTGAATTAGAGTGAAAAATGCATTTGTCAATTCAAGTGTACAAAGAAGAGAATTATCTGCTCTAAACCAGGGAGATCTGTATGTGTTTTCCTTGTCAAGATATGCCACACATTAGATCATATTTAAGAGGTTTCAGTGCTCTTCCCTCCCTCCAAGAAAAACCCCCTCAAGTTTCCTTTAATTTATTCCAAAGCCATACAATACAGCCCTGTTTAAGGTCGGTTTTCCAATATTTCGTAAACACATGGTGTACCTGGCTTTATAGAAAGCCAATTATCTTAAAATATACTGAGGTTATTCTAATTTTTCTATGCATACAGTTACCAAGCTTTTCTGTTTTTCCATCTACATTAAATCACTTCTAAAAGCTGTATTTTTTTTCCTGCCTTCTGTGTTCCTCCTATATACCAGGAACAGTGACAACCCTTGGCATATATTTTAAATGCTAATTTTTTATTTTTTTTTTACATACCATTTTAATTTTTACTGGAGAACAACCAGATAAATACTGTAGTTAATACAACGAGCATGGGAAATGACATTCTGTAAACTCTATAAAGGAGCAAATTTTTATTTTATTTTAAATTCCCTCCTTTGGAGGCTGCCTCTGTTTTTCTCAACAGGAGACTTTGTTGTAATTAAAGCAGAGAAAACTGGACAGCAGCAAAAAACATCTGACTTGTGCCTCTTAAAAGCATGTTTTTTGTAGTATGTACCACCCCCCAGTGGGCAAAAAACTCTGTAGTAAACTCACAGCGAGCTTTAATCTTCAGAAATAAAGTGTATACGTTCTCCAGCAAGAACAAAATAAAGATGCATTTCTGAGTTGTTTTTTTTTTAATTTTTTTCCTTTTTTTCATTTTGCCTTTGTAACCAATAGCTTGAAGTTGAAAAATAATATGTAAGGCCGTGGTGACTAATCAAAGCAGTTGCTGGAGTTTGCAAACTTTGCCTTGCAATTATTTGAAGTGGCTTCAGTTGGTACATGGCCATCTTTGTCTCCTCCTAGCAGAAAGCATGGATGCTAATGGCTAGTTAATTCTGAAGGTTTTTTTTTTTTTTCCTTAATCACTTCAAAGCAGAGGAATGCGTAGAAGAATTAATCTGTGATTGCTTGCATTTATTTTTAATAAGGGACCAAAAAAAAAAAAAATCACTTAGGGCAGGCATCTTGAAAAGTGTTCAGTAAATATATTACATCATCACAAACTCTGTTCTTCATTTCATGAGCTGTAAGTATTCGAGCAATCTTACAGCTTCACATTTCTTAAAGTCTTACAGTTTGAGGAGCAAATTTAGGCATGGGGAGATGAGCAAACAACTGTTTTAAAAGGAAAAGAAACAAAGCTACTGAAACTTTATCCAGTGTTTAAGTAATATTTTTACACGCCTGACGTTCTGTGCCAGGAACTCCCTATCAGGTATAATTCCACCTAAATTTGTCAGGAGGGGGGGATAAAAAAAATTAGATTTCACCTTGAAAGAATGGCAGCATTTTTTCTCTATTCTTTTATTTTAAGCACGGGCGAGTTACCTCAGCAGCACTCTCAAAGAAAACCTAGAAGCCATAATTGGCTAAACTCAAAGAGCACTAAAACACCAAACAAAAAGCCATTGCAAAACACTCCCCCTCAAAGTGCTTTTTTTAAATGTGCAACCTTTGCAGAAGCAGCATAGTCCAAACAAGAGAGCGAGCAGGAATAGCACGTTAACAGTCTGGATCTTTTCAACCTAGCATCTTCAAAACCAGCAAAGGTTTTTAGAAGTAAACTTCAGAGGAGAACAACTCTGAGTTCATTTCCATCCTCCACAGCAAATACTGGTTTGGCATATCTTAGGTGTGGAGTCAAGCTTTTACTCAGAATCCATTTCTAAGTCAGATTCGCTTGCATTTGAGGGAAGATGACGTCCCAGTTTGCATTTTTTTAAGACACTTGAGTTAGAACTAGGAAGGCAAAAGCAGTATTATATTCAATGACTGCACGAGAGGGGGGAGCACGTTTTCTACCAGTAAATAAAACCTTCCCCCCTACAGAAGAAAATTCACCAAAACACAGAGCTACAACCTGCCTGAAGGGCTCACTCTCACTTTAACAAAATCCTTTGCATTCTTTCCCCCTTGGAAAGACAGCTAGAGGACCTTCTGCTTGCCGAGCACCAAACAAAAGACTGGGGCACCTTCCTGAAATATGATGATCGTGGAAATCGCAGCTCCTAGACAGGGTGCTTAGAAAGCATTTTGCTGTCCCTGTCAACTAACCCTGAGCAATACACTTAAAGAAAACAAAGTATGGGCATTGTTTTAAGTGTAGATTAACACTGTGGAACTTCTTTTGGGGAGAAAAAAAAAAAAAAAGTTGGTGGAGCTATTTAAAAAGGCAGCATGACCTTTGTAAGCGAAACTGGCAATATATGCAGCAGATAGACTTCCCAAGCATTTTAAAAGATAAGCACATTTTATGTTTCCAATACATTTCAGATTATAAACAAATACAGAGGTAGCTCTGGAATGTAGGTACAGTGATTAAGCACAATTGTTAGGCTTATCAAATGTGTATATTCTAATATTAACTTTAAATGATACTCTTGGCATTTGTAACCTGAAATTACTGAGAAGTTTCCCTTCCCCCTGTTACTTTGATGGTTAGAAAGAAGCCACTGAACTACCCCGGAGAACACAGAGGTAGATTAGAAATTCAAATAAGCATTGTGTGACCTCAAGTGAGGCAGGTCTTGATTTTATTCATGTTTTATCACAGCTTGGAAAGAAAAAAATCTCTTTGGCACCGTTTTTAGAAAAACCCAACTTCAATATACCAAAACTTTTTTTTTTTTTTTTGCTGTTGCCTGCCTACAGGGCTGGGAGTGCAGCTGGACTCCATATCTTATAATAAATATAATATTCTTCTTCGGTATGTTTTTTCTTGTATAGTGCAAATTACTTTGAATTTTTTAAAATAAGGTGTCCCCCCGCTTAGCTGTACCACAGTGATAAGTACACGCGCGAGGCTCACGCATTACCACTATCTGTAGTAATACACTTGCTCACACAGTGTCCCAGGAAAAGTAATTTAACCATGCAGTTCAGCAAAGTTCATGAAAACATTCAACTCGGAATAAAGATAAGCAAAAAAGCTGCTGTTCAGTTGCTCCAACGTTACTTTTGTTACCAAAAAAAAAGTCATTTTTACATTGAAAAAATGAATTTTAGCACCTACTTTCTAAAAGCTGCTCTGTTCAAAAGTAATGGCTTCTTTCAAAACCATGTGTCCATGAAGCCTCCCAATTTGATGTTGCAGAAACCTGGACACAGTGTGTGTACCAGTGGGGGTCACTTTTCTTTTCATCCTGCCGGATCAGCTATAATGACTTGATGTCAGGGAATATTTAGAGACAGCTCAAGAAGGGGAAAGTTGGAGCATGGCAGCAGGATTCCCTTCTTCTCTGTAGACAGATCACTGGAGCCTTTGATATGCAAAAACATTGTTTTCAGCTATGGCTTCAGATATAAAAGGGAAGTGCGAGATATCAAACAATCAAGACCTGAAGAAAACTATTCTAAGTTTAGAAAAGGGAGTGGGGGGTATAGTCTTAATCCACATTTTTGAAACAGTGTCGTCTTCTCCAAAGAGACCTGCTTTTATTTTTCTCTCTCTTGTTTTCATGTAATTTTGAGAGAAGGGATAAAAAAAAAAATGCCAAGAACTTAATGAGCTTTAGTGCTTTCATTTTAATCCTACACATTACTGCCATTATAATAGTGGCAATAAATGAAGGGATGACTATCAAATGGAGCAAAGAGGAAACAGTTTATATGCTAGAAAGGTACAACAAATGAACTTACTTTCTTGTGTGTGTATGTATGTGTGTGTGTATATATATATATAATGTATGCATACTGGAGCTTCTGTTTTCCTTAATACTAACATGTTTTTTTACAGCTCTGAAAGTTCTAAAGAAGATTTATGATTTTTTTTTTTTTAGTAAGTACTTAAAAGTTATTGTAGCCTTCAAAGGCCTATTTAAGAAATTTATATTCCTACTTCAAAATCTACTTGCAGAAAATACCCTCTACCACAACTTCATATTAGTTCCTAAGAGATAACTTTTTTTTTCCTCAAGCTGTTAAGCAACTGTTTAAGGTTCAGGAATACAGCCTGGACTGCTTTCCCCAAACACTTCAGTAATACACACCAAGAAATCTGGATGCTGCAAGAATATGGAGCCTTTTTGTTTCATTTTATGCTGATTGCATAACTTACCCAAATTACATAAGTTACCAAAACATATGCATTCCCTTATACATAAAATATGGCCAGGCAGATTGAGTTTTCACCTTAAATAAAGCATACATTAAAATACTTATTTATGCCATAGTGGAGAGCCTCTCGTTATAAGTTATTATTTTCATTACACAACTGCCGAAACAAGGTGCAAAACCAAAGCTCAGATGAGCGTGAAAGCAGCATCAGGAGAGAAGAGGCTTTACCATTCCCTCACGAGACAGTCACACCGTCTCTAAAGTGGGGGGGTTAATTATTTTTTATTTAATGGTCAACATTTCTCTATGAAAGAGAGCAGCATACTTTGTATCTATGTCAATAATTTTGTATCGGTGCGTATTTCCTGTTGCTGAAGGAATATTCCTGATCTATTTCATGATGGACTGCAAGACAGTTGTTTTAAAACAGAGACCAGTTCTGTTTAGGTCTAGTATTTTATGAAGGACCAGAAACCGCCATAGTTAAGCCCAAAGGAAGGGAGCTAAGCAAGCATTACTCAGCATGCTGTTTCTTCCGAGCATTACAGTCACAAAAGGGAGAAGGCAAGGAAACGTTAAGGATTTCTGTAATTTCAGATTTAACTATTTCTATTTCAGACAGATTCTACCCACAGGCTCTCGGGGAACACAGACTTGGTATCTAAGTGGATACTTTCTGCATTAAGTGATAAGGAGTAGCACAAGTTAAAAATACCATTTAAAAATAACAAAATAATTAGAGTTCTTCAAGAAGGAGGAAAAGCCAAGACAAAGTATTTTCCTTTTTTTTTTTTTTTTTGAAATCAGAAAAATCAGATAAAATGTTAATCTGAACACCAGTTCCACTCTGCAAAGTGACAAATACAATAGCTTAAAAGTTCAGACCACAAATTGAGCCCATTTCATGCACAAAACCCACATAGGTATCTCTTGAGTTGCTACAGATGCCTAGCTAGTCCCCAGCACAGAATCAGCATGTTGCCAATGTTATATTGGAAATATTATACAGTAATTCCGCAAAACCATTTCCCCTTTCATCCAGTAACTACTGAATGGTAGCTGGCTCCCTTTGCACTTAAAACCAAGCAGAGGATCGTCATCTGCCTCAGTTTAGCAAGAACACAAAGCAAGCAACCATTGTGGCCTCGTCCAAGGAGGGCAGGACTGGCATTTGTAATCAGGTGGGAAGCATCATTTAGAAGTATTTTATTACTGGCTTTCAATTCAGGATGACTTTATTTTCTACTGAAAGAAAGAAAGAAAAATACAGTTCCAACAAAAATGTAGTAATGTGAGACTAAACAGTCAAACGTTTTCTTAAGTTCTGTATTTTGCTGAAATACCCCTACTTTGGGAAAACAAGATGTGCTAGTCATGTATACGATAAGCATAGCATGATTTATACAGGGGATACAATACAACTCTGAATACCAGTCTCCACCAGTTGTTATTAATTCCAATTTTTTTTGTTTGTTTTTACTTTCACAGGAAATTAAAGAGTTCAAGGAAGGCTTTAAAGAGGGAGTTTTCTGCGAAGGAAATCACATTTCTGTGGGTTTTTTTAAATGAAGAAAACCATCTGAATTGCCTGACATTTCTACGGTAGAGTAACTTGTGTTCTTGCAGCACAGGAGGAATTCTTTCCTACGTTACAAATTTGGAAGTGTTAAAAAGTGAAAGTCGGAAAATGGTTCTCTCAAAGAGGTGTGGATGTATCAGGATGTAGCTACTGTGCAAAGCTGATATTTGGATAATTCTGGGCAGGAAAAAGCAGCCCCATTCCTGACCTCCTACTAGAGGCTACCATCCTTCGAGCCTCAGCATAATGAATAGTTTCCATCACGCGGCGCTGAAGTTACCACCTCCAACTACTACGCTGCACAGAAGAGTTTGTCAGAGTTACAAAGAAAGTAATTCCTGCTAAAGGCATTAAACCAAACAAAAGAGGCTCTTCATTCACAGACTTTACACGAGGACAAAAATAGAGGGAAGCTGAAGCTTTTCTACAGCCCGGCCTGGTGTGCTTATGTACCATGATAAATCTTGGTTGGAATGCTCATTGAGTATCGTGCCAGGAGCCAGGAAACACACACCACCGAGAAGGACTGTCTGAGTAAACACTGCCTAGAAAAAACACAGCTCCATGGAGTAAACCGTAAGAGTGACTCGTGAGAAAGACATTCCTTTACTGGATATCCTCAAGCACAAAATTTACTCATACCTTTAAATACGGTAGGATCAATATTAATTTATTTTCCTTTTGGTGCCTCAGAGAATAAAGTGCAATTAATATACGAACCCACAAGAGAAAAGGTCGTGACACTGCTTAATGCATAGGTCATCTTGCAGAAGTTCTCACAACTCTAATTACAATGGTAATTGAATTATGTTGTCTTAAAAGCTATAAAAATGCTAATTACCTGAGCTCAATGTACAAACACACTACCAATGCAAAGTACAATTTCAGTCTCAAGAGTTAATTTATATTATCCTACCCTGCACGGTTTGACCTAATAAGATGGGAAAATGTGGTTAAACCTGCCAAATAGTCTCTTATTAGTGTACTGCTTAGTAAGAAGACTTTTGAGAATGACAAATATTTAAACATGAAATTAAGCATGTAATGAAATATGCCATCCAGTCAACTAGAAAGCCCTATTCTCTACCAGCTACGTCAGGTTGTTAGCTACCTACCAGTTGTAACAGTGACCTTTCTAAACAGTCCAGTTCAAAGCCCAAGAAAAGTAGGCTGCAGTATTTGTAAGATAACGCATGGCTTTGAGGACTTGGAAAAACTTGGAAAAAAGTCTTTAGCTGGCCTTTGATCTTCTGTCTGCATTTTATGCTTTGCCATTAGGACTTTTTTGAACCTCCAAACTAGCTACTGCTAAACTTGTGGGTTTGGTAGGGGTTTTACAGTTCACTTAAGGGCTCCTGGGTAGTTAGCTGGCTTAGGAATTACTTCTTATCTTTCAGATACAGAATGATTTACTTGAACTCTGGTGTGACTTCAGCTCTGTACTTAGCTGGTATCTGCAAAGAAAGATTGTCTCTACAACACGAAATGTGAAGAAATCCTTAGAAAGAGTCTTCTTGCTTAAGCAAAAGAAGTCACAGATCAGGCATACTTGATTATATTCTTTTCAGTTACTATGCAGAATAACCTGTTAACTTGATTGAACTTGTACAAGTAGTAGTACAATAGCTGATGTAAGGAAAAAAAGTAAAACGTGTCTATGAGCTTGAATTTTAGTTTAATATGTGTTTCAGATGTCTTCTGTAATGTTGAAGTTGAATTTTCGTTGCAGTTTCTTCACTGATGATCTGGATAATTTTGTTTGTTTGGTTTTTTTAGATTGTTGAAGATCAGAACTGTATACAAATCTCATCATTCCTGACCATGATTAGTGTAACCTGGAGCGTCTTCCTAGTTTGGACTAAAATAGGGCTGTTACTTGACATGGCACCTTATTCTGTTAGTGCCAAACCATGCCCTTCAGTATGTCGCTGTGATATGGGTTTCATATATTGTAATGATCGCGATTTGACATCTATTCCTACAGGAATCCCAGAGGATGCTACTACCCTCTTCCTTCAGAACAATCAAATAAATAATGCTGGGATTCCTTCAGAACTGAAGAATTTGCTTAGGGTGGAAAGAATATATTTATACCACAACAGCCTAGATGAATTCCCCACTAACCTTCCTAAGTACGTTAAGGAACTGCATTTGCAGGAGAACAATATAAGGACCATTACTTATGATTCACTTTCACAAATTCCTTATCTGGAAGAACTGCATTTGGATGATAATTCCGTTTCCGCTGTTAGCATCGAGGATGGAGCTTTCCGGGACAACATTTATCTCAGACTTCTTTTTCTCTCCCGAAATCACCTTAGCACCATTCCCTGGGGTTTGCCTAAAACGATAGAAGAGCTACGCTTGGATGATAATCGTATTTCCACGATTTCAGAGCTGTCCCTTCAAGACCTTACAAATCTAAAACGCCTTGTTTTAGATGGAAATCTTCTAAATAATCATGGATTAGGAGACAAGGTCTTCATGAATCTAGTCAATCTTACAGAACTGTCATTGGTTCGCAATTCGCTCACAGCCGCACCGGTAAATTTGCCTGGAACAAACCTAAGAAAGCTTTATCTTCAAGAAAACCACATCAACCGTGTGCCACCCAATGCTTTCTCTTACTTAAGGCAGTTGTATCGACTAGATATGTCCAATAACAATCTTAGCAATTTACCTCAGGGTGTCTTTGATGATCTGGACAACATAACTCAACTTTTTCTTCGCAACAACCCTTGGCACTGTGGGTGCAAAATGAAATGGGTACGCGACTGGTTACAGTCATTGCCTTTAAAAGTTAACGTACGTGGACTGATGTGTCAGGCACCAGAAAAAGTACGTGGAATGGCTATCAAAGACCTCAATGCAGAACTATTTGATTGTAAGGATGATGGCCTGATAAGCACCATCCAAATCACTACTGCAATACCAAACACGTTATACCCGGCCCAGGGACACTGGCCGGTTTCTGTGACCAAACAACCAGACATCAAGACCCCCAACCTAAATAAGAACTACAGAACTACGGCAAGCCCAGTACGCAAAATCATTACAATATTTGTGAAATCGGTAAGCACGGAGACTATTCATATCTCCTGGAAAGTTGCACTACCAATGACTGCTCTAAGACTGAGCTGGCTCAAGATGGGTCACAGCCCTGCCTTTGGATCTATAACTGAAACAATAGTTACAGGTGACAGGAACGACTATTTGCTCACGGCTCTCGAACCAGAATCGCCGTACCGTGTATGCATGGTTCCCATGGAAACCAGCAACATCTATCTCTCCGACGAAATGCCCGAATGCATCGAGACCGAGACGGCACCCCTTAAGATGTACAACCCTACCACGACCCTCAACCGGGAGCAAGAAAAAGAACCTTACAAAAACTCCAGCTTGCCCTTGGCTGCCATCATCGGGGGCGCGGTGGCGCTGGTGGCCATAGCACTGCTGGCCCTGGTCTGCTGGTATGTCCACAGAAACGGGTCCCTGTTCTCGCGGAACTGCACCTACAGCAAGGGACGCCGGAGAAAAGATGACTACGCCGAAGCAGGAACCAAGAAGGATAACTCCATCCTAGAAATCAGGGAGACTTCTTTCCAGATGATACCAATAACCAACGACCAAGTGTCCAAGGAGGAATTTGTAATACACACCATTTTCCCACCTAACGGCATGAATCTGTACAAGAACAGCCACAGTGAAAGCAGTAGTAACAGGAGCTACAGAGACAGTGGTATTCCAGATTCAGATCATTCACACTCATGATACTGAAGGACACGAAAGACTGGTTTGGGTTTTGTTGGGTTTTTCGGTTTTGTTTTGTTTTTTAAAGAAAACAAGAAAAGACTGACTTAACGGTTGCTGTTCTACTGCAAAACACTGGATTAAGAGACTGACAAAGCAATGTACTGTACATTTGCCATATAATTTATATTTAAGAACTTTTTATTAAAAGTTTCAAATTTCAGGCTACTGCTGCGATTAATGTAGTGGGGATACCTGACCACAATTCTATATTTTAGTATTTTTTAGTAATTTGTACTGTATTTTCCTTGCTAATATTGAAGTTACAGACCATTTAACTTTTGTGTTCTACTGAGTAAGATGACTTGTTGACTGTGAAAGTGAATTTTCTTGCCGTGTTGAGCAGTCAGAACATTCATCTGAGATCCTTGTAAGTGTAAGCACAGGCCATTTTTCACTTTGGTATCAATAAAATGATGTTGAACCTGGCAAATCAGGAAGATCAAGAAGTGGTTGCAAAAACTCACAGAACTTTCAATGTTGGGTCTATTAAATCTGTAAACCACAACAATATTCAATAAACAAAAATGTGTGTAGTAATGGGCAATATCAGCTGTCTGGATACATCCATTCAACAATGGTGAAATCCAATTTAAATGAAAATGATCAAATCAATGACATGCATGAGACTGAAGCTGTTGACACGCGTAAAAAAAAAAAATTTGGTCCCTGGAAGAAAGCATAATCAAACTCCTAACAAGAAATTTAAAAAACCCCAATGTGCTAGGCTGTACAAACCAAGGGGGTAGATACTGTTTAGGGATAGATTTCTGGTTATCAAAACCAATAGTCTGCTTATTACGGAGAAAACAGCGATGGATGGTCACAGGCATTTGGAGAGGCAAGGGCAGGAGGACAGAGACAACACTTAGAACCTGCTTTGAGCAGCAAAAGGGTTGAAAGTGCAGTTTCATAAAAAAAAGAGGAGGACAAAAAAACCCAGGCGATATAAGCAAGGTCTCAGAAACTTTAGTCATGAAGGTAAACAGACAATTGGGGAATACAGCTATTTTAAAGCATATACTCAGACAGTATACAGGTATGTGTTTCAGTATACCGCCATTACAGTCAGGAATACTGCCCATTACTGTCACAATTTTCCAGAAATTCCTTGATAAATCTGTAAGGTAACATGTTTCTTTCTGCCTTCCTACTGAACTATGAGCTATTTCATGTTTAAAACCCCAAGCCACTCTTTGTTGCCATAATCATTTGTTCCTTCAACTAAAAACCAAAGTGCTTTGTACGCCCTTTGGCCAGTCTTGTATGTGCCTTGATCAAACGCTACATGTATCAAGCTTTTAAAAACTAAAAAAAGAAAAAAATATAATAAAATACCCACTTTTTCATACATAACTTAACTATGAAAAATATTGGTCTTATTGATGAATAAAGTTGAAAAATTAGTTCAAGAGAATGCTGCACCTCTGCAGTGTGCTGATAGGAAACCCGCTCAGAAACTACTGCTTTTCAGGTCATGAGCTTCACCACCTTCTTCATTCAGCTTGACAGTATCACACTTGCAGGGTTTCTTTATTATTAATTACCTGGAAAACAAGTTTTCACAACTTTGAAATGTGTGACCAATGAAAGGGAGGGAAGGCATGGAGTTACAACCCTCTGAGATACAACTTTTTTCAACAGAAACAGCAAATAAAAGGAAAAATACTTATTATTTTGGACAGTATCTCAGACAAGAAGGAATGTATACCAAATGCAATTCTTTTTTAAGAGCTTTTAGCAGTGCGTAGCCTGTCCCTTTCCCTAAGAGTGGTAAAGGATGAAATATGACAAGACAAAACAGCGACAAACACGGAGACGGATGGTTTCAGCAGTCAGCCTGCAAACAATTCTGCCAGGGATCCAACTGCACAGACCCCAGACTTTCAGTAATGTGCAGCTCTTTTCATCCTCATTTTCCAGATGTGCCCAGGGAAGTTCCTCTCCAAGCTCCCTGTCCCATGGTATTTCCTCAACTTCACCTTCAAAAACACTTCTTGCAGTTCCTGAGCAGTGGAGGGACCCCCAGATGGAGGAGCAGCACCGTGCTTCCCTATGGACCTTGCACAGATCACATCTTCTCCTTCACATGGAGCATTGATTGGATCCACAATGCCAGAAGTAACAGGAAGGGGCACATTATTCTAAACAATTATGTGTTCAGCTCAGTGTAACGCACTAAATAAGACTATTTGGCTTCTATTTTCCCATCAGGTACAGATCTAGGGAAGGGTGAGAAAGCCAAGGACGGGGACCCTCATTACATCCTTGTGCAAAAGGCTTCCCAAGCAGTAAGCGGGTAAATGAAAACCAACACAGATGGAGAAGACGGAGCTGTTTTTTCATCTCAGCTAGAAAATAGGGACCCCTTATATCAAGGAGATATTTAACGGCCAGGTCATAGGCAATAGCTGACTGGTTCTTTGCAGTCAGCTCTCCAATAACAAATAGTTTTGCTGGATTTTCAAGACATTTACATGAAAACCTCTCTCCTGGTTGACTCCAAATTTGTCTTGTAAAAAAGGTTAAAGAACACTCAGTGAGTATTGTCCCGTGCATCTTCTGAAGCACCTTGGCTAGAGGTAGCCTGGAAATGGTACATAGCATCTACTGCGCATCTCGGGTGATGCCATTCAGTGGTCATACGGGCTATAAAAAAGTTGCCACCTGAGGAGGAGGTAATTGCATGTGAATCTTAAGTATAAGAACTTTCCATGTGAAATTTATGTACTGTGAGATAAATCCAAAGCAACTTCAGTAGGTTGGCCCAGTCATTGCTGGTTCACCTCCACCAAAAAGAGGGTGAAAACTTGGGATAAGTGATTCAGTCATCTGTGGAGAACCAGGCCAGGTTTGGAAGGAGAGCTGGTGTCTTCTTACTGCAATTGATGTCCATGGGAAAAAACTGCACATCATGCATACCAGATCTTCCTTAGGTTCTACAGCAACTTTCATGCAACATGCATATTATTAAAATGTGTTAACTTGGCAAATGAAAGATTAAACTAGACTTTTTTTTTTTCCTTTTGATCTTTATACAAATTTCTGTTTTGCTCCATGTCATGCCCATCTCTTCAAGACCTTTCTACTTATTGTAGTGCTGCAGTTACAGCATGCAATTCTCTCCAGCAGCATGCATAAATCCCTTCTATTAGGCAGCTATATACATAGGCGAATCAGATTACTACATTGAGCAGTTTACTCAACACATTTATCAAAATAACATTAATCCACATTAAATTTATCTGAAATAATTTTCTAATTCCATGTTATTTCAGTGTATTGTTCAATATTTAATTGTGGAACAAGGACTGGATTTTTTTTTTCAGCATTGCCTAAATCTACACGCAGAGTTAATTTAATCAGCATCATCCATATTAAAATACTACGCCAAGTATCTTTTACAGTCTTTATTATCATCCTTTTTACCTTTTTATTTATATTGCTATCCTGAATTGCTCACAGTTCTGTTTTAACCTGGAAGCTGACACAAAAAAACAAACTGGTGCTTTGAAAAACATATTAATTTTGTCTCATCTCAGTACCTTCCAGAACTAAATTTGCTTCATTTATAAGCTATTATTTCCTAGGTTTGTACAAGAGCTTGAAATGCAACAACTGTTGGGTTTGGGTTTTTTTTTTTCCTCCTGGCTTTAACAGTACCAATATGAAAGTATCACGGTCTTGGAACACAGTTACCATTTCTTCTGCTAATGCACTACCTAGCATGCAAGCTATATTGTGCCAATGCTGTACACACTGAATGTAGAACAGCAAATGCAATAAAGCAAGAGCAAAAGTAATAAAGCCTTATTTGCTATTAAAATAATTTATTGATGACATAATGCACTAAAGCACATATATAGACTTCTCTGCTAAGTAAAAAGATGCACTTCTACATATTCACCTGCAGCTAAAGCTGGATAAGATCTTCAAACGTGAGCCAGCAGATGCCATCTGCCTGGATTTATCCAAACCACATCTGTTTGAGATACTTTTGGATAGAACCAAAATTTGCACAGATGCCCTCTGCTTTCAAAACACCTTAACCTTGCTTCCAAAGCCATATAGGCACCCTAACCGTTTAGTGTTTCAGCATCACCTTGAGACTGATCTTTGTTTAACTTTCTTCACTGACACCAGAACAACAACAAAAGCTTCGAGCCACAAGCCAGCACTTACCACCAGGGAACGTTTTTTTAACCAAGGACAAAGTTATTCCATAACTGGGGAGTTTCTTCTTCCAAACTAGCCAGGAGTGGTTTAGCCAGAAAGGAAAAACCCATTGACTGAAAATCTTACACTTGAAAGTGTATTTTTTTTCTTTGCAAATAAAGTTAATTTTGGGGGTGGTGTAGAAGGAGTCCCACCCTTGTGATGAAGTTAGAGCCTTTCCAAACACTCTGAAGGTATCACTATGACACGGGTACCAGATTCTGGACACATTACTTTAAAAGATTTATTTTTTAATATTCACATTTGATTTAATTTTAATAGTTATTTCATCAAATAATCTCCTGCTCCTCTCAAAAAAATCTAGATAAAAAACACATGAAGTACATGGATCTCCGTAAAAGAGCGACAGAGCATCTAGCTCAAAACAAGCATCACCTGCATTTTACCAGCACCGGACATCAAGCAAGATAATCATTTTATGGTAGTCTTTAACTGATGGCTTCGGAACATCCCTGCCCTAAGGGAAAACCAAAACACTTCAACAAAATGGGTGTTAAAAGAAATAACCATGCTCTGGATTAGCAGTGGTCTAAGGCAAAGGTGCAGAGCACATGTTTTAGAAACCGAGCAAATGGCAAATGTCCATCATGCATGGGCGTCAAACATCCTACACCTGCAACCTGCAGGCCAGGATTGCAGAAGTGCATTACCCAACTTTAACTGCTTTTCAGAGCCCCTTTGTGTTTTCTTAGGATGAAAATGGTGTGGAGTCATGGTATAAAACCCCTCAAGACTACTAACAACAACAAGAACTGAAAATGCTTTCTTTTTGAAATCTGAAGCTGGACCTTCTAAGCTTAGCAAAAGCACTCATAAATAAGTTATAAAAATAGAAGCTTCTTAATAGGGCTAATTAAATAATCTGACTTCTTCAAGCTGGTTGATAGTATTCATATAGGCTGATACTCTGTCCTGAACAGCCCTCTTAAGTAATCAAAAAAAGGGAGTGGATCATAGCCAAGTGTGCGCTGCTGTCCCCTTGCTGAGCTTAAGGAATATCTATCTATAGATGCAGCCGTGGAAGGTTTAATTGTTCAAAACCAAGGGACTACGCAATGTTCTTTAATCATTAACTGCGAGAACATCATTTACAAATGGATGAAATTATGCATATTATGCATACATTAACTTTTCAATGTATGAAAAATATTTTTAAAATTATTTAGATCAGAAATGCACATCTGATTTATTTAATACAGATTTCCTCCAGTGGTCTTAGTCCCCAATAACTGCCTACTAGGCAACTGGCTTTCTACATGAAGACAGATGTTTTCTGGGGGTGTGGGGGATTGGTTTGGTTTAGTTTAAGGGGGTTTTGTTGTCC
Source organism: Ibidorhyncha struthersii (assembly GCA_013398815.1). NCBI lineage: Eukaryota > Metazoa > Chordata > Aves > Charadriiformes > Charadriidae > Ibidorhyncha > Ibidorhyncha struthersii. Next base: position 290,966 of record VZSZ01005823.1, read on the forward strand.
TTTTTTTTTAATTAAGAAGCATAAATAATTTCACTCCAAATCTCAGTTTTCATTGGATGCAAAAGTGAATTGGTTGACCATTTTAAGTGAACACCTATCCCACATCATCACACATTTAAGGCAGGTGCTGGTGGGGTAAAAGAGCTCCCCACAAACTCCTTTCCCATCTCTCCTCACAATAATGTTTTCCAGGATTTTAAGTTGAAGTCTTGCTTTTATTGCAAGAATTGCACTAGGGCAACGACATCAGTTTTCACCACTGTAATATCCTATTTAAAATGTGGGACTTAGTTTTGAGAAGCACACGAGCAGCTGTAGTTATGTATGCAGTTACAGACTAGAAGCAGAAATCGTTCAGGCTGAGTAACGCACCACACACCACATCACACCTAAGCCTTTGTCCAACTCTGAGCCTGCTGTATCAACATAGTTTCCTAACTTACTAGAATAAGCATTAGCAGCTTGAACACAGAGCAAGAGAAAGCGCCAGTACCTTACACATCATCTTAGGCTATCGCTCAGTATGTGTAAAGTGGAGTTAATTTGGCTTCCTTAAATTTAAGCGTTGTTTTTCCATGGGTTCAATAGTAAAGTAAATAAATGATTTTTTTTAAAAAAGGTAAACCCTTCTGCGCAGGAATGCTGATGTTCTGACAAAGCAGGGGATTTAAGAATTCACATTATAAGTTTTACTCCAGAAGTACATGCAAAACCCAAGCCTGTATAAACCCTACGCACTTTCTGATTGTATGTATTACGTGCTCAACCCCTATTTAAACTACATGAATCAGAAACAAAAGTTATTTGCATTGTAGTCCTCTAATAGGAAATAAACTAGAAACTCAGTCTATTTTCATCTTCTACACAGTTTGAACACCACCACAAGAGCCCAAACAACTACAGAATGTGAGGGGTTTTGTTTGTTTACCTGGTTTCAATAATCTTCACAAGAGATGTTGAAGACACTTACGTTTGAAGCCTGGCAGAATACTTTACTGCCCATAAGGATCATGAGCTCATTAACAGATAGAAGGCCATATACAGGAAGTGCTAACCCAGCAAGTAAACATAATTTTAGGACATTAGCTGATAATGCAGAACCCCTGTGCCTAATGTCTTTAAAGCAATTCTTTTACTTTAAGTACTCCTTAATGGCACGTTACCTACTTCATCCACTAAAACCTTTTGATTTCTCCCTGATACAGAAATGACCAACAACAACAACAACAAATTTAAGAAAAAGCCTCACAGTATTCCCAGATCTTGGAAGTTGTTTTGGTCACTGAAATTCAGCACTTAGCAGCCAAATGAGTGAAGAGTCAGGTACAGGAGAATACCGCTGGGGGAGCTAAATTGCGGACCTCATGCCGTTTCCTTCGATAAATGAGAAAAGGCAGCGATGGCACTGCATGTAGGACATAAGCAGCTCAGCCACGGCTGTCTCAGACAGACCCCTCAGCTCTCCCAATTCTGTATCTTGTTGCTTTTGACTACAAGAATGTTTTTATCAGTACCTTGAAGGGTCAAGAAGGTTGAGCACTAGCAGGACCATAACTACCTCTAAGCCATTTTCTTTTTTTTTTTTTTTCTTGAAGTAAAGCTTATTGACAGAATTTGTTCAGTAAGCATGAGTGATTTGCATGTAAAAACCTCTTCATTGCTAATTGTACTCATTGATACACAGTGGAATGGTGGAATGGTCTTTCCTTAAAAGAGATTGCATTTAAATCCAAGGTAGGCACATTGCAAAATATTTGCTCTAGAAATTGCTGCTATTACCTGAGCTTAAAAATACAAAATGTTAAGAGGAAAGAAAAAAAAAATTATACATTCCTAAGAAGCTGCTCTGAAACACTGCTTTCCTTGGGCCTATATTTACATGGACAGAGTCCAAATAAACAAGGTCAATTAAAGAGAATTTTGAGGAAGAGAAAGATGCAACACCACAAAATAACATTTCTACTACTAAAAATTGACTTTTACTGAAAATACAAATAACTACTTGGTTTATCTGTGTTAGTAAGTGCTGAGGTCTTTTTCATCACCTGCTGGCCTGGGGACCCAGCAGATGACAGGGCTGCACTGATCAGTACTTTCCTTGGGTGCAGACAGAGGCATTAACAGGAGCCGAATGCACCCCGATCTCTGAAAAAGAAGAGTAATGGGGACTGGTTTTGTCCAAAAAAAAAAAAAAATTTGTCCCAAATTTCTGAGTTTGTCCCAAACAATTTTGTCCCAAACTCTGAAACCTATTACTATCCTATGCTATGCTTTAAAACCAAAAAAAAAACCACACAAAAAAACTCCAAACCCAACAAACAAAAAAACCCCAAAAAACCAAAACCCAAAGAACAAATGGCATAGCTTTCAAGCATGGATGATTTCACCCAATGCCCAGTTTTACCTGTAAAATAAATTTTAAAGGTTTGGTCTATCTGAATTCATACCCAATGCTAGCTATCATGAGCACATTTCAATTAAGGCCTTTCCCCTCCCCTCACGATATTTTTCAATACATACTCTGCAGAGAAGTAAATGGAAGTTTGTGCAGTGCAGTTCATTAACAGCTTCCCATTTTCCCTGTGTTATCAACTGACTTTTTAAACTTTTGTATAATTTTAGTCATTAAAAGCACAAAAAGTGCTTTTGTCAGTTTAGTTTTTAGGGCATTAGAGAGGGGAGAGGGCAAGGAAGGAGTCATTACACTAAGATGCTAATTAGGGGAAAAAGCATGCCACAATATGCTGCAGGTAGATTCCTTGTTTTACTGATAGGGAAAACCCAAAAACTTCCCCAAACCCAGCTCTTTCAACAAATGGAGCCGTGGAGCTGCTCATGCAAGAAATGCATCTTGTTCCCAAAGCAACCGCATCACATTTGGAAGGGAGTCTCTTTCTTTGATATCGATTTGAAGGTGATATTCTGCATCCCATGAAGGGGCAACCCGCTGATATGGTAAGTGTAAGCTTGATTGTCTTAATGTCCACTTTAAACTCAATACTAGTCTTGCTGCAAACCTAGAGGGCAAGCAACCCAGCGTATAGTTCCAGAGACTTAAAAAAAAAAACCCAACCCCAAACAAATCAAAAAACAACCAACCCTGCAAAATCCTCATAAAGCACCTATCAAAGTGATTTCAATCCAGTGATCCGGTACAAAGTCAAAGGATGTAAGCTCTTCTAATCCCACACTTTCAGCTCCTGCAGGCTCCGGCCGCCGTTGCCAGGGCCCGGCTGACACCTCCTCCAAGGACGGGAGCCCCGCAGCTCGGCTGTGCCTTGCCACGCAGCTCTTCAGCCGTTTGCGACCTGACAGCTGTTGGCTTTGGATTTACACGCTGCAAAAACAACTCAGGAGGCAAATAGCATGAACGGCACCCCGTTCCGGTCTGGGAGGTTTTATTACAATGAGTTTAGCTCTGGGCAAGCTGCCGTAATCAGCACTTTTTTGACAGGTATTTTACTTTTCTGCCACAGAATACCTAACACTACTGAAGGCACTCACTGCCACATTAAATACTGCTGCTTTATTTAAAAAAATAAAGTAAAAACTACCTATTGTTCTCCTGCTAACAAAGACTGACTTTATCCTTCAATATAATCCCTCCAAATCAATTAAAACGCATTCAGCAGGTTGAAAGGATACTAGTGAAGTATTAACAAAAGCCTGGTTTGGATTATGCAAAACTTCCACAGCAATTGGCTGATGCAAAGGTTTCAGTGGCAAAATATTTTCAAGACAAGCAAAATACAGCTAACACTTAAAAATATCTCTTATTCTCTTTTGCTCACTAGTTCGAGCAAGATACTAGGTCAAATCCCCACATCACAGACCTCTTTCTAAGGTTTACAAGTCAGTCTGTGAATAAAACGTGTGGTCTCTCAGAGTCATTCACAGAAGTCTCTGCAGCGCTGCCATAAACTGGTGCTTAGAGACAATAAACACAAAAAGGTCCAAATACAGAAGCAGCTCACATCTGCATATGCTCGGGTCCATCACAATCAACTGATGAACCTGTCTAGGACATGCTCAAACCTTCACTGGACTGAACCAGCATTCCTGAGGTTAGGGAAATAACCATGCCAGGCATCAATGGGTGCTGGAGACCTGCCAAGGCATTTGTCTGCATGTCTCACAACCTGCTAAAATGCAGCGATGGAGGGAGAAAAGATTTTTTTTTTTTTTTCCCCCTGCCCAGAAGAAGCTCCAGGAGGTGTCCCCTGCGCTAGGTCTGGTCAACAGACAGATCTTCTCACTGCTTCCTTGGCAAAAAATAAAAATTAGGATGAACTTTCATCTGACGAACAAGCCGGGGATCACACTGCTTTTGCATTTGTAGGGAGCTGCCTCTGATGTCTCACCCTGGGGCTTGATCAAACAAGGAAGAAAAAGTAGAGAATTTTAAAGACACTGGCAAGCGTCTGGTCTTTCAAAACGTCACTGCTAATCTTCACATCATCCAACCTGCTTAGTAATCAAGATAGAAGAACTATGCAAGTGCAAATTAGTGTCACTTATGTCCTGAAAACAAGTAAGAAACAAGATACGGAATAAGTATGCCCAAAACCAACATGAACTTTATTCTCCATGATCAAATGAGGGATTACTGAAGTTTGCTTCACCTCACACAAAAAAAAACAAAAACAAACATGAAGATATCTCCATGACATTTACTGTTTGGCTGAGCAGGCTAGTGCTATACTAAAAAGGACCACAGGAAGTGAGAACAGGAAGGTAAGGAGTGGCCCTCAGTTCCTCTAAGGATTTTTAGACACTGCTGAGATAGAAGACCCAACTCCTACAAGACTCAGGTTTTGGGGTTTTTTATTAATGCCCATTCACAGAAAAATCCAGAGGAGCACCAAGGTTATTTCTGGACATTATGCATCCCAATGACCTAATATGAGTAAATGGTATAAATTTATGGCATGTCAAGCATTCCAGGCACATGATAGACATCTAAAGAGCCCCATCATCAGTCGCAAGACACCACACGCCAACCTGGGGCATCTCTATCTTTTGAGAAAGAGGACAGCGGCACCGGGAGCCTGCAAACGAGCAACCTCAGCACAGGATTCTCAGAACATGAAGAACTTCCAGCAATTCCCTGAACCGCTGAAGCACAACAGGGAGGTGGCCGACTGATACACAGGCACTACGAAGTTGTCCAAGAGCTATAAACTCTTACTCTCCTGGGGACTAACCCAGATTTGCCTATTTCTCTAATGGTAGAAGAATCGCTCACTACTTAATACCTGCGGTACGTGATTATATGCTGATGATGCCAGTTCCTTGAACACCGCAAAGTGCTGGAGGGTTTGTTGTTAAATTGACAGTTTTGCAGGAGTAATCATTGTACTTGCCTAGAAAAAAAACCAAACCCAGAACATTCCCTATATGGTGAAAGGTAACAATGATAATAGCAGGTGTTTCATATTAGACTAAAACTAGCAGGAATTAAAAAAAAAAAAGAAAAAAAACACTCATGCCCACTGTAGTGACCAACTTCCATATTCCAAAAAACCCTGCAAGTATTTACTTTCTGTGTCCAGAAAAGTATTTTTTTAAATAAGCTTTTTTAAGGCCTTTTTGTAATATTGTTTCTTCACTAATGATTTTTAAAAATAATCAGCTTGACAGAGACCTTACAACTTAACAGTAATTCTTAGCTCAACCGAACCAGCAAGAAAAGGAATGAGCACAATACGCCAGAGGAACGTAAAATGTACTAACCAGATACGAAAACAGCTATAATAGTGAAATCCATGCAAGTATGTATCAGATCATCTGTTTAACACTGTGAAATTTGTGACACTTTTCCATTCAAGAATGCTCTTCACATGACACTTACCCTGAACTCTCAAAAGCATGTATTATGCACAGCCATAGTGCAAATGAGAAAATTAGGGCTCTAAATCCATCTATTCTCCATTAGCTTCAAAAGTATAATGTATAATAATAATTTTTTTTCCCCTTTAAATTAAATTTCATCAGTCATTGTCCTTTAAAAGAAAGATACAAACATATGGTCAGATATTTTTCTGTATACAGCATCATCATTCTTACGGTAAAATTAATAGGTCTTCCAAGCATTTTTTGCTAAGTAGCCAAAATCCAAAAGTAAAGACTGAGCAAATTACAATACTAATACTAATTTATTAAGCTACTTTCAAATGTGTTCAGCTTCCCCTTTTCTCTGTTTGCAGCATTATACGACCATTTGATAAAACAAGATTGCAGATGTTCAACCCTTTGTTTACTAAGATAGCGTGGCCAAAAACGAAATGGAAGGGACAGCACTAGGGCTACCTCACCTTACCAGGAGTAACACTGTGCTGGAGCAGTTGCTGCTGCAGGAAATTAAATAGTAGAAGCCCTGAAGGATGACATTACTGGTTTGCTCTGCAATCCAGATGCTCAAGAAGGCAGGAGCGAGAGCCTTGGAGAGCTGCTACCACCTCCCTTCTGTGAACCACTTTATACCTTTCCCACTACTTTGTCTTCTGGGCTATGCAATACGTTTTCTTATACCTGCCATCCATATGGAGACTTGGACATGTTACGCTGAGCCAAACGTACTGGCCACTCTTGGTATAAACTAAGCGTGCCACATCTGTATCGCTACCAGCACTAATTCTGCTGCCTTTTGAGGCAGTGATCAAACTCAAGTTGCCCTGCTGCAAGCAGAGGTTCATCACAGCCAAGCACTTCTGAACATACTGTGGGTTCAACGAGACAAATAGAAGCTCTCAACTTTTACTTGCAGGTTGTCCTGTAAAACTCTCTCATGACCGGTATGCCTATCTCACAGCAAGTTTTTGTTTGTTTGTTTGTTTTTAACTTTCCTAAAGCAGGTGCTTTTGAAGACAAGCGCCACAAAGTTTGGTCTTTGGGATTGCACTCTAAATGACAAAAGCTAAAAGGCTCTGATTAATCAAAGGGATTTTCTTTTTTCTATCAGAAGGTCAACTGTTTCACACATCTACTGTTGGAAAGAACAAATCCAGGCAATATTTTCCATTCTCTGCTCTGACTCTAAGAAATTGTGTGACACTTATAACCACAATATAAAAGCTCATTAATACTATATATGCTGACCTATATAAAAAGGGTTATTGGCTTAACACAATAGGAGATGCTGTTGTGGAAAACAGGCAAGGAAAGGAGAGAATGGCTCAAGATAAGCCATGTCCCCACAAACACTGGCTCAAAGGATGAGATCATTAAACAACAGTATTAAAAGTGGCCAACATTTTTCACCTCCTGTCTGCTCATTTAAAAACTATTTTAAAACTGCAGAATAAAAGCCCAGCAAACACCCCAGTACATTTTAAAAGGTAATTCTCTCTTGAAGGGCTGAGAGCAGGCAGGGAGTGGGAGAAAGGTTTATTTTAGCTAAGCTAATCTGACAGACTGGCACCTACTCAGAGGTGTCAGAAGAAGTCTGGCGCGTCCACGCAACCACCAAGAGCAGCAGTAAATCCTTAAGGAAGACAGGGCTGCCTATGCGTTATGTTCGCTTTTTAAATACACCTCTAGAAGCTTTCTTTTCAAAGAAATGGTTTAAAGCAAGCTCCCCAATCAATGTGCTCTGAAGAGCGTTACTTCCACCGCTTGACCTTGGGGTTTGCCAAGACTAGTTAGTGCTCAAGGCATCGTGCCCGTGGGGCAGCACCAAACATGGGGTGAGAAATAAACCTGCCTGCCAGCCTAAGTGGATTTCATATTTACACCCAATGCCTCCTCCTAAAACCCATCTTTAGCCTAAATAGCCTTTTTTTTTTTCTTCTATATACATACAGTGAGCAATCCTATCTCCTCTCAGGTTTCGTTTTTCTAGGCCGAAGCCAAGCTCTTCCAGGCTACTTGTACAAAGGCTGGCCAATCGCTCCCCCATCATCTAATTACCCTCCCTTGACCTGGGGCAGCTTCAACTCATCTTCCTAAATACAAGCAGGACACCTTCGTTCTTTGCTGCTCCCAAATGATGAGGCTGAGCGTATAGAAGAAATTAATATCATCCACCCTTAAGCACATGACATTTTCCTGAAACCAATTAACAGCAAAGGAAAGCGGTGCTTCTCACATAATAATCCAGTCCTCCCCCGGCCTTGGCAATGTCTCTTGGCTTTGGAGTCAGCAAATTTATTTAGCATGCTTCTAAATTCTTCTGTAAAGGCTGCTAATGAAAATATTAAGTAAGGCATGATTCGATCCTTGAGGAACTCCAGCAGTAACTTCTTATGTTCAGCAGAATGAAAAAGATAACATTGTATCACTGTGAGTTTATCAAGAACGACAGTATGAAAGACTTCAGTCTTTAAAAAGGTATTTTAAGCACCTTAAAAACCCTTCTTGCAGGATACAGGATTACCATGATGCAATCAAATTATGCCCAATTATCTCAAGTATTTTGAGCATTTGTGCCAGCCACCCACCCCAAAGAAAAACAGAAACTGAAATAAGACTGTTCAACACACACAGATGCAGCAAGACCAGCAACTACTTTTATTCAAACTAACCCGAAAAGGCGGCCATCATCAACTTCTGGTTCTCCCGAGAGGTCCCTATCATCCACGCGAAGATGCTTTTTTAGCACCACAAAACAGCTTGCAAAGCACAGATCCCCTATGATACCGCAATTAACTCATTTCCTATACTGGAATCTTTTATACAGTGAACAGCATTTTAATTAATACTTTATATGTATACTCCTCCAATAGGTTAAACCTTAATTAAAATTAAAAGTGCCTGATAGCATCTTATCTGGTTACAGATGCATTTTTTAAAAATTTGTGGTGATGATATAGCAGCCACATTAAAAGGGATACATATTTAATTTTACTTTTTTTCAGTTCAGCATAACACTAAGAAAATTAATTCAATCTGCATTTACACTCACGGAATCTGTCTCCTGTTTCTGTAATAACCATTTTTCCTTTGTTTCAAACACAAATTTTACAAAACTGTTTTGGACTTTGCCCTCTCTGACCATCAGAGATTTGCTGATGCTTAATCTCATATTTCATTAGTTATTGCTTAATTAGAACTCCATTGGAAAGAAGTTGAGTAAAAATGGACCGTTTAATTATCGTGAGACATGAAAGAGGCAAAAAGTTCTTTGTAATGCAAGCTGCTCCTCAGCAAATTTTTATCATGTTTATCAGGTAGACATCATACATGACTACCTTCTATCTATATTTCAGCTCTTCATCTCCTCATGCAGCTCTTCAGTCAGCACATCTGCCACTACTCCTACATTCACCTTCACACAACTCGCCTGGCATCGGGGAACACCACCATCCCGCTGTTGGGAGACAGGTTCACGCAGTCCATGAACACCACCACCAGACACTTCCCAGGCCCCACCTCGTGCTTTATCTTACACTTTACCCAAAAGACCAGCACAGCAACCACAGGACAAGCTCCAGCAGCACCTTTTGGTCACGTAGAGTATGCACAGAAGTCCTTTTTAAACCTACCAGAGTTTCTTACAGCTCTAAAGCAAGCAGGGCTTCTCCAGTACTAGCACTACCCTTAGATACTGACTAAAAAAAAAAAAAAAAAAAAGTTTATCTTGATTCACTCATTCATTTTCTTAACTGCAGCCTTTACTGGTTATAGCCACCTAATTAAAGAAACTGATACATTTACAACGCAAGCACAGAATAACCAAGTTTACCTATTACATGCACAACTAAATACAGAATTGTTTCAGTACTTCCCCACCATCCTTGTTCAGGAACCATTTATGCACAAATGCCAAATTACGTTCTGTTTTCGGGCTTGGGCATCTGAGTATAATTTCAGCTACCCAATCAATAACAAAATGTGCTCAAAACCAGCAATTTACTTGAGAAGCATTCACAAATTTCAGTCGTGTCTAAAACTACTGTCTGAAAGGCTTATTCATGAATTGTAAATTAAAGTGTTACTGCTTTATATTATGCAAATAGCCAAATTCTAGCATTGTAACAGAAGCAATGAGCTTGTTATCCTGTCAGTCCTGCAAGCAGACAGACACCCTCTTAAACGCACGATTCCCAGAAGTGCTTGTGTGTTGCATTAACTGTACTAGTTTTGATACTAATGAAAGATTTACCACTGACTTAAATGAGATGAGATTCACCCAACAATGAGCACTTCTGAGAAGCCGACCATTTATCTGTAACTCCGTACGCAAACAGTATTGTCATACTTAACATAAATGCTCTCATGGGAATTTTTATTAACAAACACAAGATATCCAATGAAATTGAGCGAAAGAAAAGTAAGATACCAGATATCAGGATCTTCATTAAAAAACCCCAAACACACACACAATGCATTCTCAAAACACAACAAGTAGGCTTGTTCAGTTGTTCAAGAACTAGCTTTGGTTAGATAAATTATATAGCCAAACAGTTGTATGTGAAAAACAAAGAGTACTGCCTTAAATTCAGATCATATACATCCCAACAGTCATCCCTCATGGAAAAATTATGCATATGGTGCATGTGGGTGGACTGAGACCACGAAGGGATGAGCGTTACCTCGTTGCAGCTCTGTAACGCAGGCCAGGGTGGAGGGTTCAAAGGAGGCTGGGCGCTTGTCATATACATCAGCACATAAATCAGTGTATCGGTATCAGCAACTCCAGTCACATGGATCCAATTAAATCCTACAAAGTTACCTCATCCCTGCACCATTCAAGAAGGCGTCTTCAGACAGACGCTGCCTCCCACCCGCTCCCGTTCAGGGAACCGCCTGGACATGAGGAGAGGCTGTGCCGGGGCATGCTGATCGGCACACCACACCACCCGGCATGCTGGGGCATGACATTCCCACCTGCCACAGAGCAGATAGCGTTGAACGGCGAGTCTGACACTTGCTCTGTTTAAGATGCAGTACAGTACAGTACAGATGTGCCTTCTGCAACAGGATTACATGCGTACCATGTCACTAGGGACAACTGCTCTGCTGCTACCACATAGTGTCCTGGCCTGCCTGAAAAGCAAGGCATAAATAAATCCAAGAATAGTTCTGCAAGCAAACAGCATTCTGACAGCAGGAACACACCCAAGACCCAGTACAACCTATTTCATCCCACAGCAGTTAGCATTATGTTTGGTTATATTCAATCCTCTTTTTTGTCCTCATTTAAATTGATTACATTGTACAAAGAAGTACTCAGTTTTAATATATTTGGTTCTTTAATCTTTTCCACCACATTATGCTACTTTCTTCATAACTTGTGTTACAGAGCAGCTTCCAACATTCATGCGCTTTTGTTCAGAACAGAGGTTTCAAACATTTCTGTCATGTCGAATCAAAAAAAGAAAGAGCTAAGCTCTAGTGTCTTGGGATACTAAAACATCGACAGTATTTGCACGCTACAGCTGAAAACAACACAATGATGAAGCATCAAGTGGTATTTCTATCAGGAGACAGGGGCAGCAGAACTAAGGCTCAGACACAAGGCAAGGTACCGGTATGAAACTCAATAAGCCCCTTCTGTTTCCTCTCATTTTTCACAGCTATAAATTAAATATTCATCTATATAACTTGCTTTTGGGTTTGTTTTAAAAGCAGCTAACAGGGTTTGCACGGCTTGCAGGCTTCTGCACATTATGCATGAACAAAGCAGTTGCCACCATCATTAGAACCACAGCAGCAGCAGAGGTACCATCAGACACGATGTTGGAAAAAAAGGCTATTTGCATGTATTTTTGTTTTCTGAAATATCAACACATGCAGAGCTCTGGCCTGCAATCTAAATGACACCAGGGAATTGCTTCCTTTTAAAATGCATTGATTCTGCTCAAGTGAAAAGTTTTCTGCTGATGGGTTTTATGTGCATCTAAGCTGAGCCAAGCAAGCTCAAGACAATCTAGCAATTCCATCATTTACCATCTTACAGTAAAATATGGCTTTTTGCTTGTTCCTAATTACATTCTCAGACTGCACAACAGATTTATCTATTCCCTGTGCCTTATAATTGACAATACTGTTATAATATTTAGTAATGTATTCCCATACCTTAAAAAAAAAAAAAAAAAAACAACAGAAAAGGAACAGTGACTGCAGAACAAGAAGATACTGACCATCCTTCCACAAACACTTGAGCTGAGTGGACTTACACACCAGCATAAATCAAACAGGCACAATCCAATTTAAATACAAGTCCTGCAAGGCTTTTTCATTAGTGCATTGTTTATGCTTTTGTCATCTTTTGACTAATTTTATTACATAATGCTGAGAGATTTACTATATTACATTACAGCTCAGCTAGTCATAACAGAATTAAAAAAGTTAATTTTGTTTCTCTGTTTTAGAAGCTTGAGAGTATATTACATCTTGCTGGTTTTCCATCAGTGCATTTTTCTCAAATTCCACTTTTGTTCCCTCTTCCAACTCTACATTATGAAATACATCCCCCATGTACTATCGCTATTTTAAAAAGCATACCTAAGAACGCTTCCATTCTTGTGTACGCTGTCTCTCAAAAAAATCATATAGTTTTAAATTTCTTAGCTGCTTCTCTCTTTTGCCCCAACCTATTTTTTCCAGGGTCTCTGCTCAAGCAGTAATAGCTCAGCAGTTCAGCACTGACCTCACAGAAAAGAGATACAGAGCCACTGCCTTCATATTTCCCTGACTTGAAACAGCACAAATAATTCCACTTAAATTGGTGAGATACATTTATGGCCCATTTTTGAAGATGAGAACATAATTCTGGTGAGCTATTACTAGCTTTTTGTCTTTTTTTATTGTCTTCCTTAAACAGCTGCTGCTGAACACTGTCAGAGGCAGGATGATGCTCTGCCCCGAGACTGCTGTGCTTGGGAATGAATCATGACATGCCCCGTCGCAGAGAGGAGCAGCGCAAGGAATAAACCTGCTGTTGAACATTACGTACACATTTATCTCCATTTCACTGTTTAACTGTGGGTTTTTTTTTTCCTCTTTGTTTTATTCATGAGTGTTCTGTTCATATTTCTTAGTTCCTCAGCAGCAATACACAAAAGGGCCCAGCTAGGGTCCAGAAAAGCATCCAAAGCAAAGCAAAGGCTCCCGTGCCCCTATCACCAAACTAGAGTCTTGCTTAGAAATTCAAATCTGGTGTCTCGTATATTAATGTATGAAGAGGTTTTGGCCCAGAAGACTGCACAATGTGCATCACGTGGAGAAGAACAGAATAAAACAGAATGATAGGAAGACAACCATCACTATACGCCACCACCACATCAAGCACATATGCACACAAAGCAGCACATTAAAAAAACCTAGACGCCAAGTTACTGATAAAAACACCTTCTGCAACACATGGCAGATGATATACCTTGGTCTTAAGGCTTTTCTTGCCTTTTATTTGCAACTCATTTAAAAAGGACTGCTCAGGGGGGGTGGTGGTTCCAGACTAATTACTTCCAGATTGTGTCAGATTTTCCCACATACAGAAACAAGTGGCATGCTGAATTTTGGTCAGATCAAGGCGTTTCCACCAGCTGCTTCACAACCACTTAGAGAAACCCATCTGGACGCAATTATGACTTTACTGCAAAGTTTTTGTTGTTTTTTGGGGGGTTTTGGTTTTTTTTTTGTTGTTGTTGGTTTTTTGTTTTTTTTTTAAACACTGGACCACAGAAATCATGTTCCTCATTCAATTCCCATTGAAGTAAATAGGGTGGTTTCCACAGACTTTGATGACTTTTGGATAAGGTCCCATAAAAAAAAAAAAAAAAAAAAAAAAAAAACCTCTCTTTCTCCAGGGGAAAGGGGTTAATCTCNAAAAAAAAGAACTCTCTGTCTACCAGGGAAAGAGGTTAATCTCTCATGCTTAAAGGTTGCACATCAAAGAGCTCTGAAGTTGCACAGGATTGCTGTACACCAGCATTGGTTTTTAGGTGGCATATTACAATGTTCCAGTCATAGTTTAAAATGAAAAATATTTATATAAAACACATCTCCAAGATATGACTAAGGACTTGGATTCAAAAAGACTAAGCCTTTCTCAGTGAGGTAGCAAGTTGTCAATTCAAATAGATTAGCCTTTAAGTTAGAAAAAAAAATACAAAACCACTAATCTCATTCATGAATTTTCTTTTCCCTACAACTAAGATATAGCAAACCATTATCTGAGTAGGCTTTATGTTTATACCTTCAATTTTTCACAAAGCGTAGTAGAATGTATTCATACATATTTTATATCCAGTTGATGTAGTTAAAGGCAAAACTGTTTAAATGCCCTAGGGACAGGGGAATCCATTAAGCCCTTTTCCCAAGGTGAGAGTTACAGCCGCCACGCAGAAGGTTTTCAGCATGGTCCTCTTTGGGAGATACTAATCCCAAGAGGCACTTTGAAAGAAAATACTTGTTTGCCTGAAAGACCTCTACAGAAACCTTGCATCCAAATTCAGACGTAAGTTGTGCCATCTGTGGTAAGAGTGTCTTTGCAACAGTCAGGCCCCATAAGCTCTTTAACAGAGAGCATAGCTTGTAAGTCACGTGCGTAACAACCACAGATGCACATTAAAAACATATTTCTTCTTTGCTCAAGCATGTACAACCACCAAAATCATTAAGGAAAGTGAGAAAGGTATAGTTTTACAGTAGTCACAAGCTATCATAGGTGTCAATAACCTACAGACTTCACAGCTTTGCTTTTACCCAGAAAAATTTGAAGCATCTTCTGTTTTTCTGTATAGCCGTGATGCCCCATCCCTGGAGGTGTTCAAGGCCAGGTTGGATGGGGCTTTGAGCAACCTGGTCTGGTGGAAAGTGTCCCTGCCCAGGGCAGGGTGTCTGGAACTAGCTTTAAGGTCCCTTCCAACCCAGACCATTCTATGATTTTAGCTAGGAAAGCAACTGCCTTAATGAATTCCATAAACTGTACTGGAAAAAGAGGTTGGGGATGAGACTTTGTTCTGCCTACTAAGAAGTTTCTCTGCCACTGTTTTTCCTCCTTCTCACACACCCATTCTCTGAAGTAAACACACATTTCACCTATTCAAGATACTTACAATGAAATATGTAACAACACTATATTCTACCTTTTGTTAGAACTGTGTTGGCAGTGTTGGTTTTAACTGTATTAGGTTATAAACAAAGACTGAGTAGGTTCAATCAAATATTCTTAGCAAAGCAGTTTTTCTTCAAAGTTTAAAATTCAACAAGTGGGAGAAGATTGCCTTAGCAGCCTTTTAATAAAACTAGAAACCAGCTCGCTTCTTTCATTAGCAATGGACCTACTCCTAACATATTATCATGCTGAAATACAAACTGCCAGCACTCTTCTCAGGCATGCCAGCAATGATGCGGCTGTTTCATTCTGAATATGACAACTGATGTTTTGCATAGACTGGCTGAAAAATGAAAGCAAAAACCAGCATAAAGGAAAAAAAACCTCAGTGAAACATTTCAAGAGCACACAGATAGTTGAGAATCTAACGAACTCCACAACTGACATTAAGCACGCATTAGTAAAGGCACCATATACGAATTATTACATAGGAATTTGTAAAACCCGTCTACTTACATAGTTTTAAGTTTCTGTAATTCTCACATAATTCTATAACATTTGCAAATTAAATAAAGGATTAGGGCAAACTAAAATTGCAATACTGAATAATCCTATACATAATTGTTCACCAATATGTGGCTTCAAATCAGGCCATAGTTAGTAACTTTAAGTTACCAGACTATGGGAAATTAGATGATGGTTTCATTCCTTGGTGACAATTGGCATCTTTCTTTTCACTCTAAAAACTTGGAGATTATTACCTGCAAAACTCTCCTCTCTACCTATTCTTCCAACTCCGTGAGAAATAAAAATTACTTTTTGCATAGTGTAAGATTTAGCTAGGGCCTAGAAACGAACCTGTAACAGCAGAAGACAGACCAGTTGGACTTGCATAGACTGCAGTGCAGGCTAGGAGAGAGCAGGGGAGGAAAAGATGGGTTTTATTTATAAATTCACATAAGCTGCTGTAAGATTAACCTAAAGCAAAGCTCCACCCTCCTCCCCCAGCAATTTTTCAAGCATCTTCAATAGCCATTTATTGGATACGCCTTAATTTGGGGAACCTAAGTCTATGGCTTAGCATGTCATATTCTGGACATGCTAGTACAGAAATTAATGTATCAAAGTGGATTTTTTCTGATAGTTGGTAAGACTAATTATGTACTTACAGAATTAAGTAACTTACTACACACATTTCCTAAAAGATGTTTCAATAGTTGTTTTTTTTTTTTCAGTGAGTAAAAGACAGCATCACACAAGTGCAATAAATTGTGTAGGCAAATACCACAGGCCAAGTTGTCAGAAAGCAAATGTTTTAAAGTCTAACAAGTGAATAAAATGTCATTAAAACCACGGATTTTGAGAAGTAGAAATAAGAAAATGCAAAATTGTTCAATAACCAAGGAAAGCATCAGTGTAAAGAAAGCCCTAGTGTGTGCAGCCACAACAGTTTTTATTTGCTTGTTTCCCTGCTGGTAGCAGTGTAATAGCGTTGATGATGTTCAATATTATATCAGTTTTTCACATGTGTATCATATCTGAAAAACACAAGAAACTGCAAAGGATGAAAACACATTCCACCCAAACCAAGAGAATTTTACCTTTGATTTAATGAAAACAGTATTTCACTCTGAGCTGAAGTGATTTGTCCCACGTGGCACAAGTCAGGAGCAGAGCTGCTGGTTGTAATCCAACTCCCTTGACTCCTCTTCTCCTAACTTACCCTACCAGATCACTTACCTGCCTGTTTTAGTACAGAACAAGGCACGTGTTACAGTATAGATTAGCTCTGCTCCACTGTCAGTCATCTGTCCTCCTCTGAATGTAGTGCAATACTCCACGTAACTAAGAAATGACCGCAGCTTTCATATTTCACATGGGGAGCAGGAAATCAATACACACTGCAAAGAGCATAGAAAATCCTTTGGCCTGACCGTGTTTGACTCAAATTGCAAAACCTTTTGCAGATTTCTCAAGAATTGAAGTCTTCAGTTTTCTCCCAAGCATTGCTGTAACCGATCAGAGCATCGCTAAAGCTTCAGCAGGGTAAGAACCAACTCATCCCAAATGCCCTATAGGAAACGCACTGACAATATCATGCAAATACCATGCCTTTCCCACCCAAATCTGCAGCCAACAGTTTTCACTGCACTTGTCCATAGAGCACATGCATTTTGCTAAGGCTCAGTCATTTTAGTTTTTAGTGGTTACCTGTAACAGACCAAATTCTGCTTGCATTTTTCTCCACATGAGCAGCTCCAGTCACTGCAAGGAATTACTGATAGAAGAAAGCAAGCAGAACTTGCCCCAGTTTCCTTAACTGGCTAGATTGAAAATCTGTCCAATTAACCTTCTTCAAAAAAAAAAAAAAAAAAAGCCTACTAATGCACTGAATATTATAGCTCTACTGCACGTAGCACGGAAAGCCTCCTGGCCAAACCTGCAAAAGATCCTTTAGAGAATAGTACTGGGGGCACTGGGTTTTTGCCATTTACTTTCGGTCACTGTGGGGAGGGGGTCACACGGGTGGGATCTGGTGGGTTTTGTTTTGTTTTTCTTTTAGGAACAGTTGTAAATATTAATAGATGTATACCTTCAAGATAAAAAAAAAAAACTGCTGGGAAAATTCACACCAACGGACAAGTTACTGTTAAAGAATGTAACTTAAGCATAAATTTATCTGCTAGGTTAACTGGAACGTGAGCTTTGCAACACACAGATAAAGTATTGAGATTAGCCACTGCAAAACC
Source organism: Ibidorhyncha struthersii (assembly GCA_013398815.1). NCBI lineage: Eukaryota > Metazoa > Chordata > Aves > Charadriiformes > Charadriidae > Ibidorhyncha > Ibidorhyncha struthersii. Next base: position 308,717 of record VZSZ01005823.1, read on the forward strand.
ACAATAACTCATCTCAAACGAGTCCCTTTCCTGTATGGGAAGGGGTTCGGTGTTCAAACATCCTTACTGATGCATCTTAGGTACAGAAGTCCTTGTTTTCTGTCAGCAAGCAGAAGCTACGTAATTATCCTCCCTTCCCTGTAGCATCTACATTATCCAAATTCTCTGATGTCAGGGGACTAATTTCCACTAGATTCATAAAGGGTGTTTGGCTTTTGCCTCTAAAAAAAAAAAGAAAACTGGTAAATGAATAAGAAAATTTTAAGTAGAGAATGCGAGAAACACCGTATTCTTGAAGATCAATCAAGCCCCACAAAACCAACTACAAGAGACTGTCAAGGAGATAATAAAAGCTGGCAAGCTGCTTCTTGACTTCAGCTGCCCCTTGGTGACATGAGAGAGTTTTCAATTTTTCTCAAGACAGTGCAAGTTATGCTTCAATGCTTTTGAGTGCCAGCGTTATTAAAGACTATGTTGTTACCAGCTCCTATAGCCAGCGCAAAATTAATATTCAAACTGAGAAGATTGTCACAGTTGCTCCACCAGAGTTTGCATACAAGGAAAACAAGTGTTACAGAACAGGAAAATTACATTAACTGTGTTCTCAAATTGCCGCTCTGAACATTGCATACTAATGCATTAATATTTGTTTTTAAAATAAGCATCTGATACTGGAAGACTGGAAGAGAGCACAAAAGCAGATGCTACCCAAAGCAACATGATAGTTCAGGAAAAGGAAGGCTGCAGTTCACAGGCGTCTGTCCATCCACGCTAAGGTAACACGGACATTAAAACCAAACCTAGTTAGGGCAAGGCCAAAGGGAAGACTCTTCACAAGTGACTGGAAAGAAAGAAAGATGGAAAATTGTTTCAGAGCCAAACTTGTGGGCAAGTATTTAAAATACAGGTTAAAGCCAACTCTCAATTTCATAGCAGCCAACAGATTCTGAGTGTACAGGCTGTGTACCTGTAACACCAATGACAATCATTCACAGGGAACAGGTACATACAAAATATAAACCAGTTTCTTTATTTTTTAATAACATGCTGAATGCTCCCGAGTTATCTGAGTAAAAAGTACTTCAAGGTCATCGTACTTCACTCCTCCTAATGTTTCCCTTAACTGCATTATTAGTTTTTTGTGCCAAGATGCATCCCAGCACCGCTTCCATACTTGACACCATCTCCATCAAGAAACTTAAAGTTCAGAGCCAATATAAGGAGGCAAAAACAATCTTATTTCCACATGAGAAGATTCTATTCTATGTTGTATTTCTTTTACAAGCCTCTTTTTTTAAATAAGTGAAATTACATAAGCAATACAATAGTTTACACAGAGCAGTGCAAGATTCCTGAACACCACCTTTCCTGTCTTCAGGACAGCACTGTAATTCAGCCGTGGTCCAATTAAAAATTACCTGTTTCAGTTCTGTTATAGCACTAAGCCTTAATACTTATATTTTTTTAAAGTAAGTAGTTTATGACTAAGTGGAACAAGCGACTGAAAGGACCCAAGCATCGCTAATTTGAATGATTCACATATACCTATGTGTATTATTCAAACTAGTAATATTTTACCTAAAAATAGGTTAAAAATTATATTCTTCAATTGTAAACTAAATACTTAAATTTGCTCAATTTCCCCTTTATAAAAAATACAATTCAGTTGCTCTTTCAATTTTATTGAAAAGTTATAATTAATATTTAGCAAGCCCAAAAGCAGTTTATCACTTAAAGCAGCAGGACTGACAATTTACCTCTCGTCCCGAAAAGGACTGTTGCAACATACTAAGTTCTTTTATTGATAAAGCATGAAAGAGCTTTTTTTAATGACAAGCCACCAGGTCAGTAAACCGCTGCCACAGATACCATTATTCTCATCTAATACCACTGGAGAGATGGAGAACAGCAATGGAAGTTATAACTCTGTGGCCATACTCCAGGGAATTCACAGTAGCACAAGTAAGTCATTTTACATTATTCTGGATCAATTCTATTTTTCTTAGGGACAATTTTGTATAAAAATCCAGAAACAGAAGAGCCAGACCCATAATTATGCTCTCCAAGGGAATGAATGCTTTGTAATGCAGAGACAGATGGCTTCGTTTCATATGCTGCACTCCCCCTTCTTTTCAAAGTTCTGCTGTGATCTTATTGTATGGGCTTTTTAACTTGCTTGTTTGCATCTGTCGTCATATTTCGTGAGCTCTGTAGCGGCTGAATGGAAAAAAACATTTATTTTTTGAGATGGGAGCAGATTTTGCCTATTTATCATAATAATCCTCTCAATTGGGATACAGCTATTTTCTCATTAAGAAAAATTCAAAGTGTAACATGATTTTATTGCTCTGCAGTCAACAAAGCACAATGGAGCGTTGTTTTAAAAAACAGAATAATGCTTCTGGATCAATAAAGGTCACAGCTACACAGGTAAACTACCTCCAAAATGTGCTAGGTGACCTTTTGTCTCTGAATAAACCTGTCCATGTCCACAGCTAATTGGAATAACCTCATCTCAGCCAAATAAAACAACCTTTTGCCACTGTGTAAGAGCTGCAAGACCCAAGCTGAACATCAGATTAGTATTTCCCATAATGGTCTTGTCATCTGTCTCACCTTTATTTGCTTTAAAATAATCACATCCAGTTTATTTTGCACGTGTACTCCATTTATGTCATTGGTTTCCATGTGCCCAGGAGCCATTAGACTTTTTATTAGATACAAAAAATTAAATTAAAAAACCCAGAAATTAAACACCAGAAAGAATTTTGCTGTCAGTTTCAAGGCAGAGCAGTTCCTTTTAGAGAAACCATAACAGTTTTGTCTCCACAAACCTCTTTTCTCCCCTTGCACCCAATCTGCCAAGCCACAGCAATCCTGCAGGCTCCCTCAGCAAAGCGCTGCTGCACCCTTTTCAAGCGATTTCGTACCGGAGAGGATGCACCCTTTGGCTACCGCAGCTCATTGCAATTTATTTTTGGGGCCCAAATTCCACTTCTCCCCTTGACCTATGCTACCCTAGAAAACTGATTTCCCTCCCCAAAAGGTGGCACCCAGACACTTTGGGGTTTGCTGGGACAGACATGATAGGAACATTTAGACAATTTCTCCTTCTTTCCCCTCATCTGCCCCCAAATCAGAGGAAAGCCAGCAAAGTTGTGACTTTGCAGCACTACTAGCACAAAGTGCCTCCCGGAGCTACCAGCAGTGATTTACCAGGAAGCAAATTTGAAATGTGCATTCTGTGTGTGCGTGAATGGGCACAAGCCCATGGAGGAAAGGTTTCACAGCCGCCACCCCACAGAAAACACCCGTTTGCTTTGAACAAAAATTTGCATTAACAACTGAAAAGCTGTCTTCTCCCTTCACCCAAGTTTATGTGCCTGTTTTTATGATGTTAAAACACAGAGTATTTCAAAATGTTGTTAGATCCCATAATCTCCACCCCCATCGTGGCTCAATATAAGCTCCATGAATAGTTTCAACTTTGACAAAGATAAATATTGATAAAGATAAACACTTTGGAGCCAAGAAAGGTGTAGAAAATCCACTAGGTGTAACACCGGGCAAGAACTAGCCTAGTGCAAGAGGAGTAACCCATACGAGCTGCAGCAGGATCTCGCCTTCTCAAACCAACTATAGCAAACTGGAAAGTCTACCAATCTGACACAGTCTGTAAATAGAGATTACTCAGATATATTAAGTGAATAATATAAAAAACATCATTGCATATCATGCAACAGTAATATTTCCTTAGCAACTGTACAAGTAAAAACTTTATTTATTGCAAAGAAAGAGTAAAACTTTGATCTTTCCCACAACAACTAGGTATTAAGCTTATGCAGAGTACGCTGCAATATCCAGATTTTACAGTCAGTATTTCAGCTAGTATGACAAAAGGCACTTGAAGGGTTGCTAAATCACATGTCTTTCTCTCTCTACATATATACCTATCTATATAAAAATTTTGTGCACAGTATAAAGTTTCCAGTAATGCTGAAGTCCCACTTTGATAATTTTATTTTTAATCTCTTTCCACCTTACTCTCTCAAATCGAGTAGAGGACATGTCAACTACCAGGCTTAATTTCTGTTCTCATTAGCTTCTACATTATGCAGATGTCAGGTCAGGAAAAACCGTATCAGGTAACCAAAAATTAGTAATAATTAACCAATAGCAGTGCAGATTGCCCAAAGAGACCTATTCCTTCCAAGTGGTAAATTATTTTTTAATTATCCCATTGAGATGGAGACTTCTAATTGCAAATACTCTAAGCAAGCAAAAATATACACTGGGGAAATCCCAGATTATTAGCAACTGTGCAACTTTCTACATAGGTTTTGCAAATAACAATAGATCTTTTTCAATTAAAAAAAGAATTTCCTGGAACACTTCTTCATCAATGCAGATAAGCCTGAAATTGAAGTGCACGAAGAGGATAATGGAATTGACAATTCAATTTTTAATGTCCAAATAAACAAATTTTTTCTATGTCAACAAAATAAATTGAAGCCAGACCTATTTAGAAGGTGCAGATAGAAGAAAATGAAATGGGTTTTGAGCAGCAGACGTATTTTATTAGCTTAAACAGTAGATGACGTCAATATACACCTATTTATTTTGCACTTGAGAGGCACTTCATTTGTTCCAATACAATTTTACAGCACCAGAATCACTCCTGAGCCCTTTACCCCACCTTTCTATTACAGGGAGAAAAGATGTTACTTAGTACCTGGGAACTTCAAGCTTTTTCCAGTATCCACAACCGTCGGACTAACACTAAAAGAAAGGAACTAACAAAGCCCCAAATTACCACTGGATCTCCAACAGCACCACAGTAATCAACATTTTGGAAAACACGTGTTTGCAACCACTATTGAGCACAGCAGCTTTAAATATCCACATAGTTTTGCTTTCAGCAAAGCATAGCACAGCCAGCCCAGCTCACAGGACAAAACGGAGGGGGAAAGCAGCTCTGACACTTGTTTTTTCTGGTTAAACCACAGAACTGCTGCTCAACATCCCTCACTTCATGCCCTAACAGTCCTTTAGCTTGGTCTTGCAGGGAAAGATATGAGTTCCCCACATCTGTCTCCTAAACAAACCCAGTTGCCTCTTGAGGGGACAGGCTGTAACTATCCCTCAAACTGAGCCAAATTAGAAGTATGTATTGATATCCTGAGCATCACTTTTGAGATGTTGCATCTAAGTAGATGATCACTGATTTTTTCCTTCCCCCCCAAGAATAACACCCTCAGGTAGCAGAAGACAGAAGTACTACTATACCCTCAGCACATCGATTTCTGAGGCCAAAACGCCTTGCAACAAGCATTTATTAAAAACGTCGGCTATAAAATCCTAATGGCTAATTTGTCACTTCAACATTTCATAACAAGCATTATCAACCTCTCCCAGGATCACAACAAACGAGGTTAGTACTAATGCGGTTCAGCCACAAACATTTCTATTAATAAGGCTCATGCACACATTTTCTACCTAATCAGCCATCTGTCACTGACTGGAGACTTTCCTCAAAGTTTGAAGGGTAGAGGAGAATATTATGCACTAAAGTTAGAAAAATCCAAAGTCCTATTGCATGGCTGCATTGGTTTTTTTAAACCAATGTCTTTGCTGCTGAAAGTTGGAAATGGTACCTAGGTGCAGAAGGTGCACAGATTTCAGCTCTGTGGGTGCAAAAGATAGTTTATAGGCCAAGTGAAAACCATAGTCAGCATCCAGTGAACTGCTGGCCTTGCAAACAGCCATGCTGCAGGAAGAAAAAAGTCAAGAATGTCTCCTGAGACAGAGTCTTTGGGTGAGGCAGGGCATACAATAAGCATTTAAAGATTAATAGCATGTTATTTTAAATTTCACATACAAACTCCGGCTGAAACGGCTGACAGTAAACCCCACGCATCCAAAAGAAATCAGGATTCTTCTCTAAATCTGTACACAACGTTATCAACCCTCAGCTATTTTTGAGGTTGCAATAGGCAGAGCAGTATGACGGCTACATCCATTTGGCAACTCTTTCCCCCAAAAAGTTGTTATTATAATAAAAAAAAGCTCAAAAATGTACAGTTTTCAATTGAGAGAAATAATGAGCAATTACCCTTTGCAGTATTTTCTAAAAACCACTTTAATATTCAGATTTTTACCTATCTTAATTCCCTCATTGCCACCCCTGCTTTTCAAACCTTTGTGCAGAAGAGAAACAAGGTCATTGTAAAGAAGTCACCATATGGCAAAAACCCTCCCATACACAATAGACCCATTTTAGCCCAATACTGCAAGCGTGACATTTAGATCCGGGGCCATCTTACTAACTTATCCCCACTCTCACTGGAGTGCTTATTTTCTCATTAGGCTATTAGAGGAGAAAAAAAAAAAACTATCAAGAGGCATGAGCCACATCTATGATCTGACCTAAAACCACACAAGCCGAAACATCTGTAATTAATTGGCTATTCAGTGTATTGTCCGACACACAAGCATGAAGACGACATGTTAATTGGAGAGGTCCTTTCAACTCCAATTTGTCCAGCTCCCATGGTTAGAAAAGACCCCTGAAGTCAGAGCAATTTTTTTTGATTGTCATTACTGTTATTCCAGTTCAAAAGTAGCCCCCAGAAAGCCTATAAAATGAAAAGAAAATTTGATTTCATCTGCATGAGATTCTTCCTCTTTTATATAAGCTTTAATGTAGCTCATAATTAGGCACCGCTATTTAAGCAAAAATTAATGAAATAAGAACAGGCCTCCAGATGAAGATTTTTAAAGTGTGGGTCAGTGACACAAAGGTTTTTTTTGTCGTGTTAACATATTTAATTCAGAGAAGAGTGGCAGAAACTGGCTAAAAACACAGATGACCTCTTATTCTGCTTCAATGCATCTGATATTTTGTGATCAGATATACTGATATATTGAGGACATCAGTGTGCTTTTTCTCCCCTTTCCCAAACGAATCAGAGAAGAAAAAGAAGCCTATAAGAGTAAGGTTTTGTTGTTGTTATTTCTTGTAAAGGAAAAATAAGATGTTATCTGTTGCCCTTTTAAAAAGTATCCTTTTACTTGAAAACACAAATATTTCTCTCCAGGTGTACAGAAGATACAAAACATGCATTTAAAGTACTAAAGCCTATGAGCCCATTTCAGAATGGGAAAGGCTCTATTTTATATATACAAAGAATACAATGTATTTGCCAAGTAAAAAAGTTATTCCCTCCAAAATTTCAAAAAATAAATAGAAATTTAATCAGAGAAAGACTTTTTTTTTCCTAGCATTTTAAGATTCAAATATTCACTAAAACACTTTCAACAGATTTTAAAATTACGTTCATTTAATAAAGTCTTAACTCAGCACTACAGTTATCCTTTGAATACACCAATTATATGGTTAAGCACTTCTCAGACTGCTTTGGACAAAGAAGACACATTACAGTATTGTCACTCCAGTAAATGCAACAAAATACATATTCTTTCTCAATATGGACAATGTTGATCTGTAATTGCAAAGCTGCCTATAAGGCTGCCATTTCACAAAAAAAAGTTGCTAAACACACAATTATTTTAACAAGAATAAAATCTTCCAATGCAAATATATACAGCAGTCTGCATTTGACAGAGAAGGGATCAAGTCTCTCAGAGAAGTCTTGCAATTTCCTATTAGATTTGTACCATTTGCATCTCCACTGTGACACCAGATGCCTTTCCCATTCGGAACGGCACTTTGACCTAGTTAGTTACACAAAAATAATAATAATTTTCACCAATTAGTTTTCCTGCTTTCTAGTGCTGCTGCCCTACTTTTATGTTGTTATTGCAATTTACCACTGAAGTAGAAACCTGAGTCAAGGAGGAGAAGAAATAGGTTTCATTCTCCTTCCTTTCTGTCACAATGTATTAGGTTTCCTCCGTTTTCAGTCTTTTTAAAATGGCTGCATTACCTGATCAACTCACATTAAACACGTACCAAAAACTAACTGCCTTTCAAAAGCTTAAGAGCTAAGCAAAGAAAGAGCTAGCAGAAGAAAATAAACCAAAGCCCCCAAAAGATTACAATTAGACATGGCTACTAAGAATTACTCTTTTCTCGGCTGATTGGTAAAAGCTCTCCGGGCCAAAGAAGTACCATCGGTGAAACCCCAAAGGCATGAGAGCTAGGGCTTGTCTTTTTCACTGTTCCCAGGTGATCTGGGGAGGAGGTAAAACAGGGACTTGATGAAGTTCACCAGTTGTTTTCAGCATACAGCACTAGAAGTCTTCCATCTGCAAAAGGTGAAGGTCTTAGAGGTGAGAGCGGCACAGAGGAGACTGCTAGGGACTGATTTTCCCCACCTTTTCCAATGCAAAATTAGGCAAACGATCAGGCAAAATTCAATGAAACTGACAAGGAGCAAGTTCAAAAGAAACCAGTAGAGAGATATATATATTTAAGCTATAGTACAGTTTGAACAGGCTCAAAAAGTGACTGGATAAATTCACAGCAGAAAAATGACAAATACTAAAACCAGAGAGACCACCTGTACTCAAGCAGTTTCTAAGCTACCATCAGAGGCGGCTGAAAGAGTACTCTAGGAAAAATATATTACTGCATGCTCACTGCTCAGCATCCCACTGCTATCGATCATAGGTGGACCAGTATAACCCTTCTCACATCCTTATTAAAAACTAGAAGACTAAAATGAGCGAACACCATGTCTCAAGGTAAGGGCTTGCCACCACAAAGTCAGCAAGCAATTGAAATCAAGGCTGGGAGAATGAATCCACTCTCCAGGACAATGGTCAAGGAAGGATTTGTACATGAACCTCTTAAATGATATGGGAAGGTGTAAAAGAAATTGACTTCTGTCTGAAAAGTCAATTATTCTAGTTTATAGTATAACAAGATTTGCCTTTTTTTTCCCCTGTTTCGAAGCCTTCCAACATTCATCACAGCCTGTGCAGACCCACCTTCAAGTTCTGCCCAACAGAACCTATGTCTAAAACCTAATTCTAAATCTGACGTGCCTACAGCTTCTGTTACAAACCCTGAGTATCACCATCTCCAAAAATCTGAAGGGTGGATTTTCACGAATGAAAATTTATGATAGAACACCGCAAGGACAGGAGAGGAAAAGAGGGAGAGAAGCAACTTTAAAACTTGATTACTTAGTAATGAATACATAAAATTTATCTAGATCTATGAGTAACTTCTGTCCCATCTTAAATCAAGGGATGATAAAAGGTAGCAGATTTATTACTCTCAAGTTTTTATTTTACTTTTATGTAAACTATCTAGACTCTACCTTCATATCTCATTACGCAAAATAAGTTCTCATGGAAAAGCATATCACATTTCCCCATGCCAAGCACGTTTGAAAAAAAGCTTCACCTGACACACCGTGTGAGGTACAGAGCAAGGTTCTCCGTTTGGGGCATCACCAACACCTTCAAAACAACTCCTGAAGCTGAGCTGGTTTTTCCACAGTGACGGAGGTTCCTGGAGAGGCTGGGCTTGGTTTCTGCACTTCCCTGCTTCTCTTGGGAAGAAATCGGAGAGAGGAGCTGGCATGAAAAGCCAATCTAACATCACTCCTCCGTAAGATTAGGGAGAAGTGGAGCAAAGCAGCAGGGAACCAGAGCGAAACAGAGCATTTGGAGCTAGAAAATCGAAAGCACTATTGATATACATGAGAGGATGTAAGCGTGTTCAAGCCTGATGAACAGTGAGAGGAGCACAGGCGATGGTAGCAGGTTAGCAAACACATATTTTGGGAAAGGTTTAGAATGTGTGAAGTATAAACTGCCAGATTATAAAGAAACAGAGAATGAAAAGCCTGATTAAAATAACTCAGAAGGCAGAAAAATAGAAGACTTCACTGACAAAGAAAAAGACCATGAAGGCGGCGTAAGTACATAGCAAGCCAAGAGTTGAAGTAAAGAGAGATAAATACAAGATGGTTTAAGATAGAAAGAGAGTACAAAAAACAAGGAGTGGGTACAAAAAGTTAAAAGTACACTGGTTAATCTGCTCAGATCCAACATTATCGTAATACCTAATGCACTACAATGGTAACCCCAAAAACCAGAGTCACAGCCCCAGGACCCTGTCAGAAGTTAAGATACTGACTTGGATGACACACAAGCCTCACTCAAATCAGCCAAGACCCCTGTCCCAGTGACCTGTCAACTCTCTTCATGCAGCCTACCCACTTACAGTCACTGGCCACCTTGTTATTGGGATATAATAGAGATAAATTTAACAACAAAAAAGTAGTTTTTACAAGAGAAGGAGAAAAAAAATATGCAATTCTCAAAAAAAAAAAAAAGCTTGCTCTAAGAATTGATGTAAAACTGTCCAAAAGGCAGGCATGTGTCAGACCAAAACAAAACTAATCATTTAAACCCCAAGTTGTGCAACTGGCTGGGAATCAGAGACACACTTGCACTGGCTGTCTGCCTTCAGCACACTGCAGGAAAACAGCCATAAAAGCTTCCTAGCTTTTTTTCCTGCGTGCATAATAATGCAGTGTCTGATATCTGAGGGACATAATGTCTGTGTGGCAAAGTTGGGGTGGGGAAAATGACAGAGATGCCTGGTGGTTTAATGTCAAACCCAACCACTTCCATGAATTTGAGGTTTTTTTTCCCCAAAGATCTCCAGTGCCACAGAACATTTTTTCAGAATAACTCAAGAAACACACACAAAGAGTGGCCTAGCCTCCCTCTTACATCATGTTTTCACCATCTGAAGTCTCCTGAGAATTTTTGTTAAAAGCATTTTTTTTAATTCTTTACAAATCTCTGAAGTATAGCTCTACAAGGACATTTATTCTCTTAAGGTGAAAAAGGTTTATTGTCTGACTGCTGCTTATCTCCCAGTAAACACTGATTGTAAATGCTGTACACTACACAGCAAGCTATAATTTAAAAACTATGCAGCTGAAAACATACACTTATGCAGCCGCTGGGACTCTCTGGACCAGAAAGGAAAAAAAGTGGAGGTGAGACAACCCAGGTTTACAAAGCAACACTGGCAGTGGAGAGGCTGAAAGCACAACACAAAACGGATTTAAAACCAGGAAAAAGCCCACTTAAAAGAGGTAAAATAATTTTTCAGCCAGTGGGCAGAGGCCACCCAGAGTTTGCTGTCCCAGGTGTGGCAGAGCCACTCTGCAACATCAGGTCAGAGATGGTCTCAACCACCTTTGTACAATCTTCTCTCTTAACTTGCCAAAAAAAGAGCAAGTCAGGAATTCAAGTTAAAATACTTTCCTGTGATGGTGTGGGGAAAGAAAAAGCCGTCATAGGTGCCGTTTGCAACTCCCCCTTGCACATCCAGAGCTTGTCACCTATCACCAGCTAACACTCAGGCACGGAGTCCTGCGAGAGCCATATGTCCCACCATATGTCCAGAGAAACACTGACTTGAGGGAGGAATTGACCCGTCTTCACTACAACACACTACTGCTGCTACCGTCAAGGCTCCTGCATAAATGTATTTGCACCGATCAATTAGGAATACCAGGATTTAAACTTTAGTTTCCTCTGCAGCAATAGAATTAGGTTACTTTGATTTGATTCAGACTAAGATTTCTACCAGCTTTCTAGCTCCTTACATTTGTATTTCCTAGACATAGCACACTAAACAAAGATGCCAGGTTAACAGATGGAAGGGAATAAAATTGATGATCTTGGATCCATTTCTGCTAAATTGACAAGCCCATTTCTACCAACTAGATATTATATACATCATACAGCCAACAAATTAAGTATTTTAGCCTCTAGACTACCTAACAGACAGAGCTATCCAGAGAAATTAGACATACTGTTATCTTTGAATGCCTCAGGGGGGAAAAAAAAAAGGTAAATTCATAACCACCTATTTTACAGCATTACAGATGCAAGACCTCAGATTTTTATGGTCTCAGTCGGTACTTCTCATAGGTAATAAATCAGCTTCAACAGTTTGGTAAAGGACTTAATTCATAAAGCCAAGAGTTCCCATAACGCAGGAACATGCTGCAGCTGTTTTATATTCAGGGTTTTGTGCAGCATTGTCAATTTTCCTCTGCTTTGTTTCTTCTGCTTTTTCCCCTCAGAAGAATAAAACTAACTCTGAAGTGAAAAAAATAAATCATACCTTAACTACCTTGAGAAATATGGTGGCGTGACTACGAAAGCCAAGCAAGCTTGAGGGATATAAGGTCTTGAGATATACAAATTGACACAGCTATTGAAAAAACCCACAGATTCTCTTCAGGAATATCTGAGGAGAGAAGATTCCATGAAATGTGATGACATTGGAGAAAACAATCTGGTATACTAAGTATCAGAAATTTGCACAAATGAATACAGAAAATGTCTGATAAACTTTGCCCTCAGAAAGGGAAATGGAAATTTTTATGCATGAGCAGGAACAAGACCCAGGGCCACAGCCAGTGCCGTTTCCCCTGTTCCCTTAGGAATTACAGAACATTAGACAGAAATGAGAAATTTTGATGAATGACAAAACGTATGAGTGAAAGAGCCTGGAAACCACAAGGATAGATCATGAACTTTTACAGCATTAAGCTTTTTAAAATCTCATCTTCCTGCGCGCACACACACAATATCAAGTATTCAGTAGATTTTTTTTTTTAAATAACACCCATTTTGTTACACATTTTCAACTGTGATGACTTTTTCCTCCAGAAATCATTTGCGCAAACAGTGACCATGTTCTTAAACGTACTAACAGCTACTAGTAATGACCTCATTTTGCTTTTAAAAAGTAAAATATTAAATCCATATAATTTTTGCATTTTCCAGAACTCTAGCTACTGGAGGTCTTTGAGCCTCTAAAGTTACTCCAAGGTAAGAAGTGGAAGATACTGGCCAAGACAGCTGGTTTTCATCATGCTCGTGAAAACGGTTGTACCAAGAGATAGAAGCCAGGCCTAAGAAACAACCTTCTTTATTTTATTCAGTTTGAAAGCAAGTACACCACACAAGAGCAGTAGCAATCAATGTTAGTCCGAACTGAAACAAGCCTCACATTCAGAAGTTCAGCTGCAACCAGGGTCAAAAAGAGCAGAAAAAGAGTATTTGAATTGCACAGTGACCCATGAAACTAAAATCAAGGCGGTAAATAGTATCTGTGCCTGAGTGAGCTATAATACTTTATAAAATAATAGCAAATGGTTACACTTCTGATCGATAAAAAAGTATTAGATCATAGAACAGGCAAAACTGTTGCCCGTATAAACTTTTTTCCTTAGGAAAGAGAATTTTGTGACCATCTCTCCCTCTACTAACTTTCAAGCTTGTTAAGCAACTTCAGAAGCACAGAGATTAAAGGTATTTAGCTATATGTTTGGCAACAAATCAGTGAGTCGGTGAGGATTACAGAGTCTTAGGTTAACATCTTGCCTGAAAAAAAGCACCAGTCTTACAAAGCAGCGCGTACATACCAGCATCAGCCAAGGCACCGAGATATCTTGCCCAGCCAGTAGCCAGGGACAAGGAAAAGAAGGAAGGGTGTAAAGGTGGCATCTGGGGACACAGGGAGGGAAAAATGCACTCTGACATCTGGCTATAAGAACATATTTATCTTAATGCACATCTACATGGACACTCTAGAGATAAATTCCTGGATACTTTACACTGGAAAAACGGTTTCACTCTTCCAACAAAGCATGGACTACAGTGAACACCAGTGACAAGTGGTGTTCCTCAGGGGTTGGTATTGGTCAGACCGGTGCTGTTTAACATCTTTGTCAGCGACGTGAATGTTGGGATGGAGTGCACCCTCAGCAAGTTTGCCAACAACACCAACCTGTGTGGAGCAGTCGACATGCTGAAACAAAGGAGTGCCGTCCAGAGGGACCTGGACAGGCCTGAGAGCTGCACCTGTACAACCTCATGAAGTTGAACAAGGCCAAGTGCAAGGTCCTGCATGTGGGCCAGGGCAATCCCAAGCACAAATACAGGCTGGGCCATACAATGGATTGAGAGCAGCCTTGAGGAGAAGGACTTGGAGCTGTTGGTTGATGAGAAGCTCAATGTGAACCAGTAATGTGCACTTGGCAGCCCAGAAAGCCAACCGCATCCTGGGCTGCATCAGAACAAGCGTGGCCAGCAGGGTCAAGGGAGGGGATTCTGCCCCTCTACTCCGCTCTCGTGAGACCCAACCTGGAGTACTGCATCCAGCTCTGGGGCCCCCAACACAAGAAGGACATAGACCTGTTGGAGCGAGTCCAGAGGAGGGCCACGAAGATGATCAGAGGGCCAGAGTACCTCTCCTATGAAGACATGCTGAGAGAGTTGGGGTTGTTCAGCCTGGAGAAGAGAAGGCTCCAGGGAGACCTTATAGCCCCTTCAC
>VZSZ01005823.1:323316-361898 GCA_013398815.1 Ibidorhyncha struthersii
GTAGCCCTTTGCTGGACCCTCTCCAGCAGATCCCTGTCCTTCTTGAACTGGGGAGCCCAGAACTGGACGCAGCACTCCAGATGCGGCCTCACCAGGGCAGAGTAGAGGGGGAGGATGACCTCCCTCGACCTGCTGGCCACACTCCTTTTGATGCCCCCCAGGATGCCATTGGCCCTCTTGGCCGCCAGGGCACATTGCTGGCTCATGGTCATCCTGTTGTCCACCAGGACACCTTCTAGTGTTTAAAGAGGGCCTACAGGAAAGATGGGGAGGGACTCTTGATCAGGTAGTACAGTGATAGGATGAGGGGTAACAGTTTTAAACTGAAAGTGGGGAGATTTACATTAGATATTAGGAAGAAATTCTTTACTGTGAGGGTGGTGAGACACTGGCACAGGCTGCCCAGAGGAGTTTTGGTGCCCCATGCCTGGAGGTGTTCAAGGCCAGGCTGGATAGGGCTTTGAGCAACCCGGTCTAGTGGAAGGTGACCCTGCCCACGGCAGGGGGTTGGAACTAGGTGATCTTTGACATCCTTCCAACTCTAACCATTCTATGACTAAACTTGCCAGGCCAAGACACAGTTCTACTTAAAGCCAGATGTTTTTTCTCTTCATCCCTGTCTGTTGAAGAGGATGAAAAGCAATCAGTAAAAAAATCTGGTGACCCTCTTGTGCTACATAAAGCATGAAATACACAGGTTTTCTCTTGGTTTGTGACACAATGAAACTGGAGAAAAATACTATTCTTCGTGCTTAAGGGATTTTTCCCTCAACTGAAAAGTAAAATAGAAGCTTTAAACAGGTTCAAACAATGTAGCTAAGATCATTATTGATTTTTTGTCATCTAATCAGGATCCAGATTTTACAATGTTTTGCTTAAGTTTTCGTATAGCATACCATGAGAACTAATCCATTTCTACTTTGCCCGTCTAAAGCTCAATCCAAGCTTAGTGACTACAGGAGCAAGAGAAAAAAATACCCAAACAATTTTCTACTATTTCTTCTCCTTCCTTTCAGAAAAGAAACATTTTATATCACCCATTACAGCTTGATTTTACCATCCTTTCACATACTGCAAACTGTTGACTGTTCATAGAACACGCTGAATTTATACATACAAGTGCCCAAAAATTTGAAAACCAAAAGTATACACCCAATTAATTAACATCTGTCATGTTTAAGAGTCTAGGATACATCAAATGAACATAAAGTCCAGGTCCAGGTGCTACTACATAGGAGGATCCTATAAGACAGATAAAAAGAGTAATTCCAATATAATTATTGGGAAAGTTAAAATATCACAAGTGTCTAGGACGGTTTTTGAGTTTAAACACTTCTTTTTTTTCTTTTTTTTACAAGATCACTGACTTTTCTTCAACTTCTGAACGGTCCCTAGGGGTAGTATTACCTGTGCAAAGACGCAAAAGCAGTGCCTGCATTACTTGCAGGTAAGAAACTTAAAGAATTTACTAATTTAGAACAGTAACAGACACCACAGTAAAAATAAGCTATTGTACGCATGGTTTTGATAGTGCTTATTATGTAAGTGTTATCAAAATGCCTCACTTAATTGAGATCATCAGCATGTGCTCTCGCAGAGGGGAAGTGCTGCAATGAGCTGCTGGTAGTTTTGGTACCCTAGGGATACAACAGGCAACAGTTCTGACTAGTCAACTGATCGTTATTTACCCAATTAATAAACTCTAAAACAAACTTTCTCTGTAAGGCATAAACGCAGTCTAAAAATTTGAACTTTTGTATCAAAAAATTCTTTGCTTTTATTTCAGGAAATAATATGTTTATGAAAAAAAGCTGATATACATCTATTGTTACTGCTAATTAGATGTGCAACAGAAGTTACGTGTGGTAGAAAAGGCTACTACCCTTCAAACGATGCAAGTCCGTGTAGTAATTCGGCTTAGCAGAAAATAGTGATTACAGATTTATAGTACTGCTTTAAACGTGAAAACCAACATCATATAAACAATCCTCTGCAAGTTTGCTATTCTAATTAGTACTCATGCACTTTGTGTGAAAATGAACATTCCAGTGACTTACTGTTTTAAACACTTTAAATTTATATTTCAAAATCAATAATATCAAGCAATTAACAGATTCATACCCATCATGCCATTTCTGGTTATTATAACTATTGGGTTATACATTTTTTATTATGCACACATATATGAATAATTAAGTCTAAGATAAACGCTCCATAAGCTGTCATTTCTCTGTCACTGACTTAACTTACTTTTCCTCTCAGAGTTTCATTTTAGTCTAACTCATCTGTTTTATACAACTATTTCATGCTAAATTCAGTATTTAAGCATTTGTACTGCAAGTGTAGTATCACTTATTGCACTATGCATTAAATTGTTTTTTTTCTAAATCAATTTCTTTCAGAAAATAACTTTCCCTCATGTATTTTTCAATTCTGGTGAGGTAATAATTTCATTATTGTCAAAATATTGTTTATTGACTGACGCTTTACATGAAATCGTATGCTATTAGGCTGCACTTGAAAAGCTGCATCAAGGGCTGTTTCACAAGGGAAAAAGAGTTACAACCTGGTATTGCCAATCCTGACTTATTTGCTCCAGCCTTATAATTTCTTTTCTTGTTTTGAAATACAGCATCCTAAATTTCAATACACTTTTGAAGCAGCTTGTTGCTTTTAATGATCATGACCATTTTGAAACTAAGCTGAATGGTGCCTTCAGGGCACCATTATTAAGGGAGGAGAAATTCACTGATCCAGCCACCAGCACACGCTGCCTCTCAGCCTCTACTTATAGACCATTAGAAGTCTGCCACATTTTGTCATGTTCCCTAGATGTGGCACTTCAGGGCTTTTCTTGCACCTACCCTACGTGGGATTATTCTGTCAAATTCTTATGAATCCCTCCCTGAGTTGTCAGTTGTTCAGTTCTAACTTCAGTACACTCCCTGTCCGCCCCCATGAAGACATCCACTACATTCAACCTTTCTTGCATCTGTTTGTAAAAGCTCTAAGCAGCTTTGAGTTAAAGCAATGTGTTTCTTAACAGACAACGGCAAGTCACATACACCTGTAAAGGCATTTGGCATCACCACACATAAACTGTGCTCAGTTTGGCCAAGAAATTTTTTAATGCTACATAGTCTTATCCCCTTCAAAGACAAATACTGCATCCACCTATGCACGGACATTAAATGGGATTCCCTATGGGTTCCCAAAAGATGAACACTATTGAGTTATTTCACACGGATCAGCATCACCGTACCATGTGGAACATCCCTGACTGAAAGCGTTCTCACCCAAGTTTGGGTGAGTTGCCTTTCCTTTTTATTACTATTGTAACTTCTTCATTGCTATGAATCATCCTTGCTCTCCCCTACTGTTTTTGCTCAATAGGATTTGCTGGAACTTCTCTTCGGCACCAAGCTCTCTGGCATCAAGAAGTACCAGCTGCTTTTATGCAAAAACAATGACTACTGCTATATTTCTATTAATATACAAACCAAACATTTTCATAACAAATATGACTTAGTCACCAATACTCTAAGTTCTTCAATCCCCCTTGTTATTTCTTTAACAAAAAAGAAGAAACACTCACTAATAGTCCTTAATCAAAGTTTAAACATTATCTAATCTGGGATGTTCTTCTTCCTTCCTCTGTGCTCCATCACTGTCACGATCATGTATCCAGTTTCTACAAACCAACAGGCTATGATGCGCTACAACCAGCAAACAGGTTTTATTACTGCAAATTCTACCTGAAGAAGGTTCAGCAAAGAGGATTATAACCAGCCTACCCTGGCTGGTAGCGGCACCATTAGGGACATCAGTAAGAGCTCTCAGAAAATTAGGGTTTTTTTTGCCAAAAAATACATAGTATTGAAGTTTTACAAGTGCCACAATTGCCACTGAAAAGCTTTAGCAGCTCCTGATGATGGCCTCTGCTCATGCTCACCAAAAGAAAAGCTGTCTGCTCCAAAAACTGGTTTACTAACTTTTATGCTTACTTAGCAGCATAACAAGATACGTAAGAAGACAACTTGGTTTCATTATAGCTCTAGGAAACGAAATATCCAAACAAACCTAAATTCAATCTGTGAAAATTACCATGACTAAGTAAAATTCCATTAAGTGCACCAAAATACAAAGCAAGAGGCTAACAAATTCCTATTTCACAGCTGATACTAAGTCCCATATAAATTAGCGACAAAGTGCTCCCACAAGAACCCCGAAGCCCTGATTCCTGGTGTCCTCCAAGGTCCGTCTTTTGCTGTGTGACACTGTATTTGGTAGCTGTTCAAAACAAGCATGCATAAGTTATGGAGAAAGAGCAGGGGAAAAAAAATACTCAAATGACTTTTGAATGCTTGGAACAAATGTCTACTTGTGTATGAATTTATTTAAAGCTTATACAAGCTTTCCTCATCAGATTTTATTACAAGACCAACAATTTGGCCATGACAAGATATGGGAAAGGTTACAAATATTAGGCCTGGCAATGCACATGTATACACTGGCAGAAAGCAGGCCAAGACCATGGGGATCCAGGGAAAAAAAATTTAAGCTGGAGGGAGCGGAAGCAGAGACAGGGAAGCCTGTCTACCTTCTCCATCATCTTGGATCTCTCACCACCACCACCTCCACTCTGAAACCCTGAACAAGTGAAGGAGCACTGCAATCCAGCGCTGAATAGTTATGTTCCAGGTAAGATCTAAACCAGCAGAAGAAAAGTACTCCCTGCAACAAGCTTCTCATTTCTTTGGATAATCCTTTCCAGTTTCAGGGTTTGGGGTTTCTTAGTTCTTTAAACAAGTGTTGCTCACACTTAATGCAATGCACGCAGTAGGAGAGAAAAAAAACACACCAGAAACCTCACGCTCTTTTGCGACACGGCTGGAAAGTGTAAGTTACATGGAGAATGTATTCCTCTTATTTGAGTTTGCAAGTGCATACATTTGTTTAACAGAGGTAAATGAAAACTCACAGATGATGCTTTTTTCTGCCTGATAACTGGCAGCCCCAATTTAATTCTAACTATTGTACCTAAGAATTACAGGTAGATTTTAGCTCTTAATTATCTGGCAATAGCAATTAAGTCAGGGCTGCCAATTACCAGCATATATACATCTGGATAAACCACTATATGCACTGCAAGAGAACTGAATTTGGTACCAGTATCTGTATCTGAGCACAGTTTATATAAAGATACATTTCAAATCATCCTGAAAATGTGTTTGTTTTCTGGCTTGCTTCGTGGGACATGAGAAGCCACAGCGGGTCAAAACTTCTTGGCCTCATAGCAGGGCTTTTAACGCGAAACCAGTAGTTGCCCACAGGCATTTTTAGCAGGATGCCACTGCATGAAGGTGCAACAAAGCAAAGTTGACAGCAAGTATCACAGGATCAACAGAGAAAAACTAAGATGATCAAGGTTATGCGCAGCACTCACAGCAAAGGGAAGCAGCATGGTGCAGCACTAGAAACCAGAAATGCAGTCTGAGCCTGAGCCTGCAACAGGGCACAGAGTCGGAGACCTGCCCAGCCAAGGGAGATGGACCTGGAGAGCGGTACTGTGGCTGCCTGGCAAGAGGAAGCAAGGACCGATCCCTGACAAACACCGGCAGCAAATTCAGAGGCAGATCCAACAAGCCTGCCAGCCAGACTGCTGCCAGTTTGAAGCCCAACATATAAGAGAAGATTTCATGGTTATGAAAGTTTCAAAAAGTTTCCTAGTAATAGGACTAACAGCAAGAATAACAAGAGTCAAACAGATTGAAGCTGAGGATGGAAGTAAATCTATAGAAGGAAAACAAAGTCCTATTTTTTCCCAGTGTTTTAACATTTCCAGAAAAAAGTATTCCCATTTTTAACTACGTCAAAACAAGTTTTAGTTTCTTGTATAGAAAAAGGTAAACAATTATACTGATGTAAGTACTTTCCTATTCTGAACAATTACTTACCCAGATTTGGGTTATAAAAGCAGAGATATGTAAGTTTTTTGTTGCCTTTTCAGAAGTCATTGCAACCCAATCTTTCATTCTGTAATATGAGACCCATGTTACTGCTCTACTGGGGTTTTTTTCCCCCCTTTTAAAAGAAGTTACATGCAAAAAATTCTCTTGCATCATTTCATTTGCATGGTAACATTATGCATGAAGCCTTTCATTAAAAGGGAAAAGCTTTTTACGCAACCATTCACAGCACCAATATATATGAATTAAGCAGAAAGATTTGTTAAAAGCGCCCACCAGCACTGATTACTGTTGAGGGTTTCAAAGTGAGACTATTGTCCAGTTCAAAAGAGAGGCTCCAATATCAACTCTCATCTAAGAGGGTAGCTAAGTTAAAACATCAGAACATATTTCTGGCCCCCCCAAAAAAAAAAAAAGGAATACATTTAGAAGAGACGTGTCATAAATTCAAGTTACTGGAAGGTAAATGAAGAACTAAAGGGGTTTTTTAACTACCCATAGTGGTTACAACCCAGTATTTTTAAAATGCAATGTATTTGTTATTGTGGTATTACATTACAGAAATAAAATTCATTTAAACATAAATCTTGCAAAAGTGAAGTTGGTTACTTCTGAAGAAGCGTATAATGCAATGCTGACTACCAAGTGAAAAACAGAGCTGACTATTTAAAAAAAAAAAGAGACAATTTGTGGGGAGAAATACCAACTATCAACACAGGTCAGAGAAGAGATTAAGTGTACTTATCTTTTGAAGTGTTAGATAATAATTAGAACTATAATAAGTTTCTAAGTAAGGCTGCATGTCACTAATCTCACATTAATTCAAACGCAGGCTTTCAGCAAAAAAAAAAAAAAATCATACTAGCGTATTTGTTAGCACACATCATTCAGCCATGTTTCAAAATCAGAGACTGACATTTATTTTTGCTGTCACAGAGGTATAAGTTTACAATTCCATAGTTAATAGTTGAAAATGTTTTCACTTAGTAATAAACCCAATGTTTACTACAGTCGTAGAATCAAGATTACACTCCGCTTTTGATCACTGCATCAAGGAGGAGTTTCAACACTTCTGCAAGATGAAAAGGTCATCCTCTGTTTCCCAGCATTACCATACTTACTCCACAAGCTCAGAAAGAATAAAATTCAGAGCTGCATAGCCTGGAAGTTTTGCACACCAGAAACCAGAGAGCCTACACACACAAGAAGGGTCACATACAATTACAGCAGATTTGTGCTATGTATGCATTTCGTCTAGCAAGTGAAGGTAAAAATGCGAGTTAGACTGCAATTACAGACAAGCATTCAGCCAAAATATGGGTGTTGCAAATGCTGGCATTCTATTGACAGCAAACAAGTCGTAATTTTGACCTGCAACTTGACAAAACCACCAAAACCAAGCAGATGGCAGACTATAAATTAACATCTGGAATTCAGTCCCAGGGAAACAGATGCATTGAAGGCATTTTTGTAACATTATGGCAACAGCAGCATTAGTTCTAATGATGTGAAGTACCAGATACCTATTTCCAGAGCATCCGTCATTTATATTCTGCCGACTCTTCAAGAAAGTGGAAAAAAAAAAAAAAACAAACAAATTATACTGCTGGTAAAATTAAACCCTCTTCAGCTGATTAAAAAGACTGTAAGTATAATGACCAACTCGCCCTTAGGCTTAACAGTTTTATTTCATTCAAGAAGGAATATAATGGGTTTAAAAATTTAAACCTAAAACACTTCACACAAAATATGAAAAAGGAAGCCAGTTTTGCTTTAGTTTACACTACAAACTGATATTAATTGGTCAACATTCAAAAGGAACCCACTACTGGTCAAATTATGGTTCTAAATCCACTTATTCGGTGGCTTTTCTTCCTGCATGATATATTCTATCATGTATTTTAAATAGCCTTAGCTGCTCCACAAACTCTTTCGTATAAAAGGAAATAAAGAAAGATGTTATTTTACAGGGTATTGGGTTTTTTACTTCCTGCTTAAAGAAAGGTAACAGAAAAGATGACAAAATCATTAAGCTTAATCTAAGCTACAGAAAGAAGACTTTTATGTTAGCAATCACAAGAGCTAAGTTGGCTCACACAGAGCTAACAGGGAAACTACTGTGCAACAACACATTATCAGGACTAAGTGTCACATGTTTGCCTCAAATGCACATCAACAAAGACTTCCAGATTAAAACCAGAAAACCCACAAGCCTCATGACCCCACGGACTCAAGTTCTCCAAAATCCTGCTGTGTCAGACAGCTTTCCTGGTTACCACCAGCCACATCTTTGGGCCCCTCTGTGACCCTTCCATATCTGCTCAGCCAAGTCCACCTGGCATATCTGGTTACCCTTGTTACCCCTCTAAATACTCAGAGAACACGCTGGGAAGCGCCTTGCTAAAGTGTCCCAGTTCAAAGGCTGCCCATGTTCCTGAACAAGAAGCCACTTATCTCGATGTAAACAGGTAGTAACATCTGCTAAAGTCCAGTTCAACTAAATGGAAATAACGGTCTGAAACAGACTGTTGTTGCAATCTTCCATTAACAGTGATGAAGAAGTGAAAGAAGCTACATTTAATGTATTTAGACAAAGGTCTAAATTAGATATTTTTCTTATGTTAAACATTTTCCATCTCTGTCTACAGGGAATGGAGAGACTTCAGTAACTCCAAAGGAGAATCTACCTCAGCTGTGAAGCACCTATTTTAGGAAAAGCTGGATTGCCTTTTGCCTATGCATTCTTGGTCCACTGCCTATAGAAGAAGCAGAGGGCCAACTTGGACAGTTGAAACCGAAGCAAATTCCATCCACACTGTTTTGTGTACAAAAGAAATAACTTATTACAGAAACATCACGCCTTGTGGTACATTAAAAAAAAAGGAAATGAAAATGTGAAATTGAGAAACATTTCTTTCCTACATGCAGACATCTGAAATTCAGCAACTGTTTATTGTAAGTCAGCGAGGTTTTTCCTCAGAAGTGCAGACTTGTAAGTATGGACAAAGTGGACAAGAAGTTGCGCGCTCTCGCAACACTACTTACAATCTAAATACTCTCCGATGACTTGCTGAACTACAACGATGTGCAATTACATGGGTATATTAAATCTGAGAACTACAAGCCCAGAGCATCTTGTAGAAGAAAAAAAGAAAAAATCAATTTTGTTATTACTTGGTTAGTTATGGGATGGTATAATTAGCCTAGCTCATTAAACCTAAGACAATGAGTGCAGAGCATCTTGTATAAACTTTATTGGTAATACTGCATATAATTTGCATCTTGCTGAAAGGAGCAATAACTGCATCAATTTTCTTTTTAAAAGGATAAGCTCCATATTGCTTAATTCAAAAGAAATTAAGATTTCTACAGAAACTAAAGCTTCTGGGCATTATTCCCTGAAACAGAAGTCATACCAAAAATGGGCTTTTTTATCTTTGGCTGGAGTAACCCCATCCTGAAGAATCAGGTAAACTTCATCAACGTCTTTTCTTCTCTAAACCTCCAACATGAACATTCACCCTTTATCTGCCCCCTTCAGTTCTGCTAATTTCCCCCTTAGCTATTTCGCCTCATCATCCCCCCCACCTCCCCGCCACTGTTTGTGTTTTTTTCCCCCCCCTATTCACTTATATCTTATATATGCCTGCTACCTGCAGCTCTGTGTGGAGTGTATTTCTAAGCACTTCCCCCATTTTTCATTTTTAAATAAACTCGTCCTCTGAGAGTGGAAAAAAAAATGAGCATAAAAAGAGTGGGAAGTAACTGCCTTAAGTCCCATGCTGCTTATATGTAAGAGAGAAAGACTGGGTTTACAACTACTACCAAGATACTCCGGATGGAAGACACCTTCCTTCATTATTGAGGATTTACTAATTACTGGCCATAAATATTTTCTCCAAGAATTGCAGCACAGAAGGTCCTGGTTATTGAGGGAGAACATCAGCCTCATATTTCCAGAATGGGGAGTTCAACCAGTGATTTATGGTGTCCCTGAAAGAACCATGAAGCAACTAGTATGACTTCTGAAAAACAAATAACACACAAGCAGCGTTCAGAAGAGTGGTTAGAGTTGCAAATGGGAATTGTTAGTTTATTAAAAATAAATTGTATCTTAGACATTAACAGTCTGTGTGTCCTATCATGCATAAAATTTCAATCCTGTTTTATTTGTCTCAGTTATATGAATTGTTTACAATATTCACTGATTAGTTATATTAGAAAACAATAAAACACGGAGTATGAAAAACAAGTCCATTATTTAAACCTAATGTTTAATTTTGCTTTGCATCGATATTCAGCAATATCAATTGGGAGCAAATAGGTTTTGTGCATGCTATTTAAATAGTAGGAACAAAGAAACTTGATCAACAACAGGAAAGGCATATCGAAATGAAAGAACGAAGCAACTATATTAAAAGTCATAAAGTATTTTTAAAAGCATCATTAGATTTAGAAATGTATCAGAAATTACCTCTTCTGGAAAAATCTATAAAATTACACAACTGAAATTATAAAGCATGAGATCGCCTATAAGGGGGGAGAAGAATGGAATCTGAAACTTCCCTTTACAGTTCAAAAAAACCCCAAGCCTTATGGAAGCGCACAGCTGCGTCCAAGTGAAAGAGATAGGCAGCTCAACATCTTGTATCAGTAACATATGGCTTAAGGCAGGTACAAAGAGATTTACTTCCCATGTGATCCATTAAAATCTCCAGATACATTTAAAGCTCACGCTGTGGAATTACAGTAATGGAACCGTCCTGGGATCTCAGAGCTCCAGACCACAAGTGTCTTTTGTTAAGAAAGTCACCAAGGCTTGAATTTCCATTTAATATCGTTTTTCTACAAAAATATAGATAGCCTAAAACATATGAGCAAATACACTTTTTACATAAAGCTTTAAAAAAAAATATTTTTTTTTTTTTTTTTTTTTGGAATTAACACTTCTAACATATCTCAAAGTGCTTTGCTTGTCCCAGTGGGACAGGACTTCAGGAGAGCCTTTCCTACTACTTTTTGGGTTTGGGCAGTACCATTTACAAGTCCTAATACCTGCTCTTCTAGAACATGAAACATATGCAAATAAACTCACTTTGCCACACCAAATAAAGAAACAGCAACTAGATCATCTAAGACTGATAAAAAAAATTAGTCCCTTGCAATATTGGTTAAGTATTTGCATATGGATAGAAAATGCAGATAACTTGTCCTATAATTCTACAGTGTACTATAAAAGCTAAAGTTTTCTGAGGCATTGACACAAAGCCTCTGCTTTTCAATTTTTTATCTGAACAGAGTCAACAACAAATGAAAAATTCTCCTTAAGTGACTGTTAAAGATGCAGGCCAAGCATCTTACAATCACATTAGCTGCACAGATTGCTGTCTGCTCTCTTCCAGGCAACTAAGTGAGCGGCTCACATGCCTCTAACACAGGAACCTTTAAAGCACATTAAAATAAAAGTTTTCAGCAAAAGAAAACGCAACAGCTCTTGTTTTCATTTGCATCCTATCTGCAGTATTCCAGATGAGCTCTCCTGCTTTATAGGTTGTCTTACAGTAACACAGGAGCAAGCTTAGCTGTACTCAGGCCCAGCTGACTGATTTGAAAGTTGACCTCTGTGTATGTCACTTGTAACAACCACTGCGTTTTTGTCCAAGTCCACAAAAACACTGCCAGTATAAACTGCGATTATCACTTGCCTAGTGGCAGCTGTGAGTGCTTTTTGTTTTGTTTCAAAAATCAACACATTCCATTACTTAAAACAAAGTTGGGTATTCTTTTATATATGTGTGTACATATATATGTAAAACCATGTATAAACTGTGCAAATCTCAGGATTGCTTGTGATGACATGGAAGGTTATGACTACGGGAGCATTGCTTTACTTCCATGCAAACTTGCCCTAAATGCTCTCCCCAGATGTTACCTTCCTCATGAGTCTCTAAAGAGACTTTCATTGAAGTCAAACATCTGGAAAAAATTACATGAGACAAGAAGTTAAGATGCTACATTAATTAAATTATCAGTTGATTATAAACCTATCCCACAAGTTGCTTCAGCACCACCCTGTTTCGAGACTCATTTAAGAACCTGGTGACTCGCAAGAAGTCTGGTAAGTTATCTGGAAAGGGGCTCTATTCCTGCTTACAATACACACAACTTCACCTGCCGTTACACTTTATGAAGACCTGGCCAGTGAACATTTCATCTGTTGAATCAAGCAAGAGCTCAATTCACTAACAGGTTAACTGACAAATGAATCTGAAGTCTTGCAGTTGAATTTCCTTCCTTAGAACAGGAGCACTTCATCGCAATTTTTGTTGCATGAAGCAGCTTTGACTCCCTTACTATTAAGCGCTCCAAAATTATAAACGTGTGTGTTGAATAACTTGCTATTCGAGGCAGAAAGTGCAAACGCCCTCCACGCTCCTGGCTGCTTTAGAGGCAGAAGCTGTATGAGGCTGGGCCATGCCTTGTCTCAGAGCTGGTGTAGGCAGCGCGTTGCATTTTCTGTCGCATTACTGAGCTCAGCTGCTATGACTATTTTGCTCAGGAGAAAGCTCTAAAGTCTTCCCTATGATCCAGTTGACATTTTTGCTCTCAAATTAATTCTGATTTCCAAGCCATAACTTCTCCCTGCAGGCACGCTTCTCACAAATGAGCGGATGTGCACCTCGGCTTCGTTACAGCCACAGCACACCTTCACCCTCCTCCTCTCACCAAGGGGATACCTCTCCAGGCTGTCACCCAGACAACTGCATATTTCAGAAATAAAACTACCACTGTGATTGCCAAACACTTGGAATTTAAAACACAGGTGTTTCCGAAGAATTTGGTTACTTCTGTGAAGCGGTTAAGATACAAAGAGGTAAGTAAAACCTGACAGAGGGAAATTTATGACTGCCAAGGCAACAGGGAACTTAATCCTGAGGCTTACTACTGATGCAGACCACCGAGCGCTGAGTCTCAGCGAACAGCCTAACACACACCTGAAAGCCAGAGTTCTGCTGTTATCAGCTAACCAAACGTTAGTTAACAAAAGGTCTCCCAGGAGCCCAGTAGGAGATTGCAAGGAGAATCAAAAGGTGCCTTCAGCTTCATTTTAATCAAGCTAAAATGTTTAAGCACAAAGCAGTTACAAGAAAAATTAATGTCATTAAAAAAGACCAAGTTCTACCACTATTCCCATTCTTCTTCATTACACTGCAATCTCAAACCCAAATTCTGTCTTAAAGGATTTTTTCCTTTGTATTTACATTCCACGCAGTGTTGGCTGTTTACAAATGTGTCATTTCTGCACCAAGGAAAAGAGTCAAGGAAGAAAACTCCAGATCTATGAATGAAGACGACAACTTGGTCTGTATACAGTTGTCAAACAACCTTAATAAAATGCTGCTATATCAAGGTATTTATGTTCAGTATTCAAACAGGTACTTTCCTTAGTATATTAGGATACAATAAAATACTGAATTTCTTTCCTAACTCCGTTAGGGAAATTTCCAGGGTTGCCCAAGACAGGTACCTAGGACTTCTGGGCTTTCAATGGAATGTAACCTCATCCCAATTTACTTCATAGGAATAACCTTTTTTCCCTCCCTTCACCTGGATTTTAATATCTTTATTATTAGATATCTTTACTAAAGATATCTTTAATATCTTTTAATATCTTTGAAAACAAATACATTAAGGAAAAAGCAAGTGTTCTTGTTTGCAGTAAGCTATAAGGCTTTTCAGTAGACTCACAAAAGAAAAACAAAGATGCCCATATGGCCAAATATGCAGAACACCAGAAGAACAGATTCAGCATAACTCAGATCCCACACGTGTGGACTCAGATCATGCACAACACTTAAAAAGGCTGGGGGAAAAAAGTTACAGGGAATTAAAAGCAATTAAGAAGAGCCTGATACAAAGATAAGGTTCAAGAAGTAGTCATTGTATCAGAAGTAAGTTTCAAATAATTCTTCAATTAAATAATGAGTTTAATGAATAAAAATGCATGCCATTTGTTTTCTTGCCTGTCAACTTCATTAGCAATCCAAGGGAAATTATTTATGCATATTCAAATTTCTTACTTGTACATCTGGCATAACTGAATACACTCTTCAATTTGTTGATAAATTCTTCATTCTCAAGGAAAACAATTTATTCAAAATATCTGGCAATGATATTCTAATGACTAGTTGAGCATTACTATTGTGAGGCAAGGAAAATACGAGTTTCCATTAGAGAGAACAGGAAATATTTATGTAACTTTTAATAGTGTCATAACAAAAGCACTACCTGGTGCTGCCTTTCTGTTACTGTACCCTGTAGATATCCTACTGAACTTCCACATTACAGTTCTAAGAGAATGATCTTGCCTTGCTACAAAAATTTTAAAAAGGAAATTGTCATAACACTTACTGCTTTAAAGATGGTTTTAAATTATTCAGACATTTCTGTTGTTGATTTCTTGCAACAGCACTGAGAAGTCTGAATTTTAAAAGACACAATTTGACTAAGAGAAGCCCAAGCATGCGTATTCACAAAACCTGGTCTCATTTGGAAATATTCAATTCCTTATTAAGTCACATGAAACTTTAAGGAAAAAAAAGTCTTCAAAATTATGAGTCCACCAAATTATCTCTGTTATGATGAAACTGCATTGCTTAGGCAGAAAACAAGTTTTGGGCAGTCACTCTCCCAGTGAAGTCAGAAGTGACCAGCCCATATCCCCACTTTCCCTAAGAAGAGGTAGAAAGACGAGGGGAGCTGAAGTGTAAACCATATTTTTCCTTCGTTTTAGTGCAGCAGCCTGCCCTGGAAGGGAAGCAGAAAGCAGCTCTAGCACAAAGAAAACGGCTAAGAAATACAGCGGATGCTTCCACTACTACATTTCTCCTTGTCTGCGTCTCATTAACTTCTCCCCTACAAAGGATTTCTGCGTCCAAAACCCTGGCTACCTGTCTTACTCCCAGAGAAATCTCATTAATTATGACATTCAACAACACCAAGGAATCATTCCAAGGAATTCTGCTGAGCTGAAGTTACCACCACCAAAAAACATTACAAGGGCCTTCAGGAAAACCTACTTTTGTTTTCTTTGTTTTTTAGTTTTGTTTTTTTTTAAATGAAGTGATTGAAAGGAGGAAAGAAAGGCGAGACAGTTAATGCTTACATGCATACGAATGAATTCACGCATGGCTAGACATAACCCTTTCCATTACTTTTCCCCTTCTTTACCCCCATGCTGAAAGTTATATACATAAAAAGGAGTGCAGTATCTGTCCTGAAGACTGGTACAAGACTCATCAAAAACACAACACAGCCTGACGTGGATACCCAAAGGAGTCTACAAGGCTAGAAAGAAGAGGGACTTGGGGCACAGGAGGTAGGCTGAGCAAACGCATTTTCTCATAAAGTAAATAAGCTATGGAGGTAAGTAAGAAGTGGATAATACTCTATTAAACCATTTCTAACTTAAAAAAAAAAATCAGGTCAGACTTGCATTATCTCAGGTGTCCTTATTACCATGACAGTACACTGTTAATGACTCTAATACCATTAAACTGTTTATTATATAGTTTAAACAGAAGAATTAGCAACAAAGCCCATTTCTCCTACTCACAAATACATGTACAGCACAGTTATTTTTGCACGCTCATTGCTGGGGAGGCAGGGAACAGTTACACCATATGTGCTGCCACAGCAATCGATTAATCCATTAGATACCTACTGGAAGCAGGTCCTCTGTTTCACCAATATTCAGAAGAACAAAAATAGGAACATCATCTTTGAGCTGGTAATGCTACTGTTCAAAGTCCAAAACAAAGCTAAACCCTAAAATAACACACACCAGGAGCTGGAACTGAACGTATTACATTGTCTTCTCATGTCAAAATTAGAAAAAGTTCAATTTACAAACATGTAAGAACACAGGTACTACAACCAGGTGGGTGTAAAGGCAGCAAATAAAGCCTCAGTCTAAAGCCTCCTTAGGGCTCACTCTGCCAGTCCCTTAAGTCTAAATTCCACCAGTTAACAGAAAGCAAACTATGGGGATGGTGTTAAAACAAGGTCCATACTATGAAACACGCAAGAACTACTTTCTCTGCTACCCTCACTTCAAAGCCTCCTGAATAATACTTCCCTTCACAAAGTAACAAGCATGATTTGAGTCTTGACCATGGTTACTGAAATTCATGAGGCAACCCTACTTTCATTTTATTTTTTTTAAATACCAACAAGTGAGAGGTGCTGACCCTTCTCCATTCTTCAGTCCATGTAACAGTCTGTCAAACACCAGCCTGAAGAATAAAAATCCATGTGAACAGGGGGAGGGAGGATGAGATCAAACCTAAATCCCACTAAGCTAACTTTTTTTTTTTTTTTAAATATGGTCTCTAAAACTGTATTTTAGCTCTTGTCATTAGAACAATGCTGGTAGGATTTGTGGTACAGCCTGCCGTGTCAGTACATTAGCTGTTGAGGTTATGTATTTAAAGAGTTATTGGTTTAATTCAACCACTTGCTTGCCATCTGCTACTTACTTGTGGTTTATGCATTTTAATTATTCTGGAGACTTTCAAGATCTCTACTTTTTAATAACCTTCTGTCACATTCTCAGTTATCAAAACACTCAGAGAACAGCTTAGGTTTTGGGCAAGCGTTACGTAAGACACGTAACCAAATTAACACAGGAGAGTACTGTCCATTTTCAGCATTAAGGCACTACTCGTTATAGCCAAGAAAACATCGCTCAGGTGGTTGAAACTGTTCCCTGTCTCCTCCCTCCCAATCTTTTTTCTTTTTAAGTCAGTACAAAGATATTACCATACTTCTGCCCTTATGCTCAGGTTTTTTCCAGAAGCACCCAAGACTCGTTTCTTCTGACTTGTGTTTTCATAATCTGTTCTTAAAAATGACAAAAGTTTATATAATGGAAAGATTAAACCAAAAATAAAGTTACATAACTATAGAGACACAGACAGAACAGCTGAAGGGTGAAATATTAATAGCCAAAATCAGAGACCTCAGCTTAGTTTTCCAGTAGTAACTGTTCAGGTTATAAAAATATATTCTAACCTTTAGGAAGAACAACCACTAATGTAGATTACCTCATAATGTTATAGAAAGTATGTTAGCTTCTAGTGATACTGCATTGTCTGAGATGGTATGGTAAAGCAAAATCCATATTCAACCTACCGAGAGAAGTAAGCAGATGCACTTGCAAGAACACCCTTTTTCTACAGACAGTCCATGTGGAAGAGCACCTTCAGCAACTATCAGTTCAGGCAAAACACAGGTATTTATGAAACCCAGCTCAAGACAAATGGTGAGCATACATCGCTTCCAATACTTTCCAACGCCGTATTGGCAGAATTTTATAAAGCAATCATTCCTCATTGTATATATGCATAATAAAGAAGATGATTATTGAATTGTGGAGGAAAGCCACAAGCAAAAAGGTGGACAACAGTCTAGTGATTGTAAGAAGTATAGATTGTACATTCATATATAGCGTGACTATGCAAGACAAACTTTAAAAAGCACTTTGTCTCTAGCTGCATCCATAATGCATCCAAAAACCTTCTTCAAAAGAAGCGAGGGTTACATACAGATGCATCTTCCTCTCAACTCCTAAAATAACACAGAAAATAGAGGTACTCGCTACAGACTCCCCATAGTCAAATTAGTTTCATGTTTTAAAACCAAATGCTGCACTTATAATAACCACACAAAATATGAAAATCTTTAAACACAGAAGGAGGGATCAAGAATTTTATCAAAAGTAACTACAAACAGGTTTAAGTCCTGAATTCCCAGAGATTATAGCACGCAACACATAATGCGTTCAGAGGAGGCAGAGAGAGGAACCAGCTGACAACTAGGAGACCACAAACACCAAGATTTAAAACTAGGTTTAATTCTTGTATCCAGGAATACTTAAAGTCTCAAAGAAATCAGTCTATGCATTTCCCATGTACCCCCCAGAACAATAATACTCCTCCCTCCCCACCCCTTCACACAGGGAGGCTGTGACCCTACCCTGTGAGTACCAGAGAGACAGTCGGAAAGCTGCCTGCGCACTTTGCAGTGAATTATGCAAGTGTGTGTGCTAACCTGTCCTTGTCATGGGAGCAGCTTCCGTCAGCATGGGAAGAACACACCAGAAAAGGAAGATCCAAATGTTTTTTAAAAAAATTAAAAAAAAAATGCTTCTGTATCCTAACAGCATTTTTTCCCCAAGCTTGTGACTGGTAATATTGTAAAATGTGTAAGTTGCAACAGTATCTTGACATATTATCAAAGAAAAAAAGGGATGTGACTTTTTCAGTCATTCAAGGAATGAAGAAAAATTTTAAACTTACTAAACCACCTTTCCTGTAAGCACACACATACGTAGGCACATGGAAGGTTTCTCCAACACTGCTTGAAAGAGACCTTTGCAACATCTTTTGCAGGTCACCAGATAAAGTTTCTCCCATAGAACAGAACAACAAGATACCTTCAGAAAAATATTAATTCCATTTTCTCATGGTACCCGGTGCTCCAGCACAAAGTAACAGAGCAGTAAGTTCTCAGTGCTTTTGTCTTTCAAGTGGCTTTACTATAGAGAGACATGGCTATGAGGCACATAGAGGAGGGGGATGGAGACATGTGTGTGATTACAGACCGCTCTTCATGGAAACAAGTACAGGGGGATCTGTGTTTCAGCTCAGGCAAGGTAGCGAACAAAGTAACTCGAGACAACTTTTGTTCCTAAAGGAGTCCAGAAGGTAGCACAGGCACACGTCATCTACCACCAGCAACTTGGACAATTGAGAAAGAGGAGGGAAGTTTCTGATGCACAATGAAAGCGTCTGCCCCTAACCTTCATTAAAAGTCAATGGGATTTCAGGTCTCTGTTCTCATTATGGCTTTTGAAAGTCTCCCCTTTTGTCCTCCCACTACAGGCCACAGACGAAAGCAAAAGCATTTCTGTTCGAGACAGGCAGCAGCCACTTCACTTAAGACTGACCGGGAAAAGTGCGAGTTTCACTTCTGCCTCAACCTGAGGTTTTTCTGTTTGTGTGGTATTGATCAGCAGACAGGTAATAACCAAATTATATCGGAACTGGCAGTTGCAATCAATCTTTTCTCAGGTACAAACATGACCTCTCCCACCAGCTGCAACCTGGAAGCTTTGGGGTTTTTTTTTTTTTTTTGTCATAAAGCAGTAGATACTTGTTTGTTCAAGTGCTGGTATGAAACATGAAGACTGTATTTACTGTTTACCAGTAGTAAACAAAAAACCTCCACTTTATTTCTCAGTGTGAAATACTCAATACTTACACTGATAAAAACCATCATGTATGTATACATAGTATCGATCACAAATTATCTTTTGACATATGAGCAGTGAAAATTCAAGAATTTTACTGATTAAAGACATGTAATTTAAACACTACAGTTACTGTTTTGGTACTGTTTGAAGGCCTGTCTCCTTCATAATCATATTCTAAACCTAAAATTCCAACAAAATAAACAAACAAATTACAAATCCCCAGCATGCAGTTTCTGCTTCAAAAGTCTTATTTCCTACCTGGCATTGGTAGCCCTCAAAAACCCTAAATAGACCCCAAAGCAAGCAAGAAAGCTATTACAAGCTTTGGTGCCATCATAAACAGATATTCATATTAGTTTTAATTGTTCCATGATAAGCAATAAATAAAAACCTTCTCTTTTAGAAAAGGAGATTTAGTAGCTTTTTTCAAATTTCCTTGCTAAAACCAGGATTAAATAACTGGTGGGCAGTAGAAACCAATCCCCATAAGCATACTGAAAAACAAGTCATCCAGGACAACATAACAAGCTAATCCATAACTTCTTTGATTTGTTTGCTTGTTCAGGGGTTTGTGGGTTTTAGTGATTAACATAAGGTTTCTAGATGTCAGTCTGAATTGCTAATGATAAGTGCAGTTCGTCGTGGTGTAGATTTGAAAAAAAAAAAAATAATCTGGCAATCCACTGTGTATTTCACAAGAAAATAGTCTTAACTGTACTACATACACAGAAACAATGTAATACTTTCTCCCATGTACCCTGTATTTGATTTAAATGCTGTGTTAAAGAAGCACGTGTGTGCGTGTAGATGCATATGTCTGCTTTAATGGTTATTGCTTATTAATGCATCCAACAGCAAATCACCAACAGGTACCATGTTCAGCTCCCTTAATTATAGCTATTGGGATATTCCTGTTCCTAGGAATAGAGCACTCAGCTTCACGTCACTGCCTTGGTTGGCTTTAACTACTAGAGTGCATATAAATATAAAAAAAAAATAAATGCCACTCCATGACATCCCAAACAGCTACATGTTCCTGAAATAATTGAACTGTCAGTCATCACAAGGCAACCTGTGAACATAAAAGGAAAAAAGTGTTTAGAGAAGGTGGACTTAGCTTATGACATTTGTTCCTACAAGGGAAGAATGGCTCTGAACATCAGTGATATCAGAAATAAGTGCAGAAGCTTTTCTTCCATATTTTATGCAAATTTAAACTTCTTCCTTATGACAGGGGCAAAGAGGGGAAACGAACATGTCCTGAGAAGCCCGAGCAGTTTAGTTTTTAAAAGTAACAGATACCTACTCCAAAATACTATTAAGAGGAAGAAACTCCTTACTGGGTAAGACTAATGGTCTGCCTAACCCAGGATTTTCTCCCTGATGGGAGCAACAGGGGAGGATGTTCAGGGAGAACACATCAGCCTGGCAAGTGCCTGCGGTCCCTTCCCCTTGCATTCTCCCGCTGCAGCCGTAACTGCTCCATTAAGGATGTTAGAGCGCACATTTATGTCCAGTCCTTTTACTATCCATTTATGACCCGTTGACTATGAATCTGTCTAATCACTCTTACAATAAGAAGATTTAGAGGTTGAGAAGTTTAACACTGAAGTGTTCTTCTGAAAGGCTAAGGGCAGCCAGCCCTCCCTCCTACAGGGTGTGAGATGGCCAAAACAGAGCAGTTTGGTAAAAAGTTGGTCCAGGAATTTTACAGCAATAGCAGCTAACAATTAAAATACATTTTGCACTAAGAAAGCTGGCGTATAGGGGCTGCTGCTCAATGCTAGAGCCCAAGTTCCCCACATCCATAAACAGGGGACAACACATTATGGTCAAACGGTGCCTTTCTCCTGCAAGGGCAAGGGGAGCACCAAACAGACAAGGAGGAACTGCCATGGCCGAGCAGTGGGTAACTCTCTCAGTAGGGTAACACGTAAAGACAGCATCCAGTCTAATATGCTTATAAGTGGCTTTCTTGTTAATAAATACTAAAAGTATTTATTCTTTTACCAAAAGAATTCTTCTACGCAAAAATGAACTACGACAATTGCGCTTCCTCGCTATTCTCAACACACTCAGCCCAAATATATTTTTTTGCTGTTTCATGAAAAGGTTTTGTTAGCTTTTAACATTACACAGTGACCACTCCGGAGTCATCTCCACAGAAGTTTCATAAACTGACATTCCGGTCAGACAGGTTGCCTTCCTCACAGTTTGAGGCAACAAATTGCTAAACCCTGGCTTTGCGAGCACCTGCTATAACTAAGAGTTACCCTGATCCCACAGGGTTCGTTAGCTTCACTTTAGATTGCTATTCCCATCTGGTTAAATAAGTCTCCTCTGTAGTTGGTGTTGAAAGCCTGTTGTGAACAGTTACAGCTATATAATCTTGCTATAAGGGTAAGCGCTACAGCAACAAAAATTCACAGGAAAGGAAACAGTAGTATTTCATAATTGTGCTTAAACATTATTACTAAAATTATACATAGACGCTATAAAGTCAAAGCAAGTCTTACACAACCTGTTTGATCTCATACATGTACAATTTTCACATATGAAAAATATCTTGGCAACACAGTTAATACCCACAAAAGCACCTCTTTGCAACCTGCAATATCCACTAAGATTTTTTTACTTCCTAAGACTAATAATGCAAAGTCAATTTAACCCAAACCTTTCATATGAAATAGCAGGGTTGAGACATCCAAAAGCACAGAAAGTCATGCTTTCAAAGCTTGCCTCCTCAATACTCCTCATTATACTCATGCACAACAGATATCGCATAGTAAAATATATATATACACACAGAGTATACCTAAAAGTACCACTTCAAAGCTGCTCAGGGGAGGGCGGGAGGAGTAAAAAACAAGCCCCAGATGAATTTGCAAGGGCAAATTATTAATTATCCCAGTTGGAATTTAGCCAGTCAAGCCTGACATCCAAATTTCATGGTAAGTGTGGAGTAGAGCTAGGTGAAACTTTAGAGGTAAAAGTTTATTTATTAGAAGTAGCATGTAAAAGTGAAATATATACAGCATTTCAGCAAGTAGCTCTGGCTTATATCAGCCTCTTTATTCCACATCTCAGATCTTTTTCCTCCCCATGTACAAACAGATCCAGGTAAACTTAATAATAAAACTTCAATGAGCTTTTTAAAATTCTCAAGGTTTTTTTGGGGGGGTTTTTTTTTTTTTTCCTTTTTGGAGGGAAAACACTTGGGACTAGTAAGTAATGAAAACGAATCTATTTCTAGGTAGTTCTTCAGGCAAAAACATAAATTTCACCCAGTTATTTGCCCAGTGCCACTCCTGAGCCCTACTATGACCAAAAAAAACCCAGTACTTAAATTTTACATCTCATCCATAAGAAAAAGCATGAAAGAATGACCTGCTTGGCTATGTTTGTGGGTATTTTTTCCAACGCTGTGTGTGCAAGTGAAGCAGCTTGCAAAGGTTCATGCTGGCTTGTGCTGCAGAAAACCAGAGCTGGGTAAATGCAGCAAGTTGGACACTGGAAAACACATTTTCAAGCTTTCCACCTCCAAACTACAAAATGCAAGATTGCAAAATTCAGTTTTAACATCCTGAGATGACACCTTGAGTATATACACCAGTGCACATGTAACAGAAAAAAAAAAAAACAACCCAAAAACCAGTAATCCCAACTCCGTTCTTTTTAACCATTTCAGATTTTTAGGAACATATGGATAATGTATCCTCATTACATATAGCATTATCCCCTATACAGATTCTCATGGAAACCTACTGTTGACAGTGAGCTTAGGCTCTCCATTCTTGAAAGCGCCATAAGCATTTTTTGAATGATTATGTGTCAGTATTTGCATGAGGGAGGAATATATTTAGCATAATTAAAAAAAAACACACACAGACTTTCA
The DNA here is from genome assembly GCA_013398815.1 of Ibidorhyncha struthersii. Taxonomy (NCBI): domain Eukaryota; kingdom Metazoa; phylum Chordata; class Aves; order Charadriiformes; family Charadriidae; genus Ibidorhyncha; species Ibidorhyncha struthersii. Next base: position 346,496 of record VZSZ01005823.1, read on the forward strand.
GGACAGTTACACCACTTAAAACTGGCAAACTCATGACTATCTTCATGACCAACTGCTCAGTCAACAGAATTTGAGGTCAATTGTATTTGACATACGACATTTGAAAAATTAAGATTGTTTTCGAAAGTTTAATATTCTATCAGAGTTTACATTCTAGGAATCCATATCTGTTCCCCTGAATCTTGTGCAGCTGTTTTAAACATAGGGTGACCCAAAGCAGCTTTTCTGAAAAGAAAGCCTCCTGATGAAGTTTCTTCATAAGAATTCCTCCTCTCAAATTAAATAAAATAACAATGGAAAAGGCAGGCATAGACAAAAACACTAGTGGGTAGAGCTGGCAAGATAGGTAACTCCATACTGTGGGCAGAATATACCACTTGACATGTTAAAATAGACATACACAAAGGTAAGCATACATACAAGAACTAGAAGGTTCTCAACGCTCTTTTTATTACGAAGACAGCTGCAAACATGTAGCTGCTAGCGTTACCAATTGAGAAAGATTCATTTATTTCAAGTAGCAGCTAAGCAACCTTTGACCACTGTAAGACCTGACAACTTTAATTAGTTTTAGCTTAAAATGGAACCAAACTTGGCTTTGGCATTTCTCCAAATAATTTTATCCCAGACTGCTCTCTGTTGCCAGTGGAGCATTGCAGTATAATTACTTTAATCTCTTCATAGGCATGTTCCATTTGCTAGCTTTCCAAGGAAATTTACAACCTTAACATATAGCTCAAAAATAATAGAAAAAAAATTATTTCTCACATTACTGAAGCAAAAATTAACAAGAAGGATTCATCCCTCACTGGCCTGAAGAGAGACTTTTACTTTTCGAAAGTTGGTGTGCCAAACCTATGCTCATCTCATTCAATTAAAGACACGGGACAAAACAGCCCCATGCACTGCATGAACAGTTAAACTGCTGGACCTGTATGTAGGGTTGGGGGTTTCGGTTGGTTGGGTTTTTTGGTTTTTTTTTTAGGTTTAGCTTGTATCATTCTAGACAAGAAAATGACCATCTGGCTCAAAATTCCAGACATATTAGCAGCTGTAACTACTTTCAGATTAAACAATGTTATCAGGTTGCCATAGAACACTAACCCCACTTAAAGATTCTGCCAGTCTGATTTGGCCACTTCATCCGCATGCTCAACGGCGACAGAAAAAAGGCAGACAACCCGGTTTCGCATAAAGTCAAAACTATCACAGGGGGCAGGAAAAGGGGACCCTCCAGCAGAGTACTTTTCCTAGCTGTCCTAATCCGCGCCTGTATTTGCCACAGTTTTCTGTTAAATTGCACAAGATGACCTGCCCGCTTCACAGAATGAGTTACAAGATTAATAACAGAGCATACAAGAGCACACACAGCCGCGAGTAAAATCAAAGAGGTTGCGCTGACAGTAACCTGATGCTAGTAACTGCTGGTAATCGTGTTGTGTATCATAGGGGTGCTCAGACAGACTTTGCCCTTGTATTAGATGGCCTTCCAGCATGAAGCAACAAGTAGATGTTCATCACTTGTTTCATTCTTTGCAGAATGCATAGATATAGAAATGTATACATACCAGTGCTTTTTCTTAGTAGGCTTTTGGTTTCGGAGAGTTATGATTTCAAAAATATATGTTTACTTACATGGAAGATGGGTTAATCTCACACTAGATGGAAGGCAGTTGTCCTTCATTTCTGCATGAAGCCTCACAATTTTAGCCCTGTCCCTATGAAAACTGCTCCCTGCACAGCTGAGCTTTTACTCTCACAGCAGAAACTCGCAGTATGCCCGCAGAGGAGAATTGTCAGCCGTGATCTTCATCCAAGAAGAAGAGAAGACATTATGGATTTCCCACTATATTTCAGAGTGCAATTTTCATCAGAGGATGAACTTAATTAAAATAAGACAGGACAGCAGAAGTAATAAAAAAATCTTTTAATTACATTTCTACAGTTTTGGATTTGTCCTCAAGCTAGACATCCAGACTGCCTCAGCCTTCACCAAAAATATGAAAAGCATTCAACTGTACAAAGTTTTCCTGACCAAGCAGAAAAGCATTGAGCATCAAAAAAAATTACTACGTTCAATTTGTGCATCTCTATCAAAGAATAACTTGCAGGAGCACAGAAAACAGACCACATTTATTGTAAAAAGGCAGAACTAAGACTTTTAGATAAAGAAAATGAATACACTTCCAAGTACAGTATACACCGTGTGCTTTCTTCCCTACATAGCCCTGTGCAGTAGGTCTGCATTTTCTTCCCCACATTCACCACCACAAAGCCCAGAAGCCCAGCTCCATAAACATTACTATGCAGCACCTATAAACGGTTTAATTAAATGCTGTTGATACCAACTCTTTATAAGCCATCAGCGTGGCAACCTCATACAGGCTCCTTATTCGTCAAAATAAAGGCAGCCATAGGGACGTTATAACACTTAACGACACAATGCTCTCCTGGGGCACCCAGGTACCAGGCTAACAAGCCACCAGGTCATTCATTGGCAGGGAAGCCGGGTGTAACACAAAGAAAATAGCAGGGGAATTTGCTCAAGTTGCCCAGGCGACAGCAAAGCAACATGATGAAAAATTCACAGTCGCCCAGCGGCAGGGAAAGCACTGGTGCGAGCCCGCAGCCAGCCCCGGCCACGCAGGACCAGGCTTGTAGCACACTCTAGCGACCTGAAGTCACCACAATAAAAACTAAATAAATCCAGTGCTGCGCTCACTGGAAAAAAAAAAAAAAAAAAAGTAATTTGAACTCTGCTTCCATTTATGAAACATTTGATGCTTGTTAGGCAGCAAAGGATAGACCAGCGTTGGTCTGGGATCACCGACCTTTTGCTCTCAATATAACTTGAAGGCAACTGTGTTTATTATACAGCTTGCTGTTTCTTTGGATCAGATTTAAACTTTGCTAGTGAACCCTTTACAGGCTACAGCTTTGCACTTCATCTTACTGGCTGAGAACCAATGCACAACAGACAACGATGTTGTACCTGCGTACAGAAGCCACAGCAAGTCATGCAGCACACCAGCTCCAGCAGGACTGCACCAGGACACCACCCTCCAAAAAAACCCACCAGATTCAAGAGGTCTTTGCATACTGTGGCATCATCTTGTACAGTTTCTAGGTTACAAGTACAGTCTGCATTGTAAAACAAAAAAAAAAAAAGCTGCTGATTTTCAGTTTACAGGTGGTTCAGTTTCATAGACAGAGTATAGTTACTGTAATGAACAATCTGTTGGCAAACCAAAAATAACTAAAAACACAGGCTACTTCTCCCCCCCCCCCCCCCCCCAAGGTAAGCATTTCATAATTACCTTGCACACACTATCAACAGAAACTATTTACATACAGTCCTTCACTAAGGTTGATGAAATTTCTTTCACCTTTCCAAATGGCTCACTTCCACAATTTCATGCACTTGCCCAGGATGGCCTGGGTTGGCATTTTCCAGTGCAGGAGTTAAAGCACAGACCCCTCTCATTCAGAGTAAGGTGTTAATTGTTTTTATTACCAAGAAGCTTCCAAATTGCTGTATAACTACAGCCCCAACCCACCACACCCTGGGTCAAGTGACCCTCTTCCGCTCCCTCCCACTGGCATCTTTAGCACATCTAAACGTTCCTTCATCTTCTCATAAATTAAAAGCATCCATTTCTTCATGTCCTACCATCTTATTGATCAAACTTCACAATCTGTAGGCTTTGCCTTAATCATTACGAGTCGGGTCCATGGAGTTGCAAGATGAGCTTCAATAATTCAAACCCATGAAATCACTAACAATTTCTTCTGCATGTGCTCACCTGTATTTCAGTGCCAACTTCTTTCTCCCACTAATTTGCAGCACTTCAGTTTTATTTCTCCCCTTTCTCTGTTTTCCTCGGTGTTTGCTGTGCCTTTGTTTCTCCTTCTCTGGCTTCAATTTCTTCAGATGTGTTTTATTTAAACAATCTTTTCCAATCATTCTGCCACATCTGCAGTTGTTGTCCTTGCTCTCAGTGCAAGCAGAAGTTATTGGTAAATCCATAGCCATGTGCGCATGCACACCCACATTACGTACACAATTTCTGACGTTCTTCCTATAATAACTCTACAGAACAGCTACCACTATACCAAGACACGTGGAATTCCATCTGGTACACCTGGTATTACCACTTCAGTCAGGAATATATATTTGAAAAGTCATTCGGGAGAGTTAAAGTTTCAGACTGTTAAGAACATCATGACTACAGCAAGTACTTACAATGGATCATTGTACTTACTAATGAACAAAGCCTGTTGAAACACCAAACTACATGATTATTGCTTAATTTCTAGATGTGGATACACCTCATTGCCTCTCTGTACAGACTACACTTTGAAGCTGAAGTAATAAACTACAGTGATTAGAGAGCAGCTTTTAAAGAGAACAAAACTTTGTGCCTTTTTAATAAATACCGGGGAAAAAGAAACTTCAATGAGAAATAGCCCTTTAACACATCTTTTTTCCAGCCTTGTATAGATCATTAAATTACATATGAACAAATCTTTCCAAAGTGAATATGACTATGCCTACACTAGAATTTGAGAACCTGTGCAGCGTTTTCCAGGTTCAAGGCTTAAACTCAAATCTACCCAGTAACGCAACTGCCTTATTTAAAAATCAGTATTTTCATAAAACTTGCAAGCTATTATATACAATGCAGGTATTGACCTGCAGAAGAATAATGCGTTAGTACCAAAAAGAGTCACCCGTGCACTCTGAAAAGCAAATATTTTGGACAAAGGAGAAGAAAGACTTTGGAAGTACCAGATTCAGATTGTCAATTCTTAAGATTAAATAGTTCACATATTGGATGTAGGATTTCCATTCTGAAGTTAACATATCAGCTTCTCCCAGCAACATTTTCAAAGAGAAAATTTAGCCACCAGTTGCATTAGTATTAAAAAAAAAAAAAAGAGTAATCCACAAACAATCTCTTCAAACAACATCTTTCTTTCCATTCCCTTCTCCCGTGAGCTATCTTCACACATGCATGCCTGTTACATGACAGGAAATTCAATTATGATACGCTACAAAAAAAGAAAAATATTTAAAAATATTATATAATTAAAAGAAACGTATGTAATATAAAAACAGTACTTTCATGCGTGCACCACTGAAGTTGTATTAATACATTTACCTCAGTCTTGCTAAGAATTGGCCCACTGTGGGATGCATGGACCAGTTTGTACAAAAGTTGAATTAAAACTCGAAGGATGTTCAGCAACTAATTTCATTTCCAGTTTATATGCACATTTTCTTTCTTACCTAGTTGACAGATTCATTATATGCATTCACAAGAGGTATATTGCAAGGGAACAGAATTCAGGATCATAACTTAAAACTCTTCAGTCTTGCTAATTATATGGGATTTATCTTCAGTATTTGTACATTGCCAAGCAGACTGCTGATGGTGCAGACTATTCACTTAGCTAGTCTGGAAGAAACACTTAAAACTGCAGCTAAATTTTAAAGAAGTCAAAATACAAGGAGAGCGCAAATATACACACATATTACATGTTGCACTATAGGCATTGAGAATGAAATACTATGCTGAAAGTGTATAAACATCTACTAGAAAGATCTTGTGTCTAAAACCAAAATAACAACCCTAAGCAAAAAGAGTGTAAGCCAATTCATAAACTGATTTCACCCGAACCAGAAAGAACCCAAAATTCCACTTCTTAACATTAGATCATCCTCCATTTCACCAGACTAACTCCAAATTTGCAGCACCATATTCATACTAGGATCGAAGAAAAATTAGAGCCAAGGTAAAAAAAGAAAATTATATATTTTTATATATATAAATATATATTATATATATTTAGCAAGACTATGTAAGATAATGTTGTTTAAAAAAATAATTCAAAGCCAAAGCAATATTTCTAGCAGAAGGAATGTTGCATTTTGCCAGGTAATTTAAAAAACAATCCCTTGATCCAGTTAGAAACCACGTTGGGAAATAGAGACTACTTAGTTTGTATAGATCCAAAGCGCCTGTCCCCTTTTCCTAAAGCCCTGGCTTTTGAGGGCCTGTCCTTCCCCCACTCCCACAAGCAGGTTCTCAGCTAGAGCTCAGGCTCCCGGCTGGACCCTTTCTTGCTGAGGAGTGATGCTTTACCATCTTCTGCACCAAACTCAACGCATGCCTCCTCCTCCCCTTAAATAAAAGAAGGACAATAAATTCATGAGTAAGTCATCCAGCAAGAGTGGCCATGCCGCTGATAAATCTGATCCACGTTCCAAGCCAGGGACAGGTAACAACATTCTTTGGTTTTCAATTCCATCAAAGCAGAAGAGTAGGCTTTTCACTCCGTATCCTGGCTAAAAAAGGAACATGTCCTAGCTTAGCTCCATCACGCCTGCACCAGCAAATTGACTTAATTGTCAGCAGGGGATTATGAAATATGAAGTGACTCCAGCAGTGCTCGGGGGAGACTCCCAAGGCACAGTGTCTATAGCAAAGACACCAAGGAGCCATCCATCTCACTCTCACCCCCAGGCAAAGCAGAACAGCCTTGGATCTCTAAAAGAGGCCGACAAGAAATAAGAACAGAACTCAGCTTTGCTGGATGATTAGCACTGGCCCAAACAAGAAAAAGTGGTTTTAAATACATCAGCACAGCTTCCCTGACTGCTGGTGCCCATGCAACCAAAGGTTGAAGGTCACAATTCAAGACACCAATTTGAAGTTATGAGGCTACATCTGATAGCAGCTCACAGGGGCCTTCCTAAGAAAAGGCAACACCATGTATGCTTCCCCTCTCACATCCTTCTGCCCAAGGACAAGGGTGGAGAGGGTAGAAAGAGAGGCTGCAGTCAACATGATCTGCTCTGCTGGGTGCTACCACTAGAGAATGGGAGAGAGGAAGAAAGGCAGCAGGGATACAGCTAAGCTAGCATGCCAGCATGAAGGAAGAGAAGCCAGATGTAACTGCATCCCCGGGACACGGGCACTAAGAGAGAAGTAGGGAACCAAAACCTGATGCTGTATCTTTGGTAAGATTATGTAATAGAAATGCTCCCACCTGAAAACACTCCTTATGCTGTCTGTCAGGGGATTCACTTTGAATTTCAGAAACAGTTTTTATTTTAATCTGAACAATTACAGGCGTTGGGGACAGGTCTGAACCAGAGCTGCAGCCTCTGAAGCTGCAAACTCCTGACCTAAAGAGCCTTTAGGCTCTAAGCCCTACCAAAACACCAAGTCTGAGCCTCCTAAGCAGGTTCATTTTTGCCATCAAGGAGGTAGCAAGGTAGAGAAATCACTCTGTGGCAAAACAGCTCTAACGCTGATCACTCAGCTCTCTGAAATGCTGGGTTTTGTCATCTAGTATTTAAAAAAAAAAAAAAAAAACACAACAAAAACCAAAACAAACTATAATTAGCTGGGTCATGGCCAAGGTTAGAACTGCTGGTAGGCAAAGCTCTGCTGTGACACAAGGCGAAAATCATCTGGCCTCCAGCATTTGGAGATGCCTCCATCCAATGAATCAAAGGAAAACAAACAAAAAAATGCCATATTTGTCCTAGTCCACCCTTCCCCCAGAGTAGATTCAGTTGTTTCACTTTTTAAGGTTATGGACAACCTAAAATGAAAATTGTTGCAGAACCTCAGAAATAAGAACTCATGCATAAACTCCAAGTTTGTTACTTTTCCCAATATGGTTCAGTGAACTCTGCAGGTAAAATCCACCATTTTCTCACTGACTGACTATTCTGGAAGTCATTATAAAATTTTCTTTTAATTTCAGAAAGAGTAATATCAGGACTCAGAATTGCAGAAATTCAGAGCTAGTCAAGTAGCGACATAGAGCACACGGCTCAACAAGATCACTTCAAAGTGGCCCAAAATTGACAGGATGAAAAAACATAGTTTCTCTGAAATAGGCTATACACCACAAATTCTTACGAATGTAGAGGAAATGGGTTGCCAGTTAATATTATCTAGCGTATCAAGTCACTGGGAAGACTTATATTCCTCTATAACCTGGTTTGATAGAGTTGAAAGCAATACTATCTCTTTCTTAAATAAAAAGTTATTTCACATGACACAAGAGTACAGTTCTCTTGAAAAAACAATATGGTTCACACTTTAAATTTAAAAGCATTTCTAACATGGATTTGCAATGCAAAATTCTAAATACAAATCAAATATAGCTGACAGAACCATCTTTTTCAGACAGCCTACAACTAGGCATACCAGATATTAACTATTTCTATTTATTACTCTACGGGAATCAACTTTAAAGTATAAACCAAAGATGCCACAGACACATACTTAAGTGATTCATGTTGTACACTAGATTAAAGTTACTGCAGCATAGGCACGCAAGTGACAAGAGTGAGAAGCAGCAGTAATCTTAAGAAGTTTTCCGAATCAGTGTTTTTCCACAAATTTCAACTAGTCAAACAAAAAGGGCAATAAAAGCCCCAGGCTTCAAGGCATCACTGCTGAAACCATCTGAGAACAAGAGCCATTAAAACATAGCTCCTGCAAGAGCCAAGTAATCTCTTATTTATGAGACTGCCTGCCCTCCAGCACAGCTCAGGGGAGAAGTTGCAAAGCTCGGAATAGCTCCTCTGCAGCCACGAGGCCAGTATTCGGGACACAGTACCCCAAAGGTGGAAGGAACAGTACCACCCATGTCTCCTCTTGGCCATTCGAGCACATTGTGCAAGTGACAGTCCAGGCAGGAGATATTAAAGTGAACCTTGAATGTTCTTGTCACCTCTGAGTCAGAGATGTGTGGGAGCAGCAGTAGCTCATCACCCCACTGTCATGAAGAAAGCATAGGACTTTGCAGCATCTTCAATACTATAATTAAAACAATTCCCACATACATACAAACAACACAGCATATTTCAGAAACAACTCTGAATAACGGCATATAAACATAGAAGTGTCTATTACTTGCACATGATGCAAACAACACTTGCCACTGTGCCTGGATTAACAAGCAAGCACTGCTTTCACAATCCTCCACCATGCTTTGATGTATATTTAGCTGCCATTACTAATTTTTATGACTGTGACAGCAGGTCACACAAAGGGGTTTGGAGTCCAGATTTTTTTAAGCCAAGCTGTACCCGTAATACTAATTTTTAAGCAAGAGACAGTCTGAATTCTTAGCGAAAGCAACTTCTGGTTTTACAACATAAATGTTTTCCTTTTGTTAGAAGAGTCCGTTTCCAACAGCCATAGGTAAAAACAAAACAAACTTCATTTCACAGTCTATAATTATTCATGTAACAAGTAATTGAATCTGCATTTCCAGTGACTAACATTTCTGAAAAGCTTCCCTAAAATCTGCAGCAAATGGCAAAACACTAGGCAAATCTGAAATCGTAACAAAGGGTAGAAGACACAGCATCAGTCTTCTACTCAGAAGCTAAGAGAATTAAGCAAAAGCAGCACCTCCTGCCAAAGGAGAAGGAAGAGGAGACAGAGGGGGTCAGGCAGACAGCTACACAACAGCCTTTTTGAACGTCAACTCTCATTGACATTTTGGTGAGTAGATATGCTGTTTTCTACATCTCATAAGTTAGATGAGATAAACCTAAAGTTTACTTGCTCCAATCAAAATAGACCTTCTCCTATTCAATACTGCATGTATTTAATGGGATTATGTTATGCAAAGAAATATTAATTCTCATGCTAACCTTACTGTATTACTTACACTCACTGGGATTATGTTGAGCTAGTGTCTGTACAAACCCAGAACAAACTAGTCCATCCTAATGTGTTTATAGTTACAACATGAAGGCAGGGAAGAGCAAACATACATCCAGAAAAGTATGAGGGGGCAATATTAATGTTATGTGGACAATCTCAGCCTACTGGCTGACCACCCACTGCCAAGGTTTTGTAGGTATTGCAGAGAGGAGAATTCAAAGAAGTCCTTTCTTTTGTGTCCTAACACTCTGCAATTACTAGAGGCTTGACTGGTTCCGTTTTTTTAGAACACAAAAGCTNAACCACCACACCATGTTGCATGCCTGTCTTGACTGAGAACACACTGTTCTTGACTGAGAACACACTGTTACAACTATTGGCTTAAAAAAACCACAATCCTTTGGATAATCCCCCACAAGTCCTGATTAAAAGTGGATTTAATATTATGAAACGAAGTATAATTGTTCAAGACGACCTTGAGTAGTTTCCTATAGCACACTGCTCCATCAGTGCACTCAAGATGACAGTTGCGCTGTCAAGTGTAGGATAAGACAGGCTGATAGCAAGGTCCCTCCTAAATGTTTTCCTCTATGAAGTAAAACAGACGCTTACAGTTCTTCCAAACCACGTCTGTCTCCTGTTCTATTTCAAACACACGCTAAACACATAATGAAATGGAGTAGACATTTAATAAGTATGAGCCATATCGATGGCCTATCCAACAAGCAGTCCTAGAATACATGTATTTTGTTTCCTCTGCTTAAGTCATTAGTGATTTTACATCCAGGAAAATTAAGGTATACAGGCAAAAAGTGGTTTCACAATAACAGTGGCACTATTGCCACCTGCTGTCTGAAAGCATTCATGGCATCCCACACCACCTCACAACTACAGGTAGTTGTAAGACTTAAGAAATCCAACTTTTCAGGGGTTTTGCCTGTATGTTGCTAGTTTTCTCTAGAAAAGCACACACAAAAAAAGGTCCAGGGTAACCACGGCATGAAGGATCAATAACCACATTGGTCTGATGGTTAGTAAAGTCCACCTTACAGTCCTGGAATACAGGAAAGAAGTTCTACTAACAGGAACAAGGATTTTAAGTTACCACCCCCTCAAACTACAAAGGATAAAATAAAGCCATGTCAGAGGACAGAAAAGCTAAAAGAGAAGATGATACAGTGAAAGGCCTGCTATTTCACAGCCTGTTATTATTCCCCTTAATTACTGAACACTGCTAGAAACCTGGATCTCCAGCAAAGCCCACGCAGCCCCACCTGCCCTCTGCTTCCAACACATACACTCCCTGGTTTTAAGGAGATAAGTATGCTAAGTTTGAGTGGCCAAGCACAAACCTGAGAAGCAAAGAGATCAAGTGAAAGCACAAGCACTACAATACAATGAGTTACTTCTAAACCTACCAAGGCACAGATGATGCAAGTAGCATCCTCTGCTCCCACTTATTCTTTCTCTACTCCAGAAAGTGTCAAAGTTACTTGAAATGTTTTATTTGTATTCATAAAGCTCCTAAGGAGTTTGTATTTGGGTTTTTTAATGAACAAAAAAAAAAGAGCAACACATGGTTTATATGTGAAACAATTGCCCCAGGGAGCGTAGAAATAATCAGGAGACAATAAATGGGTTCAACAATGGATGCACAAAGAAATAAGGAGACCATATTGGTCTAGGTAAAACTGACAGTGGGCTTGAAAGCATCAACACTGATGAAGACCAGATTGTTAAATAAATCCACGTACCACAGTCCATCAGGATAGATTAGGCTATTAAAATGTCTACCTTGCCTATTTTATGTTAGATCCTCAGAAGACTAACAGACTATGCCAAATCCAGTTGGCCACCTAACTTTGTGCCGGGGTATTTCACAGACTCATAGAATGGTTTGGATTGGAAGGGACCTTCAAAGATCACCTCATTCAACCTCCCAGCCTTGGTCAGGTACATCTCAGGCTGCTCAAAGTCCTATCCAACCTGACCTTGAACACTTCCAATTATTGGACATCCACAACTTTTCGGGTAATTTGTTTTAGATATTAGATACTTAGATATCCTGCACCCTCATCTCATTCTACTCAGCCTTCTATGCCAACATGGAATAACACAGGAAGTCAAACAGCATTGCTCACCTCAGCATTGCACCTCAGCTTGCTGTGCATCTGGTGCCTCAGTCCATGACCTGTTAGTTTAAGGAGCCTTTTAAGTGCATTGTTCCAATGGAAAACGTATTTTCTTCTCTACTGCTTTTTTTATGGCTTCTCAGTAAGTCACTGAACCCTCACATCCCACTGCACGTTAAGGTGAAGTGCCCATCTGTTTGCAGTATCTGGCCATACGGCAGGCTGATCAGCAAAGCTTTCCTTGTAGGCATGCAAGGTTTAGGTCTTCATTCCATTACCTGAGACTCTCAGCTCCCAAGCACAAGACATGATTTGGCAGGGTAACACTCAGGCCCGTGTCTGAGGCACAGACCCACCCAGAAGCCGTCCCTGTAAGCTAAGCGACACAGCTGTAAGCACACTTGTGGAACATACTGGCGTATTGAAAACATTTCACCACAATTCATTTCCCTTTCCCAAAGCACCCCAGAACAAGGAAAAAGTTCATTCCTGCCATGTGTCTGCAGCACTGCCAATCCTTTCTTTTTTTTGTTCTTGGGTTATACTAATTATACATGTGATAATTTCAAAGTATATTGTGACCATCCTTGCTGCAGCACAATTCTGAGTTAGTCTCCTCAATGTTAAGCCTTTGCAACATCCTTAGAGCAAATGGTGTTTGATTTGAGCAGCTAAAGTAATCCACCTAAATTTAACTGCACCTTCAGCTGTACTTTTCTTTGGTTTCATTCTCTTGATCACTGTCACTTTACACAGATTTTTAGTTTTCATCCAAATGAGTATTACACTAAAGGGAAGACCTACACTGAAATCAGATTAGACCAAGAGCAGAGGGCAAGTTTAACCATGTCTTTTTCACCAGCTGCACTTAAAAGTATTTTCCACAGAAAGCAGTAATAGACTCGCTCACAGATGTCATGACTGAGAATGACCGATTCCCTCAACTATTAACATTGACTTTTCTGATGAGTAAGTGGGGACTATATATAAATTAGTCTGTGGCTCTACACACAAGTGTAATTGCACCAACTGTAATTTAACTTGAGAAAGCTTTGATTAACACCACAGTCTGCTCACACTAAAGATGAAAACCAAATTAACAACAATTTGTTACCATTATTGGTTCTATTCCTTGAGGAAATTACAACAGTAAGTAATAGGCAGATGCCAGCTGACTCCATGAAAGATTTCAATACAAGTTTTCAGTTTCCCTACCTGTATACTGGAGATAAAACATTTAAAACATGTTTACAAAACATGCTACTAGACATCAAACTCACTGAGAAACTCCCAGCATAAGCATACGCATAACCATTTGTGTTTACCTCAGTTGGAAAAAAAACACACAGCAAAAAACCTACAAAAAAAATCAATGTTAATAAATGCAAACATCCCATGCAAAAATCCCATAAGCAACTTAAGGGCAGATTTTACATTTTGTTGATTCTACATTCAATAGGAGGAACATTTGGGTTAAGGGACTTGTTTTTATAGTGAATGAAGAGCTGAAGAATAATTTCAAATAAGCTCCAGAGTAAGAACTTCTGGTCACTGTAAAACAAAGAGGGGAGAACAAGTAGATACACAATACTAGTTCAGGCCAAATACCTTCATAATATTCAGAGAGGCCACTTCTGAAGTGATTTCTACTTCAGAAGCTCCAAGATGAAAATTTTGTGTGATAAATTAAGTTGCCAAATGAAACGGATTAGCAATCAGTGAAATTGCCTGATGTCAGATCTGTTCCAGATTAGAATCCATCCTTTTTCCCCACCTGTTCATTAAGCACCAAGTTCAAGGCAACTGCAGTGACTGATTGCACATTAACAAGCTGTTTATGTGGAAAGCCACAATCTATACTTACACACTCGTTTAAGCATAATTCACTGATAATATATGCAGTTCCCAGTTTCAATACATAGTACTTCTATCTTGATGTGTAATTTTGGACTTGAGAAAAATGGGATGCCTCATAAAATTAAGCAATCAGATTATACTTCAAGGTCAAGGCGAGGAAAAGAAGAGTCCCAGAAGAAAATCCATTGCTATCTCCAGTTAACAAAACCAGAGAAAGATATTGCTACTACAATAGAATACTTCAACACAGTTGTGAAGTCAGAAGCCTGAGGGAGGAAAGGCATATTTCATTAGAGAAAGTTGAGGCTTAATATGAAAATGGCTATTTTGTCCCTTAAGTCAAGTCACGCAGAAGCTCCAGGCGAAACCAGTCCTACAACAAGCAAAGCAAACAGAGTATTCAAAACCAAACATCTTCCAATTCCACATGCTTCTAGTACCGGAACAGGTAGGTACAACAGGACAAGCATTTCAAACTCTTACAAATTTGTTAAAATGACTCAGATGCAATTCACTCCCTGAAAACACCGTCACCTCTTAAAGCAACCAAGAGATGCTCTCCCCTGCGTACCTCCGCTCAGCTGGCCCTGCCCAGTGTGCCAAAGAAGCCAAGAAACCTGTGCAGCATGTGTCTGCCAAACCAGCACTCCCCAACTGAAGTGACTCACTGAAACTATATATATGGTTTCCTGCAGAGGAAACCTCTTCTTGAACAGTACAAGGTTCAGTAACTAAATTCCAGCATCAGAGGTTGGTAAAAAAGGGACTTGTTTACTTATTTTCATCACTAACTCTTTTCACTATTTATCAGAGTAAGATTTTACTTCCCATTTGTCTTCTCATATGGCAAAATATTCCCTTAAAAAGTGATAGTCTCTCCCCAGATTTGGGAGGATTAGAAACGACTGCAGCAAGCAATCACAGTTTAAAGGAAGCCACATAGTTGTTATAATTGTAGCAACCACCTAATTGCTGCTTTAGAAACAACACTATAGACATACTACCAGAAATATCTACTTGAACAGATCACCTTCCTTTTTCCTGTAGATTAAAGGTTTCTGTTCTCGCTACTGTACTTCTATACAGATATCCAAGAGTATTTTTCAAAGCTAAGAAGAAATAACATTTCTTCTAGTGTTCTGCCAGTCATCCTCTTTCCCTCAATCAAATAAAAATAAGGAAAACCCTTCCCCCCCAATCATTTCCCCCTCGGTCTTGCTCCTAGTAAAAACTCACAAGCACCTTAGTACACCCCATCTTAAAACCGGACCAGTAAGATTTAGTAACAGGTAAGAAGTATTACAGCCACTCTGAAAATTCTACTCCTTTATCTACTTCAGATTTAAAAAAGTTACTGCATATGGTATAAATAGCAACATTTTTCCCTATATTTATTTAAAATGCAGAGGAAATTTAGTATTTACTGCCTAGCTGACATTATAAATATTACATAATTTATTTCTCAAACCTTATTGAGGCTTTTACTGCTTATTTCTGTATTTGTGATTAGCCGCTCTATAAAAACAACATACTTGAAGCCTAAAAGTGAGCAGAATAAGCTCCATGACTGGTGGACTAATCTTTTTTGTTTTTCCAATAGGCCCTGAAAACTTCAGTCAGGACCAGCATTACTGAATCAGTCCCGCCTAAGCCATGAGACCATCATGTCATACTGTCCAGAGGTTAAATAAACAGAGACTGCAGACAAGCAGT